>JAJEJO010003106.1:99447-120994 GCA_020662805.1 Glaucomys volans | reverse complement strand
CCCAGACCCAAGGTTACCAAATCCCCTGCAGTGCCCTCCCCCAAGCAGATCTCCTGGCGCCCACTCTGTGGCTGGTCCTGTGGGGAGACGCAGCTGCTGCAGGAGGAGCTCGCCCCTCACTGTAGCCCATGGCTTTTAGCCCTACATGAGTTTGGAACAGCAATCACATAGGAATGAAAAGCCATAGGCCACAGCAGAGCTGAGGGGTCCAGCAACAGGAACGTCAAAAGGAAGCAGGAAGCTGAGGCCCTGGGGAGCCCCACCAACTCTCTTCTCACCCTCCTCCGCCCCAGACCCACCCGCACTGCCTCCCAGAAGTCCTGGGCCCCCCAGGTTACATTCTCCCACCATCCCCCACCACCTGCCTGGCCCCAAGAACACTAAAGCCAACCCAGTAATGAGTTTCCAGTTCTTGCCCTGCAAAGGCCCCACACAATGGCCCTCACTCCGGGTATGAGGAGGGGTGGCTTCCTGGCCATAAAGGACCTCCTCGAATTCCCTTAATTAGTTTCCAGCCCCCTCCCAGGGTCCCTAACTACCCCCTCCCAAAGCGAATAAGGCCGGATCTTGGATCTTTTCAAGGCTGGCCGGCCAGGGCCTGAGAGAGGCCCCATAGTAGGAGCCCTCTTTACAAAACTTAACCCTTTCCAGCCCAGCACAGGAAGCAGAGTGGCAAAGGAGGGTCTGGACAAAGGAACGCAAAGACAAGGGCCTGCCTTCTTTTCAGAGGGAGAACAAGTGTCTTGAACCCCCTCTCAGGGCTCACACTTTTGTATGTGCAAACACCAAGCGCACCTATTCTGGCGAGATGTGGAGGGGAGGAACTTCAGACCTAGCTGGACCTTGCTGGAGGCAGGAAAAGGGCCGGGTTGAAATGCCCACCACCTGGGACAGCCAGCTTTGAGCTGACCCTGGGCACTGCTTTATGAGAGGGGTCTGAGTGCTGCCACTCTGGTTAGCAGGATTCAATGGTTAGCACAGGCAAACCCAGGCCCAGGTGAAGAGCTGAACAGACACCAAGGTCTCAGGACCCTGGGAAAGGTATGTCCCAAACACAAGTTCCATTTCCTCTCCCCTCTCCCGCGATGGGTTCTCAGTGGGCATCGACCATGGAGGAGTGGGCCGCCAAAGGCTCCTTGCTCACCCAGGTTCAGGAAAGTCCCTGGGGACTCAGACCTCCAGGCACAGCCTTGACCCCCACAACAAGAGGGTAAGAGGCCTCAGGCTCAGGTCAGAACCTGTCTCTGCCACAAAGTAGCTGCCACCCTGACTTCAGTCCCACCCCAGGCTCGGGCAGACTCCCTGGTCCTCTGCAGGAGGCCGGCTGGGGCAACCTCCTCTCACTAGATTCCCACATTTGCCATCACCACACCGCCCCCGCCAGACCTACCCAAACTCAAGGGTCTAGTAGGCCCTGCCCGGCTTCCCACCTGAACTCTGGGTCCTCGGCCCCAGCCCAGCAGCCTAGGCTCCTTCCTGTCCTCTCATGAACCCCCAGAACCCCAGACCCAATGAGCTCTAGGCAGAATGCCCTCAGTCCCCTCCCAAGGCACCCTGGCCAGGGACTGGGATCCCAAGGGCTGCTCACCTGGGGGACCCAACGAGGCCCCCTCTCCCTCGCAGTCTCCCTCACAGTCCCGCAGAGCCACTTCCTGCCTGCCAGGCAGCCACTCACTCCTCCACTCACCCCCAGAAGCTCCACGCCCCAGTGAGGGCAGGCCTCCTCCCTCCTCCCGCCCACCGCTGGCCAGGCCCGGGCTGTGCCCAACTCAACTTGACTCACTTGTGACCTGCCCCTCCCCCAGCCCTGTGGACAGTGGGGGCGGGGCACCGGCAGGCGGGGGCAGTCAGGTATTCCTTCAACCCTGACTTGGGCCTGAGTAACAAAGGTCTCATTGAGCCTCTGGCTGTCTGGTCGGTGAAGCACAAACCTCTTGTATCTACTCGCTTTTGATCTCACTCCCTCTGAACCAGCCTGTATTACTCACGTCCCCTGCCGGGCTATTGGTGTGGAGGGGCTGTTTGGTCCCCTCCCTCCCTCCCCATCTCCTTTCTCTCCTTCCTTCCCCTGCCGCTCCCCTCCAGCTTTTTTATGGTTTAATTTTTGGCAGGAGACCTGAGGCAGCTCCCTGCAGGCCCCCTCTCCCTCCCGCCTGACCCCCCTTCTCTATCTCCCCCGCCCTGGCTCTCTTCCCTCATGCCCCCACACCCCTTTACCCACCACCCCCCTCTCAGGAGGACAAGGTCAGCAGTGGTCTGTCCTGTTTCCATTCCCAGACCAACTCCAGTCTGGCCCCCTCAACCCACCCTCACCTTGTCCTTCCCTCAGATTCCTGGCCATAGCTAGTCTCTCCAGGCTTCTGATCCCTGGACACATGAAAGGCCTTGGCTGGCCTGCCAGACCCCGCCCACCTGACAAGCCCCACTCTGCAAGAGGGGATTCTCTCCATAAGGTGTTTCTGGGAACAGAGCTTTGGTGGGGGCCTGGATGGTGGTGACAGCCATTAGGTCAAAGGCCTGGCCTGGCTGGACCTAACCTGGAATATGGAGGCAGGCAGGTCAATTGGGCCTCACCTTCTTTTCCCAGGAAAACTCTGCCTCCTCCAATCTGGGACTTTGCTTTCTCTGTACGCTAGGTAGTAAAAAGCCTTACCCTCCTCAGGCTGGCACCATCCCCACTATTGCTACCCCCTCTGTGGCCACCCCCAAGCCTCTACAGCTCAGCTGGTGGTAAAAGCTGGGGCCAAGGCAGCCCAAGCAGACTGAGGAGCATCCTCTTGTATGTAAAGGCCACCTCACAGGACCCTGGAACATTCTCTGGCTTCCCTGTGCCTGTCTCCCAGGATCCCAAGGTCTAAGTTCTCCCCAGAAATGCCAATAGATACTAAGAATTCCCTTGGTTGCTCACTCCAAAGAGCCTTGTGGCCAACCCAGGCCCACGCTGGCAGCCCTGAGTTTCTACCCCTCCCTGACTCTCAGGTACTTCCATTCGACTGAGCCCAGGATGCAGGAGACTTCTGCCCTGACAGAGGCCCCATTCTTCCTCCTGCTGGCTCTCATTGTCCCTCATGACTCCACACATTCTTGGGCCTCTAATGAAAACTGGAGAGTGCCACCAGCGTAGCCCAGCCCAGCTGGCCCTGTCTGCCCTGCCCTGCCCTTGTCAGCACATCCTGGGCCCTGAGGTCTGCAGCAGGAGCTGGAGGAGGGTGGGCTGTGGGCAACCAGGAGGGAGTAAAAGGAGGTGGGAGACAGAGATGGGCACAGAATGTAGCAAGACAGGAGAGAGATGTCAAAATTGTTGAAGAAAGGGAAAGAGGTGACATGGAAATGTCAGAGAAATTCTATGGGGTAAAGGGAAGAGCACAAAGGAAAAGGAGCTTGGTTTTTTTTTTTTTTTTTTTTGAGAGAAAACTGTCATGCACACACTAGGTGTCTATCAATTACAATTGCTCAGTAAAGCAAATACGATGCTTATTCCCATTTGGTGGATGAGAAAACTGAGACTCAGGCTCTGGCTTGCTGGGGTGGGCATTTTTGCTCTTAGAGGAAAGGGCAGCAGAAGCCTGAGAGAGAAAGGAGCCTGAAAAGGCAGCACCCTGACAAAGAGAATGTGGGGGGCTGAGAGGGAACCCAGGGAGAACTGGGGGAAGCAGAGAGGAGCAAAGGAGAGATCTGGCCAGAGGTGGCCTGGCTGGGGAGCAGACACTGAGGGCCAGAGGGTGTGCCCTTCCCCCTCTAGGAACAAACCCCTAATCCCACAAGCACAAGCTGGAGCAGCCAGGTCCAGCCTGGAAACTGAAGCCTGTTTCACAGCAGAACTCTGGCTTTTCAGGGAGCATCAGTCCCATAACTCCCTGAACCTCAGCCTACATCTGGGATTTGAGATGTTCCAGAGGAGGCTAAGCCAGGGGGAACCAGTGGGGATGGTCTAGTGAGCCATTAGCCCTCCATGGGAGAGAAGGCCAAAGAGGGAAGGCTCCACCCAGGAAGGACTGGAGAAGAATTAGCACTGCTCCAATAGGAGCCAGTGGGCTCTCTGTCCCCAGAGGTAAACAAACACAGGTGCACAACCATTCCTCAGACCCATGCCAGACACACAGTCGGAGCTCAATAAATAGGATGCTTGTGTAGCAGGAGGTCTTTCATCTGGAAAGAAGTTAAATTGATCAAACCTAAGGTTCTACCAAAATTCATGAGTCTACGTTGGAACTGAGTTCTCTTCTCAGTTTTTCAGACTTATGTACCCTCTGGGGGAAACTGTAGCCCAGCAGACTTGCCTCTGCCTGGTGGCAGGGGAACAAGACGTTAGGAAAACATCCAATAGGAGACACTCCCTCTCACCACCCCATACTCCAGCCCAGGGGAGATGAATGTGGAAGCACATCACATTATTCCAAGGATGTTGGCTGAATAACACAGGTTCAGATTTGCTGGGGGAAGCGGGGGAAGAATGAATGGCAGGCAGATGAAGTCTGGAAGCAAGGTAAAGAGATCCTTGTGCTCCCATATTTCAGGCATGGTGTGTGCTTAGAGTTCCCTGGGGCCTGTGCTCTCAGGGAAGAGGGTCTCTGAGCAGAAACAGGTTGTGGAATGGGAGTGGGGGGCACAAATGAAAGTTCAAAGGAGCCTAGGGGGACTTGATTCTGCTGCATCTGCCCCGCAAAGGTCTCTGGAGCTGTGTTTGGGATGAATCTGTGGGTGCAGTACCTGGTCCAGAACTGACCCAGAAGACTAGATCCAGAAGGACCTGGCAGGGTCCCATATACACTGTCCTCTAGACCTGAACCATACCAGAATGTTTACCACCAGGACAGGGTGACCTCCTTCTTTTTAGGCTACTAGGTAGCCTTCCCCATGGCTGAGTCCCCACTGTTCCCCAGCACCATCTCTACTCTAAAGCAGGAACAGCTCAGGAACCCCATTAGGGGTGGGGTGGGTGCTGCTCCATTGGGCAGGAAAGCACAGAGAGGTCAGGCATGAATTTTCTTTTTCTCAGAAGCTTTCTCCAATTGACCCAGGAGCCTCAGTTCTGAGCCTTCCCAGGTAAACAGGGAGCCTGACAGGGTCCCTGGGCTCCTAGGGGAGAGGAGGAGGGGGCCTCCTCCTCAGTGATGTCCTCAGGCTATAAATTTAGAGACCTAGAGGAAGGAGATCAACAAAGGCAGAGGCTGGACTGTAGGAGAAGCACACAGGGAGCTGTGTCCCTGAATCCAGACACAGGACCCAGGCCACAGCTTTACCTCTCAGTCATACTGTTAAGGAAAAACACAGTAATGGGGCATTGGCAAATTCACATGCATTTCAACTTGAACATGAATATCAAAATGTTCCCATGCCTGCCCAGCCCAAAGAACTGCAGAGCTAGGCTCTCTCAAGGTCCTGGAGTACCTCTGAGGAGGCAGGCAGAGATGAAGGGTGCCTAGGTGTGCGGGGACAACCACATTCAGCAAAAATGCACTAAGCATGTACAAACAGGACACTTTGTACGGCCTAGCCACCAAGCAGGAAGTCCAGTGGGGCAGCATGCCTGGGAGTCAGACATGATTCAGTCTTCAAGATGCTTCTGAGGGTCAGAATGAACACACCCACCCCTACGTGCAGGTCTCCTCCTCCTCTTCTTCATGCCTTTAGGAGAGTGGCCCCTAGCTCCAAGACCTCCTGGATGTCTGCTCCTTGTGTCTGCATGTGGAAGGGGATAGGGGCAAGAGGAGGAGCCCTGAGTCTTCCAGGTGCCCAGTGCCACTTGGAGTAAGTGGGGGGGGGGGGGCGGGGGGGGGGAGTGTAAGAGATCTTCTTCCTGCCTCTGAGACAGCCCTGATGGAACTGAGTGACTTGAAAGGTAGAAGCTGTTCCCAGCCCCATGCTTCAGCTAAGTCCTTCTGGAAGGTATTAGCCACCAAAACTGCCAAGGGAGCTTCTTGGAGGACAATCCCTTTCCCTCCATTCAGAGTTCTCAAACCCTGGGGTTCCCACACCAACCCCCCCCCCCAGAGAGACTTCCCCTCCAAATTACTCCTTAAGGCGCCAGCTGAGTTAAGTTGTTCACTGGCAGATGACGGTATGTTGAAAAATCACCAGGGAAGATTAAATCAGACCAGAGGAAGAATTTGTTAATGAGGCTGAGGGGAAGAGGGCAGCATACTAGAGCTTCCAAACAGAGGCTGGGGAATGTTGGTTGGGAAAGGAGGGCTCTCCCTTGGGCCCCCAGGCGCCCTCTCCTGACAGTTCTGAAAAGGCGAAGGACTGGCCAGTCCTCTTTTCCTAGGGGCACCCTGTCATGCATCCTTCCTCAGGAAAGGGAGCAGTTATCCTCTCCAGAGCTGCCTCTGGGGGGCCCCCACCCTTGCCAGGGATCCTCCTCCTGGGTGGGCTCCCAGCCCTTCTTAGGTATGCAAGGGCCCCAGGAATGAGGAGACGGGTGGGAGGCAGGCTTAGGGCCAAGAGGTCCTGTCGGCCCTATAGACACAATGACTAGGAAGGTCCCTGGTGTGTGGTGGGGAAGGCGGGGCGCAGGGGGCTGAGTACCTGGTGGTCCCCTAAGGCTGGGGACCCCGTTTGCCTCTGCTACCTAGGAGTTGGTGGTTTTGCCCCCAGACATGGCTTCTCCCAGCTTTCTAAAAAAGGGTCTCCTGAGAACCGCTATTCTAGGGATATGGATACCTCTGCTTTTCCCCTTAGTGCCAAACAAATGCACAGGTGTCACAAAGTCCCGATCCTACCCCAGTCACAGCCCCTGCCTCATCCCACTCCACACCAAGGAAAGGGGGAGGCACTCTGAGCGGGTTTCACTCCGCCGGGCGAGGAAGACTCGGCCACCTCTGAGCCAGGGCACAAGCTCCCTCACACTGTCCCCCTGAACACAACCAGCTGCAAAATCCCTTAAAAGGAACAAAGGCAGTGGGGGCGGGGTGGGGGCTTCCTCTTTGCCTGACCTAGGGCGGCGGTTGCCGCAGCCGGGGCCAGTCAGCGCTGGCTTTTCAGGTGAGATCCGGAACCCGCATCCTGGAGCCCGCCCATGCCACCGGGACCCCTCAACGCCCAGCCAGACCCAGGGCGGAGACGCAAGTCCTCCTTAGCCGCTCCTGGCCCCCAACCCTGCCAGAGGTGGCCGACTCGCAGCACTTTCTGCCTATTTGTTTACGCTCAGTACTCACAGTTCGGATGCTAAGCCGTCTCCTCTCTTGCACTACTCCCTTTGTCTCTCTTTCTCTCTCACCCTCTCTCTCTCTCTCCCTCTCCAATTTCTCTCTTCCCTCCTTGTCTGATTCTCCGCTGTAGCTTCCAGTGGAGAAAAATAATTATTCTTCTCAATGGGTTCGCACGGGGCGCACGCACACACGAGCGCGCGCGCACACACACAAACACACACACCGCCGTGGTACCCAATCAATGCACAAATCTTCGGGGTCCCTTTAACCTCTGCGGATGACTCCGGGAGTTAATTACGAAGCCTATTTCGGCGCAGCATAAATATGCATTAAGGTATGACAACCGATGCGCTGAACTTCAGGGAATTGGCGTTTAGACAGACTTGGTCTCGCCGCCCCCACCCCCTCTCCCTCCATGACCCCACGAACCACCTCCACAGCTTCACGCCTTCCCGGGGCTCAAAGTGGCCATCGCTAGCTCCTACCCGGGTTTGGGGCCCCCGATCGCCGCCTAGCCTCGGCGCAGGTGCCAGGACAACCCCCTCGCGCGCCCCCTGCGGCCGGGGCAGACCCTCAGCGGGCGGTTCCTCCTCCCCGCAGCGGTGCAGGCCGGGTCCAGAGCACGACGCCCCCCACATGGTTTCATTCTGGGAATCAACTCCTAGCTCAGTCCTCGGTGGAGCTGGCAAGAGCGGGACGGCTACCTGCCCGCACGCCCGAGTTCTAGGCAGACTAGAAAGACCGCGACGCGGTGCACCTCATTCCAGCAAACCGCCTCGCGCCTCGGGTCCCGCCGCCCCGGCCGGTCCCGACCCGCACACACATGCTTGTATTTGCACACACGCGCGCACACACATGCACGCACATATGCACACCCCGGCGCACACAGACACTCCCGCGCGCGCTCACGCCCGCACACACTCAGGGTTATAACAAAGGAAGAGGGGCCAGCACTGCCTTACTTTTCTTCCGCTTCTCCTCTCTTTTGCAGCCCCCCATCCCCGGGGCCGGCGCGCCCGGCCCACCCCGCCCTCCGCGCCCCCCCGACGGCAGCGGGCGGCCGGCATTCCGGAGCAGCGCGGCGGAGCGGCAACTTCGCGCCCAGGCGCCCGCGCCTTGCAGCCCGGCGGGCGGGAGACAAAAGCTGCGGCGCCGCCGGAGGCCGCGCGGCCAAGGTGTGCTCGCTAATTGTCAGGAAATGTGTGTGTGTGCGCGGCCGGGAGCCCGCGGGGCGGGGGAGGGGGCGGCCGACGGGAGCGGGAGAGGAAGAGACCCACCCCACCCCCAGCCCCCGCCACTCGCCAGCGCCGGGCACCCGAACCCGGATTAGAGAATAAATTATCTGCTCTCTTCTCATTGGGCTGTGGCTGAGGACGCCGTCGGCGGCGCGGGGCTGGGAGCTCGCCCCGCTCTTTGCATTCACCGCACAGCTCCGGCTCGCCTCGCTGCGCGGGGGCCGAGAGCCCGGGGCCTCGGCTCCAGACACCAGAGGACACCAGCCAGCAGCTGTCCGTGCCGCCCTTCCCCCGGCCTGGCCCTACCCCTCCAATTCTGGCTGATATCCTGGGGACGTAGAAACTGGGGAAAAGAGGCCCGGGGGATAGATATCCGTGTCCCTCCTCCTGCCCCGCCACACCCCTTCCCCAGAAGGAGAAAGTCGGGGAGGGGGGTTGGCAGGAGCGGCTGGTCACCTAAACCAAACCCCCCTCAGTCAGAGAGGGAGGGATTGGGAATCCTCTCAGTGACCAAGGTCCAAACCTTGGGGCCATGCCCTGCTCTCCACAGACCAACAATGACAAAGGAGAAGGCATCAAGCCTCTTTGCTTTTCTCCTCTCTCCAACCTGCTCAGCTCCGGCTCAAATTCTTTTCTTTCTCGCTTTCTTTCTTTCAGGTACTAGGGATAGAACCCAGAGCCTCCGCTAGCCTGGGCAAGCGCCCTTCCACCGAGCTGCACCCCCAACCCCCAACCCGATCTTATTGCCCATTTCCAGGACCTTCCTTTAGCCCACCTGGGAATACAGCTCCTTAACTGTCTGCAAAGAAAATGCACTCTAGGCCCTCCCTGAATTCATTCATTCAGCAAGCGATATGCAGAACCGCCCCTGTGGGATGATGGGAGGCACCAGGCAGAAAGGTTGAGAAAAAAAAAAAAAAAAAATCCAAAAAGCAGCTGTGGAGATTCAGGCAAAGTTTGAACCCAGAGGCACAATGACTAACTTAAGTCATTCATGCAGTAAGTAATTGAGCATGTGATAGGTGCCAGGCTGTGTGCTAAGCATTGGGGATACACAGGTAAAAGCCTGGGCACAATGCCCAGTCCCCTGGAGCACACAGTCTGGTGGACAAGATGGACAGTGACTGGTGTGATATGAGCTAATCAGGAGGCATTGCAGGGAGGGTGAGAATCATGGGGGCTCTTCTTCTACTCTGGGGAATCCATCGAAGCTTCTCTGAGGAAATGAGATCAAAAGGATGACAGATAGCTAGTGAAGACAGGATGGGGAGGGAAAGAGTTCTGGGCAGAAGGGACTTGTAGGAAGGCTCTGAGCGGCTGGTAAGGGGCTCATTAGAAGGTAACTAAATGAAGGGAGGGAGCCCAGAGGGAGGTGGACCTGGGAAGGAACTGGGGGAATTAGGAGTGCTGCTCGGAGTAGTATTTATAGATATTATCCAGGCAGTTTTCTCCAAGGTCTGCAGACTCATGTTTTGGAAAAGGCTCACTAGTGGAAAAGGCTCACACTCAGGCCAGCCACAGTCCCTACCCCCATTTTACTTCTAGTCAGTGTCTGCTCTAACTGGACCAACTCTGCCTGCTAAAGATACCCCCCAAATAAAGGACATAGATGATGACATCCCTGCTTCAACTTATCACTTCCCAGTGTCCCGTACCACTCTGTTAGTGTCATTCTATAGCCCTGGGCCTTCAAATGGGGAAAGCTGTCCATGCACTGGCCTGGACTCCTTTCCCCCTGTGGGCATTCTATGTTTTCCAGCACTTCTGTCTTTTCCCAATTCATAACAGTCCTATGAGTTGTTTATCTTCATCAAACAGAGACACTGAGGGGGAGCAAGGGGAAGTGGCTTCCTAGTGCCACACAAAATCAGCAGCCAAGCAGAATGTGCGGCTCCCTGCCTTCTCTCTACTAGACTTCAGGTGTTGGCTGATCTACCCAGCTCAACCCTGAGTGAGGTGAGGGGAGGGGCTAAGGGATCCCCTGCCTTCATGGCAGCCTTCAGCACCTGGGACAGGGCTCGGCGCACCCAGGCTCTGGAGCTAACCCTGCTGAACAGTGAGTGACTATGCTAGATTGGGAAGGAAATATTTTAAAGGGCAGATTTGGGAACATGTTACAGCAGAAGCTGGATGAGCTGTGGACTCACACACAGCTTGGTTGGAATTTCCAGAGTCGCTAACCCACTCTGCACTTAGCTTTTCTGACCACAGTTCCCTCATCTGCCAAACAGGATTCCCAGTGTCTATCTGAGAAGGCTGTCAAGAAGAGTGAGATCTTATATTAGTGGAATATCTATGGAAAAATACCCAAGAGCTAAGTGGATGTGGCACCTGTTTTTCAGGGTGCCACCCTCTAGTAGTTGTGATGTTGTACCATGTGCCTGCATTACCTGTCCAAAATGAGTAAGAAAATATTTTAATGGGATAATAAAGCAATATCACAACACTAAAACAGACAGTCCATGCACCTTTGTTGAACTGGATAGAGTTTTACAGTATGAAACACCAGCATGTTTTATATGGAACAGAATCCTAACTTTTCCTTTAGAAAGTGACTCTGGTTTGACAGGCACTGTGGCACACACCTATAATCCCAGTGGCTGGGGAGGCTGAGGCAGGAGGATAATGAGTTCAAAGCCAGCCTCAGCAAAATGGACACACTGAGCAACTCAGTGAGACCCTGTCTCTAAATAAAATACAAAATAGGGCTGGGGATGTGGCTCAGTGGCTGAGTGTCCCTGAGTTCAATCCCTGGTTACCCTCTCCCTGCAAAAAAAGAAAAGAAAGTGATCTGGCTTGAGGGTTTGCACACCACCCTTTGTCCAAGGTCACGCAGAGGAGATGCACAGTTCAAACTTGCCTTCACAAAGGGAAATGGCACCCCAGCAGGCTCACTGTTCTATTGAGAGATCCATACCCCTGCAGGTAATGGGAGAGGAGAGGAGACAGCAGAGGTGATGGGGAGGAAAGGCCACAGGTCTGGACCATCCCTCAGCAGGCCCCATTGTGTCCGGGGCAGGGAAGGACTCCCGATCTACTAATCTAGTGCTGCACTTCTGAGGCTTAGTGAGCTAGCTACCTGCCTGGCGCCCTGTGGGCCCCAAGGAAAGCTGAGAGCAGCAGGTGCAGAGCCTAAGGAGGGGAGTGGGCTTTCTCCTGTTACCCTGCAGGTATTGAGGTCCTGGGGCCAGACAGGGCAGCCATTCATCTGCCAGCACAAAGAGACACTCTCAGTCACAGACAGGCCAGGCCAGCTCACCTCAGACACTAGGGCATAACATCAGTGGGAACTTTAGAGGCCTCTAAAAGAGAAAAAAGAAAAATAAATAAATAAAAGCCACACAACTTTGGACACTTAACATCTAGTGCATCTAGTGGCACTGGGGGAGGAGCTAGGATAGGAAAGAAACATTTTGTACGAGTTCCTGGGAAGGGAAAGGCACATAGGGGCCCAGCCTCCAGAAAACAAGGAGAAGGGTAGATGCTACCAGAAAGACTATAAAAACAGGAATCAAAAAGAAATAGCATAGTTTATTCTGGAGAAAAAGAGCTAAGGAGAAAGAAAGGAAAGTCAAAGGCCCAGGACTGAATGGCCATCCTCCAGGCTAAGGAAATCATGTGGCTACTCCTTTTTTAGCTGAGTTTCCAGAGAAGGGTCCAGCTAAGACCGGGGCAGCACTGGGGGGCAGAAAGATGCTGCAGCTCCAGCACTGGACAGCTCACCTTCCTGACCTGCACCTTTGCCTCTAGTCCCCCTCATCCGAATTCAGGCAAAATCCAACTACAGTCCAATCCCCAGTCAGTCTCAGACGCAGGGATGACTTTTGTGGAAGGGACAGAATGGGAACTATTTCTATATTAAAAACTCAGAGGTACTCAGGGATAATCATCACCCACAAGACTCTCAGTTTTGTGTGCGATGCTAGAATCTACTCCTACTACAGGCCCCAGAGCATCAAATATAAGATATAAATATAGACATGGAGTCACAGGTTTTTGTTTGTTTGTTTGTTTGTTTTGTTTCATTTTGATACCAGGGATTGAACTCAGGGGCACTTAACAACTGAGCCACACCCCCAGCCCTATTTTGTATTTTATTTAGAGACAGGGTCTCACTGAGTTGCTTAGGGCCTCACTTTTGCTGAGGCTGGCTTTGAACTCATGATCCTCTTGTCTCAGCCTCCCAAGCTGCTGGGATTATAGGTGTGCACCACCTTGCCTGGCTCAAGAGCCACAGTTGTAATCAACAAATATGCCCTAGGCCTGGCATAGCACCAGAAACCTCAGGGATACAAGGATTTGTTTCATTCACGCTTTGATCAGCAGTCTTCATACTTGGCAGTTAAATATTTGGGGACTGTATGTAGCTTTATTTTAAAAAATTAATTTATATTTTACTGTGCTGAGGAATGAACCCAGGGCCTCATGCATGCTAGGCAAGATCTTTCTTTTTTTTTAACTTTTTATTTTGAAATAATTATAGATTTACACAAAGTTGTACAAATAATATAGGAAAATCTCATGTACTGTTCATTCAACTTCCCCAAGAGATTCATCGTAGTAACTATAGCTACCTAAAACCAGGAAATCTTTTTTTAAATTTTTTTTCATACATGCATATAGGCTAATAATGTCTGTCTCATTCCCACCGCCTCCCCCCACACTCCCCTCTGCATAATCCAAAATTCCTTCGTTCTTCCCTACCCACTTCCCACTATGGATCGGCATCCGCTTATCAGAGAAAACATTTGGCCTTTGGGTTTTGGGGATTGGCTTATTTCACTTAGCGTGATATTCTCTAGTTCCATCCACTTACCTGCAAATGGCTAGGCAGGATCTTTACCACTGAGCCTCATCATCGGCCCTTGCACATAGCTTTACTGATCTCTCATCTTCCTCAATGACAGTTTCAGAACCAACCCCGCTGCACCTCATGTCCCAAGTCCTCACCTCTTCTGTCGTCCTAGTGATCCCCACACCACTGTACAACTGCTAATTGAATCCCATCTCCCATCTCTTCTTGTTCTTCCAGGCCTTTCAACCGTGTCATTTGGAACTCAGTGTGCCACCACCAATGTCCCTCAGTCCTTACACCCTTTCCTGAGCAGTCCTTTCTCTGTCTTGCTCCACCGACCCCTGGCTGACCCCTCGCTGACCCCAGCGGCCTTGCCCATGTAGAACTGAAGTATGAGAAGACAGAGGCTGCTCCAGGAGCCAGGCTTCCTCCTGCAGAAACCCCAGCATCTCTGATAGGAGCCGGGCGAGACCCTGCCTCCTGCCCCTTTGCTTCTGTCTTCTTCCACTTGCAGGACCAGCCCCTAGATTATATCCTCATAATTCTCTACAACTCCAGTATCCTCACTTTCAGGCATCTGTCACTAATACCTTCCATCCTTCCAATTATAACTTTTTTTTTTTGGTACTGGGGATTGAACCCAGGGGTGCTTAACCTCTGAGCCACATCCCCAGTCCTTTTAATATTTTATTTAGAAATAAGAGTCTCACTGAATTGCTTAGGGCCTTGCTAAGTTGCTGAGGCTGGTTTTGAACTCTTGATCCTTCTGCCTCAACCTCCAGAGCTGCTGGAATTACAGGAGCATGCCAGCTCGCCCAGCCTGATTAACTTTTTTTGAAATCCTCCTTCGTTCTCCCTGGAACCTAATTCACAGAACCTGTTTACTGCCCATCGTGCTCCTCAGAGGGCACTTCTCCCTCTCCAGCTAGCTTCCATGGTCCTTCCTGTCTCTCCTTCATCTTCCTTGCCTCTCTTTCCTTCCATTGTACTAACTGGACCAACCCCAATCCTGATTAAACCCAGCTGGCCATCCAGCCTCATCTGTACCAAGCAGCTGAACACACAGAAGACAATCATGCAACCGTGCTTATTGATTGGTCTCACTCTAACTTTTTTTTCTGGGGGGTGGGGTAGTAAGGATTGAACCCAGGGGCATCTTACCACTGACTTAGATCCCCAGCCCTTTTTATTTTTTATTTTGAGACAGGGTCTCACTAAGTTGCAGAGGAACTTGCGATCCTCCTGCCTCGGCCTCTGGAGTCACTGAGATCATAGGCGTGCACCGCAGTTTGAATGATCTTACTCTAAATTTACCACTTTACATCTCAAAAGAGCACTCTGCCCTGCCTAGCAAGCTTTCCAGGATTCCCTGGTGCTTTCATCCTCCCTTCTGCTCCAGACATGGCTGGTACCTCCTCTCTCCCTCTCCCCCTCTCCACCCACCTCCCTTTCTCTCTCTCTCCCTCTGTCTCTCCAGCACTCCAGCTCGCCCCCTCCCTACAACTCGCCCCATGAGTCACTGGTATAATAAACACAAACCAGTGCAAACAGACGAGCATCACTCCATCACAAAATCCAGCCCCTCGTCCGTCAGGTGTCCACTCACATTCTCCACCTGCCTTGAAGTCACTGTCCCTATCTAGGGCCAACCACCATCTCTGCTCTGAATTTGTCCATACCTGCTTCTTCCATGCCTTCACTCCTTGCATCATCCCTTTCTTCCTGAATCCTCAGTGTCTCCATCACCCTTAGATCATGACCAAGAATATAAAAATATGACATGTTTCTCACCCCAAAGAAAAAAAACCCACCTTCCTGTTATCCCCACATCTTTCTCCAGATTAAGGTCCCACTTCTTTGTCTTTGATGTATTTTTTTAATTTGAAAGTTTTGGGTGCTGGGGGTTGAACCAGGGCCTTGTGCAGGCTAGGCAGTGCTTTACCCCCGAGCTGTCCCCAGCCCTGCTTTGACTCAAGCCCATTCTCTGTAATCATTCTGCACGTCCTAACCAATAACCTCTCCTCCATGTACTCCAGCTTGACTTCTGTCTGCAAGACCCTCTTAACACCTCTCTTGTCAAGGTCATCATAATCTTCAACTTGCCAAAACCAAAGGTGAAGCCAGCCTGGCTTGACACATGGACTGCCCTCTTCTCCGGGGAACATGCCCAGCTCTGTTGCACCACCTTCTTTGCACTCTCTTAACCCTCCCTGACTCACTCCCCAGGCAATCTCATCTTGTCCTTTGCTTTTACAAACAGCAGCGTCTCCCCTAAGTTCCAGGCTTGCCTACTGGACCTCACCACTCAGATGTTGAGTTTACTTCCTAGGATTTCCTTTGTAAAATGCTACAAACCAGCTGGCTCCAAACAACAGAAATCAGCCTACTGCAGTGGTACACGCCTGTAATCCCAGTGACTCAGGAGGCTGAAGCAGGAGGATTGCAAGTTAGAGGCCAGTCTCAAGCCATTTAGCAAGGCCCCAAGCAACTTAGTGGGACCCTGTCTCAAAATGTATAAATAAATAAATAGGGCTGGGAATGTGGCTCGGGGGTTGGCACCTCTGGGTTCAGTCCTTGGTATGTATGTATGTATGAATAAATAAATAGATAAATAAATCAGAAATGTTTCATCTTTCAGGGGCTGGAGATATAGTTCAGTTGGTAGAGTGCTTGACTTACAAGCACAAGCCCTGGGTTCAAAAGAAAAAAAGAAATGTTTTGTCTTTCAATTATGGAGGCCAGAGGTTTCAGCAGGACCTTGCTTCCTCTGTGCCCTCTAAGCGAGGCTCCTTCCTTGCCCTTCCAGCTTCTGGTGCGTCCAGGCCCTCCTTGGCATGTGTCAGCGTCACTCCTGTACCTGCTGTCTCCATCTGCACCTGGTGGCCTTCCCTCAGTGTCTGTGTCTTCACCTGGCACCTCTGAGTATGTGTCTGGATCCAATTTTCCTCTTGTTATAAGGACACTTGGCATATTGGATCAGGGCTCCTCTGAGGACCGCATCTTAACTGGACTACGTCTGCAAAGACCCTATTGCAAATAAGGTCATGTTCACAGGTGTTGGATTTCAGGACTTCAAGAGATCTTTCTGGGGAACCCATAACAGACGTCTACTAGGTATTTCAAGTGAATTCTTACTTCAATACTTCCCCCCAATCTCTTCCTTCTTGTTTTCCCACGTCTCCTTGAGAGCTATAGCAACTGTCCCAAACTGTGGAGGGCATCCCAACTCCCTCTTTCTTCACCTTCTATAGCTGACACAGCAGCAAGACCCGCTGTCCAAGTCCAACCCCTGCTCCCACCTCCTGCTGCCACTGGACCCCCGACCCTGCCCCAACCCTGACCTAGCAACTGCCCCCACCCCCGATCTAGTAACTGCCCCCAACCCTGACCTAGCAACTGCCCCCAACCCTGATCTAGGAACTGCCCCTGACCCTGACCACAGCAGCAGCCCCTCACTCTCCCGCTTCCACTCCTCCTTCCCTCTCCTACCTACTGTCCTTCTGAAAAGCAAAGTGTTTTAAAGCATAAATCACATCACATCCCTCCCACTGCTTAATACCTTCCAAAGACTTCTTACTGGAATTAGAGTAAAATCCAAGCTTCTTAACTTGGCTTATGAGGTTTTACATGGTCTGACCCCTCTTCTCCCATTTCCTACAACTCTCTCCCGCCCTCACCACCTCTCCTCCTGTCCAGCCTTCCCATGGCGCCTTGAACGGTCCAAGATTGTTCCTGCCACAGGGCTTTGCACTTGCTCTCCCTTCTGCCTGAACCCCCCCTTTCCCACATCCTGGCACAAATAACCTCCTCATCTTTGTGGTCATATCTCCAATGCCACCTGCTGAGACAGGCACCTGCTATCCTGTTACTCTATCTTGTTTTGTTCATGTCATTACTAGCTGAGATTGTTTGACTGGTTGGTCTCCCTGTCTGCCATCTGACTCTCCTATTAGAATACGAGGGCAGGGGGTTAATCTGCCTTTCTCATTGCCAGTTCCCCATCACCTACAACAGAGCCAGCACAGAGTGGGTGCTCTAGACTATTTAGTAAATAAATCAATTTACTATCATGTGCCAGGCACTGTACTAGTGTCTAGGGATTCAATGATAAGCAAAAACAAAAATCTGACTGGGTATGGTGGCATACAACTGTAGTCCCAATGCCTTGGGGGGCTGAGGAAGGAGGATGGCAAGTTTTCAAGGCCAGCCTCAGCAACTTAGTGAGACCCTAAGCAACTTAGTGAGACTCTGTTTTCAAAATAAAAAGGGCTGGGGGCTGGGGATATAGCTCAGTTGGTAGAGTGCCTGCCTCACAAGCACAAGGCCTTGGGTTCAATCCCCAGCACCGCTGCTAGACAAGTGCTCTACCACTGGAAAAAAAATAAAAAGGGCTAGGGATGTGGCTCAGGGGTAAAGCACCCTTAGGTTAAATCCTCCAAACAAACAAAAACC
Organism: Glaucomys volans; assembly: GCA_020662805.1. Lineage (NCBI taxonomy): Eukaryota > Metazoa > Chordata > Mammalia > Rodentia > Sciuridae > Glaucomys > Glaucomys volans. Next base: position 103,361 of record JAJEJO010003106.1, on the reverse strand, counting down.
CCCAAAATGTGTTTTTTTTCCAAAAAAGAAAAAAGAAAAAAAAAAAAACAAAACACAAAAAAAGGAACCCAGCCACGTCACCCCTGTCACATGTCACAGAGAAAACCAGCTGCTGAATAACTTCTCAGCAACACTATCTCCACGAATCTTCTGGAGCCATGGAAGCTTCTCCAAACCTGCACCCCTCCTGAGGCTTGGCTGCACCTGTGCTCAGAAGATGGTCTGGCTTTCTATTTCACAGAGAACATTGAGACCGGGACCAGGGACTCTTGCCGGCACCTCTTGTCCTCTCCCCTTCCTCCTTCCTGCGTGCCCTTCTGGAGAGAGTGTGGGCTTTGCATGCAGGCAGATGTGGGTGCCATCTCTGTGAGTGGCCTTGGGCAGATGGCTTATCCTCTGAATCTCAGTTTTCTGCTATGGAAAGTGGTCATGATGACACCAAGTTCATCATGAGTTCCTGAGACCTGAACAAGACATCTGATGTCACATGCCCATCTTTTTGTAGATGCCCAATAAATATTTCCTTCCCTCCTCTGCCCCTCCACCCCACCGCTCTCAAAGATGAGTGTCATCATAACTGTTTGACAAATGGAGAAACCCAAGGCGGGTCTCCTGATGATCCACTCCATGGGTCACCTTACCGGAAGTCACAGCCTGCTCAGGGCTGTGACTCCCCAGTCTCAGACTCCAGGCCCAGGGCACCACACCACTGTGGCAAAAAGCAAATATGACAAAAATCTAGGGATGCTTTAAGGAAGCCAAATTAATTTAGAGGATTTTCCTTTAGTCTGGAACACCTTTGTCTCTTCATTGTGTGTTGTGTGTGTGTGTCGTGTTAGAAAGTCCTTTAATGGGCTGGGGATGTAGCTCAGTTGGTAGAGTGCCTGCCTCGCAAGCACAAGGCCCTGGGTTCAATCTCTGGCACCGCAAAAACAAAACAAAACAAAACAAAACAAAAAAACAAGAAAGTCCTTTATCTCAAGAAGTGATTGTTGGAAAGCAATAGGCTCACGACATCTAACCCCACTATTATAAAACCAACCTGAATATCCTAGATAGTCCAGCGGAGGATGGGCCTGAGCATTTCTGTATTCGAGGGACTAAAAGTGGTTGTGTAACTACCAACCTTGGTTTAAAGGGATGGTGGAGAATTCAGAGAAATAAAGGCCCTGCTCCTGACACCCTGCCTCCTCCTAATGCGCTGGGCCTCCGACAGCCTCTTTGGGGAAGGAACACCGAACGACACACTGCATCCTCCCTGTGTCCTTCCTCCCTGGCCAGTTGGAGAATGGTTTCTGCCTTTCTCTTCTGAATCACTCCCAGAAGGCCCCGTGGGGAAAATTTTGGATTCAAATGGAAATCATAAAAATGTGGTCAGCATATTGGCCCTGGTATTTTATTTTCTTTTTTCCATGCAACTGGCCCCAGGAGGTGACTGACAAGTTGAGCCAAGTGCACTAAAAGCCCTGTCCCAGATGGCCCATAAGTCCTGAGCTGCACAGACCCCTGAGGACCCCTCAAGCCCACAGAGAGTCACAAATCCAGCAAGCTGAAGGCTTGGTGCTCACTGATTGTGCTGGGGAAAAGGCAGCCTGATCCTCTTGCTATGTGAGCTGGAGAGAAAAAAAGTGTAACGCAATGACTGTGGGATGAAATGCAGCAATAGAGGGATGGCAGGAGGGACGGGGCCTTTTCACCTGCACAACAAAAGACTAGGTTAGGATGTATCTGAAACTCTTTCATCACAGAAATCCTGGGTCCACCCTTTGTTTTTGTTTTTTGTTTTTGTTTTGGTACCAGGGATTGAACCCAGAGCACTGAGCCACTGAGCCATATCCCCAGTCCTTTTTTGTATTTTATTTAGAGACAGGTCTCGCTGAGTTGCTTAGGGCCTTGCTAAATTGCTAAGGCTGGCTTTGAACTTGTGATCTTCCAAGCCACTGGGATTACAGGCATGTGCCACCACGCCCACCTCTGGATTCCTCTTTTTTTTTTTTTTTTTTTGTTCGGGGGGGGGAGGGCGTGGACCCTTGGGTGTCTGCAAGGCAGGCACTCTACCAACTGAGCTATGTCCCCAGCCCCTGGATCCCTCTTTGTAACCAAGGTCAAGCATGATCAAGCAGATGTAGGAGGATGTCAGGGTGGGAAAGCAGGACTGTGGGACCTAGAGAAGCCGGAAGTGACAAGGAGGAGAGGCATTTATTGACCAACCAACGTCACATTTAATCCTCAAAATAACAAGTAAGGTGGACAGAGTTACCCCAGTTTTACAGAGAAGAACACTGGGCACAGAGACTAGATGAGCTTCCCAGAGTCACAGAGCTAAGTACTCAGCCTGGAGTGTGTGCTCGGGGCGATGCAGTCATCAAGCCTGAGTATCCTCTGTGACCAGGAGAACCCTGGAAGATGCGTGTACACAGCTTCTGTTTTCCCACTTTGAAGGAGAGGAGTGGAGAACAGGCTGTGCCCATGAACTAGACTGACTAGAAGAACATCTTCCAGGAGAGACGGGTGTATGTGCATGTGTGTGTGCGCACGCTGTCCACTGAGGATGTGGCAGACAGATCCGAGAAGCACACAGGCAAAAATATTCAATAGGAATGAGTATAAAGTCCTGTACCTGGGCACAGAATCACCATTATACATGAACAGGTTTGGGATGAGGGAGAGGGGAGACTAAAAACATTAGTTTAGGAGTTTCTCCTGATGGCAAGCTCAGGTTGAGTCACCAGTGTGGAGAGGCTTCCAGAAAGGCCTGTTGCAGGGCTGCATCAGCAGAAGTGTCCTGAACCCCTGGAGCATGCTTGCTGGGTTGGGTGCCAGCCTCTTGTTGTCAGAGGGAAAAGGACAGGCTGGAGAGGAAAAGGAGGGGAGGGCCAAGACTGAGTTGGACATCCGAGGAAGAGGTGACACACGCAGTGTTTGAAAGAACCGGGTGATCTTGTGCAAGTGACACAGTATTTCCCACCTGTGAAGGGGTGCAGTAGGGGGGTTGCAGAGAGAGTGGGGTCATGCGTGGAATCTGACACCGTAAATGTTGCCTGTGGCAGGTGTTACTAGACACTGAGCATGCTCACCTCTCACAAGGGGAACCATCAGAGACACGACTGGAGGCTGGAGGATGGGGGTCTCCATGGCATCAGTCCAGAGCCCCCAGTTCTGTGTAGTCAGGGAGAGTGTCCAAAGCCCTGGAATTGCCCCCTAATGTTGGTCCTGCTAAACTTCTACAGACCAGTCTTCGTAGTGCCCTAATGAACCCCCTGGTGGTCCAAGCAGAGAACTGTCTTGCTAGCTGCATTTTGTCCTTCCTGCTCGCTGGTTGGGAGGCCAGTGGGAGGGCATGGGATCAGCCTGGGCCTTCCTGACTGCCAGGTCCAAGGACACCTCCTGCTAGCCCCCTGGGCCCTTCCTGCCTTAGCTCTTCCTCTCCACAGCCCCTGCCCCGTCTCATCCTCTTTTTCGAGAGCGAGGACAATGATGTTAGTCTCCTCTTTAGCTCTTTCTCTGAGTCTGCCCTGATCCTCGCTTTCCTATACTGGTAAGGACAAGGCACAAGTAGCCTTTAAGGACAAGGAGAACAGGGACTGAATGCTCAGAAGACAGGAATGTGCATCACAGGCCATCAGAATTGAAAAACACCTACGAGCTGGGCATGGTGGTGCACACCTGTAACTCGAGCAACCTGGGAGGCTGAAGCAGGAGGATCGCAAATGTGGGGCCTGCCTCAGCGACTTAGTGAGGCCCTAAGTGACTTAGTGAGATCCTGTCTCAAGACAAAAAATAAAAAATAAAAAGGGCTGGGGATATGGCTCAGCAGTTGAGTGCCCCTGGGTTCAATCCCTGGTACCAAAAAAGAAAGGAAGGAAGGAAGGAAGGAAGGAAGGAAGGAAGGAAGGAAGGAAGGAAGGAAGGAA
>JAJEJO010003106.1:0-99437 GCA_020662805.1 Glaucomys volans | reverse complement strand
GAAGGAAGGAAGGAAGGAAGGAAGGAAGGAAGGAAGGAAGGAAGGAAAAGAAAAAGAGCCAGACATGGTGGCATGCACCTGTAATCCCAGCGACTAGGGAAGCTGAGACAGGAGATTGTGAGTTCAAGACCAGCCTCAGCAACTTAGCAAGACCCCCAGCAACTTAGTGAGACCCTGTCTCAAACAATAATAATAATAATAAAAAGGGTTGGGGACATGCATGACTCAATGGTTAAGAGTCCCTGGATTTGATTCCCAGTACAAAAAAAAAAAAAAAGGAAGAAAAGAGAAGATCAACTATGAGGTCACCTAGGTCAAGCTCAGACCACTGGGCTTTTCACTTTCCTCGGCTTAGTGTTACCTGGGGAGCAGATTCTCACCACCCCCACTGAACCACACCCTCTTGGGTAGGAGTCTCATTTGCGACCAGCTCCCGGTGAGTGACAGCCCATGCCTAGTCCGGGTGGAGGGTTTGAGGAGCACTGCTCTGGTTCCTGACTCCTCTCCTGTGCTGGCTGTCTGCCTGCCTCACACCAGGGGGATCTGTCAGGGTTCACAAGAAGCCTCTGCCTGCAAGCTGTTCAAAGACCACCTGGGGAAAGAAGCTGTCCACAGGAGCAGGGAGTATGAAGGCCCTGCCTGTTGACCTGCCTTGAGAGCTTAGAGGTGGCTGGCCCAGTCAAAGGCTCCAGAAGGAGACCACGTTCCAAGGACTAGGGTGACCAGTTTGCTTCCCCAAGCAAGAGGATCGGCTTCTTAGTGGAGGTGCTCAATTAGCCAGGCTCATGAATTCTGCATGTGTAACTGGCTTTCATCTCCCTCCCCTCCTCCCTTCACTGGAGCCCTCTGCTCCCTGGGACATAATTACAATATCTGGCCTGTTTTAATGAAGGCGAAAATATTCAGTATTTGTATGTGATTTCTCCTGTGCTGGAGAGAGCTGGAGGGGGCAGGGGAGGAGGCGGGGCTCCGGGAGATGAGTGAGCAATAACCCCGCCTCACACTTCATCAGAAATGTCAGCTCACAAAGCCCGTGCGCAGAGATTTTCCTATTGAATCCACCACCCTATCACCGCAAGCATGTGTTTTAGAACCATTTGTGCCCGCAAGGTGTGCCCGCACGGTTCTTAAAATGATGTTGACATTCTGTCAACTCACGTAAATCAGTATTTCCAGCTCAGCCGACTCATTTAGCTGGGCGTTTGCAGACAAGGGTACAGGTTAGCTCACAGGGGCCAAAATCCAAAGTGTTTTATATGAAGAAGTCAGTTTCTGTTTATCTTATTGTTCAGACTGATATTCCCTGGCCTGTGACTTGCATGTCACGCTAACCTTGAACCTCTGATTGTAATAAGCACAATTATTTTATAAATCACTAAGAAAATAGAGTTTGGCCAATTGACTCTCCAGTTTTCGGTTGTTAAGAGGCATGCAAATTTCAAAGATGTTAAAATTTGAAAAATTGTGCATGTTAAAATCGGTAAAACGGTCTAAATCACAGAGAACACAACCCCAGACATTAGTCTACCTGCCTGACTTTGGCATATGAATCATTTTATTGAACATTGATCCCAAATTCAATAGCAAATGAGAGGGGGGGCACAAAAAGAGAGATGAGAAGCAGTTTCCACTTTATCAAGCTGGAGGCAATAGGTCCTTTTAACTTATGCTCTAAAAGAGATTTAGAGATTTATAAATTCACAGCTCCATTTTACGGGTTGAATGGTCAAGGCTCAATGCCCGCGTGACTGCTCCAGTTCACACAGGTAGGAGTGGACTGAGACCCAATGCTGGGGCTTCTCTTTCAAAATTCAGTGCCTTAAAAAACCAAATGTCCATCAACTGATGGATGGATGGAAAAACAAAGTGTGGTCTAACCCTCTAGTGGATGATTTTTCATCCAGAGAAAATGAATGGGGCCGGGCTTGGTGGCACATGCCTGTAATCCCAGCAGCTCTGGAGGCCCAAAGCAGGAGGATCACAAGTTTGAGGCCAGCTTCAGCAACTTAATGAGGCCCTAAACAACTTAGAAAAACCCTGTCTCAAAATAAAATATAAAAAGGGCTGGCTCAGTGGGAGAATGCTTGCCTAGCATGCACAAGGCTTCAGGTCCATCCCTAGTATCACACGCTTGCACGCGCGCACACACAATCCAAACTATAGCAATTATGAATATCCTGAATACTACAATACAATTAAATAGAGAAAGTACCAAATCAAATCAAATTCTGTGCCTTTTTCTCCCTGTTCTGCTGCAGCACAGTATCTGCCACGCAGTGGGTACTCAAATTGTTGGCAGCCAGGCACGATGGCACACGACTGCAATCTCAGTGACTCAGGAGGCTGAGGCAGGAGAATTGCAAGTTCAAGGCCAGTCTTGGCAATTTAGCAAGACACTATCTCAAAATAAAGTAGATAAAAGGCTGGAGGTATAGCTCCCTGGTAGAGCATCCTGGGTTCAATCCGCCGTTCTGCAAAATAAATAAATGAGATAACAAATAAATACATTGCTGCTAGAAGGATGGGAAACCCCAAAAGGAAAGGCTGCGGATTCTCTGGAGGTCACCTCAGGATGCTGGTGGTGGGATGGGCAGAGAGAGAGAGATGAGAAGGGAGAGTTGCAGATAAACAGAAAAAGGGGAGGAGCCAGAGAAGAGAGGAAGACAGAAATGGAGAAGGGGGAAGGGCCGCAGCCCAGAGAAGGCAGGGCGGAGGGAGAGAATGGGACAGCCAGTGGAGGTCGCAGCGTGGTGGGGGAGAAGCCGCGCAGCCAGAGCCAGGATGCCAGAGGAAAGGGCACGCAGGCCCTTGGCAAGCCCTCCCTGCCCCTCCAGCCCAGGGTGTGACTCTCCCCCTCCAGCAGGCAGAGTGGAGCTGGCCAGGGATCATCTGTCTTCATTACACCATCCCCACCAGCTCCGTCACTTCTTGCCAGAAAACTCATCAATATTCCCCTGTGGCCCGGCAGACCCAGCCCCTCTCCTCCCAGCTCCCGCCCGCCCGGGCCCTCCTCCTCCTCCTCCTCCTCCTCCTCCCAGGCTGTGTATCTGACTCCACTCTGGAGTCCCAGCTCAACTCCCTCCTTGGGAGATCCAGACATACCCTCCCTCCTGGCTTCTGGGTTCTTGCTACAGAGGAAGTTCAGGACACATTCTCAAGGGTGGGGGGTGGGGGTGGCTTCCTGGAAAGAGTCAGGCTGAAAGGTGCATCTCAGTCCCTTGGAGGAGACATCCTGAAACCTCCTTTTGAATTCCAAAGCCCCCAGCCCTCTGTGGCTACCTACCCCCGTCCCCACCTCCCTCTCCCTCCTTCTTCTTTTTTTAATACTAGGATTGAACCAGGATGCTTTACTACTGAGCTATATCCCAGCCCTTTTTTTATTTTGAGGCAGCTCTTGATAAATTTTCAAGGTTAGCCTTGAACTCATGATCTTCCTGCCTCCCAAGTTGCTGAGATTACAGGCATAGGCTACTAGGCCTGGCTAATAGGTTTGTTTGTTTGTTTGTTTACTTATTTATTTATTTATTTATTTATTTATTTTTCGGTACTGGGGGTTGAACCCAGAGGTGTTTAACCACTGAACCACATTCCCTCCAGCCCTATTAAAAAATATTTTATTTATAGACAGGGTCTTGCTGAGTTGCTTAGGGCCTCACTAAATTGCTGAGGCTGATTTTGAACTCACAATCCTCCTGCCTCAGCCTCCCAAATCACTGGGATTATAGGCATAGTCTACTATACGCCTGGCTAACAGGATTATTATTTATGTTTTAATTTTATTGATTAATTGATTGATTTTTGGGGGGAGGTACTGAGGATTGAACCCTGGAGCACTTTACCACTGAACTACATCTTCAGTCCTTTTTATTACTTTTTAAATTTTTGAGACAAGGTCTTGCTAAATTGCTGAGGCTAGCCTCTAACCTATGATCCTCCTGCCTCAGCCTCTCCAGTCACTGGGACTACAAGTGTGCACCACAGTACCTGGCTTCATTCTTCTTGAGTCTAAAGCCTCCACCATTTTTCATATGGGTGCTCTAGGTTATACTCCATGTTCTTTATACATCTTGACCTGTGACAGCACTGCCTGAGGGCAGGACTTGTGCAGGGATGTGTTCCTGCTGCATACACAGCCCCCAAAACAGCAGAACAGCACCTGGGGCATAATAAGTGGGATGAATGAATGTTGGGGGTTTGGGGTTGGGTGCCCAGCAGCAGATTCTTAGCCCTTTCTGTGGCCCTAAGAGTCTCACTAAAGTTTGGGGAACAAACCAGATTAGCAATTCCCTGCTGTCACCGGTACTTTAGAACAGAATCCAAACTCCTTTCCAGCCTGGCCCAACTTGAGGAGGCCCCTGACTGTCTCTGATCTCATGTCCTAGGCTTGGCCTCGTTTGCTCTGCAGAAGTTACTCTGGACTAACTTACTCCCCACTCACTCCACGCCTCAGCTCTGCAGTTCCTGCTGCTCAGGTTCTAGTGCAGACATGCAGCTGGCTTCGGGCAGCAGCTCGTTGCTCATTTTGTTAGATCTCAGCTGAAGTCTCCTTCCCTCCCAGATTCCTGCCCTGAGCCTCCCACATGGCCCTCCATCCCCCCACTGTATTTCCCAATGGTGCTCCTGATTACAGGGTCTGGAGCTCTCTGCAGAGCAGAAGCTCGGTGAGGGCAGGCACTTCTGGATACACCTCTGCCCTAACCAAAAGCACAGGAGGCTTAACTCCTGCCAGCAGCACTTTGCCAGATGGCTTCCTCCTGCTGTGCCAGTTTGCTTGACTTTGCATGAAGCAAAAGAGAATTAACAGGAAATTAGCACGCACATCCAGAAGCTCTCAGACAAGGGCCATTGGAGGAGCTGGTGGATCAGTGCCCATACACAAGCCCCTCAGGTGGGATAACTCAGGGGAAGTACAAATTCTATGCCGGCTACAGAATTTCTCAGGGGCCTTATAATTCCATGACTCTTAGAGGCAACTGCCTGATAATGATCCTTTTTGTTGGCTGCTGTCCTTTCTTTTTTTCTCCTTCCTTTCTCTTCTATAGGTGCTCTTGGGATCACTTCCTAAATGAAATTCTACAATTAAAAATGTACCTTGGAGAGCTGGGCATGGTGGCGCACGCCTGTAATCCCAGCACTTGGGAGGCTGAGGCAGGAGAATCGTGAGTTCAAAGCCAGCCTCAGCAACTTAGTGAGGCACTAAGCAACTCAGTGAGACCCTGTCTCTAAATAAAATACAAAATAGGACTGGGGATGTGGCTCAGTGGTGGAGTGCCCCTGTGTTCAATCCCTGGTTTGAAAAAAAAAAAAAAAATGTACCTTGGGCCAGGTGTGGTATTGAATGCCTGTAATCCCAGCGGCTTGGGAGGCTGAGGCAGGAGGATCTCAAGTTCAAAGCCAGCCTCAGCAACTCAGCAAGACTTTAATCTCTAAATAAAACACACAAAAAAGGGCTGGGGAAGTAGCTTAGAGGTAGAGCACTGGCTAGCATGTGTAAAGCCCTGAGTTCCATGCTCATCACCAAAAACAATAATTAAAAATAAGAACAAGTAGGGCATGGTGGTGCACACTGTAATCCCAGAGGTTCAGGAGGCTGAGGCAGGAGGATCTCAAGTTGAAAGCCAGCCTCAGCAACTCAGCAAGACCCTGTCTCTAAATAAAATACGAAAAAGGGCTGGGGATGTGGCTCAGTGGTTAAGTACCCCTGGGTTCAATCCCTGGTACCAAAAAACCCCAAAAGACAACCATTTATCTCAAATTGCAATGCCTCATACGTTGCAGGTGGGGGTGTAAAATGATGCAGGTGTTTTTAAAAGTAGTTCGGCAGTTTCTCAACGTGTTAAGCACGGAGTTAGCACATGACCCAGTGTTTCCACTCCTAGGTACATAACCAAGAGAACTGAAAACCTGTTCGAACAAACACGTGCACACAAGTGTTCATAGCAGCAGCCTCCATAACAGCCCAAAGTGGAAACACCCCAAAGCCCACTGACTGAAGAATGGATAAACAAAATGTGGTATATCCATACACTGGAGGATTATTCAGCCACAAAAAGGAATGATATAGTGACTTGCTCCAACAAGTCCGAACCTTGAAAACATGATAGATGAAAGAAATCAGGTTCAAAAGGCCGTACATTGTATGAGTCCATTGCTTTTTTAAAAAAAATGTCCAGATTAAGTAAATCTATAAAGATATAAAGTAGATTCATAGGCAGCTGTAAACCCAGCTCCTTGGGAAGCTGAGACAAGAGGATCATACATTTGAGGATAGCCTTGGGATAGGGAGACCCTGTCTCAAAATAAAAAATAAAAAAGGGTTGGGAATACAGCTGAGTGGCAGAGTGCCCCTGGGTTTAATCTGGTACCAAAACACACACACACACACACACAGTGAATACCTCAATGAATGGTAAACAACCTCAAACACAGTCTTGATGACCGTCACACAAACAACTCCACGCCACTGGAGCCTCCATCCCATGAGCTGGTCCCCAGCCACCACCTCATTCTCTACGGGAATCTTACACAATCTGACAGGCGTGTCTGCTTGGAATTGTCTTGGCTCGAGAAGGGAGTGGAGGGGTGTGTACATGTGTGTCCAGGATGGAGAGGGTGGGGACGGTGTGCGGGCTGAGCCGGTGACTGTAAGACCAACCTGACAGCAGAATCCTTGGTGGGTGGTAACGAGTCTCTGAGCCGCAGAAGGGCGCCTCCTGATCCTGTAGGGCCACTGACACCCTCTCTCCACGTTGTGTCTCCCGTTGGCCCAGGAAGGTGCTCCTACTGGAGTCTCTACAGCAGGTCCCTGTCACCTCTACAGGATGTCCCCAGCTGCAGGAGCTTGGCCATCTTTCTCAGCTGCTCACACACAGCCATTCCATCTCTCGGGGATGGAGGGTGGAGAGGAGAAAAGGGAGCCCAGCTCTGAGCAGGGATAGAGAGGGGCAGGCTGCAGCATAACCCAATGCCCAGACATTTTTCTTTTCTTTTTTTCATGGAGGGGATCTATTATAAAGAAAATAATTTCTTTTCTTTCCTTCTGTCCCCTTGCCCCCTGCAGTTATGGGGATAGAACCCAGGGCATCCCTCCCGTGTCCTGGACAAGCACTTTATACCAAAATACACCCCCAACCCCAAACAAAACCATATCTTTTTGCTTTTTTTTATTGTAGTGGGGATTGAACTCAGAGGCCCAAGGCCACTCTACCACAGAGCTCCATCCCCAGCCCTTTTTCTTTATCTTTTTTTTTTTTTTTGCGGTGCTGGAGATTGAACCCTTGTGCTTGTGAGGCAGGCACTCTACCCACTGAGCTATATCCCCAGCCCTTTATTTTTCATTTTGAGACAGGATCTGGCTAAGTTGTTTAGAACCTTGCTAAGTTGCTGAGGCTGACTTTGAACTTGTGATCCTCTTGCCTCAGCCTCCCGAGTCACTGGGATTACAGGCATGCGCCACCATACCCAGCAAGAAAATGTTGCTTAATTGACTCAGAGCATAAACTCCATTAAATTGTGCTTGATCGTCTTCCCAGTCGAGTGAAATCTTGGGTCCCCTGTCTCCTCTGACCACTTACCTAGGGTTCCCCCCAGCTTCAGGGCTAAGACCAATCAGCTCCCCTGTGTGCTCTGAGGCTGTCCAATGAATGGGAAGCAGTGCAGGAGGGCCCTGGCCTGCAGTGGACATGAGCAGGCCCCTTCTGCACCCTGACCAGTTTTCTCACAGTATGCTGCAGGGTGGGACTGGCTCTGATGACACTCTGCATCCTGTCCCCCAGAGGACAGCCCTCCTCCCCATTCATTTTGGTAGCCATCAGGACCACCCTTCCATGGAATCCCAGAGTTCTGAGATGCCCTCTGCTCCTGCCCCAACCATCCTGCAGGATCACGTGGACACTCGCTCTGGCTGTCCCTGGCCCAGGAGCTCAGTGGTGGAAGTGTAATCCTCTGGGCTGGCTCCGGGCTCTACTTCCCTGGGCACCTGCCTCAGAGGACATGGCTGTCCTCCCAATCCCCAGCAGATGGCCATTGTTCCCTGGGATCTATGCAAAGGAAAAGAAGAAGCACAGCACCCAGACCAGACATCCCCGACCAGCCTCTTGCAACCCTGGCATGTTCCCGCAGACCCGGGCCCAAACAGAGGACCCCTGGTCACCTTTGGGCAGCGCTGGCTTTCTGCCCCAGCCCCGCCCAGGACTCACACTGACCATTTAGTCAGTGTCACTCAACAAATATTTTTGGCCTGCCTGCTCTGAGGCACGGTGCCAGGCCCTGGGGCTACCAAGACCAACAAGGAAATCATAGGGTCCCTGCTCTCTAAGACCTTGAGGAGGGAAGTAACGTGGACTGTGATGCGGCGAAAGCCCATAAAACGCAGAACACTCCGTGTACAGTCACCGTTGCAAGCCCTCCACAGACATGTCAGCAAAAAGCTGAGGCTCTGAGAGGTTAGGTGACTTGTCCAAGGTCACACAGCTAGTAAAGGATTGAGACAGGAACCAAACCCAGCCTGTCCAGTTTCAGAGTCAAGCCTTTCCACCATGTTTGATTGCTTCTGGATGAATACAGAAGACAGAGGCAAAGACAGTCCTCCCAGCTGCCTGCTGGGTAGCAGGGGATGGCTGAGCGGGTGACCGTCCCTTCCTAGAACCTTGAACTGACTCAACCGTCTGAACACAAGACGTTGCCAGGGCCTTGGAGCGTCACAGTTTTATGTCCTTAATGGCTCAAAGGCTTTGCAAGTGCTGAAGGACAGCAACTTTGGCTCTTGGGTGGAAGAGCAGGGAGGGAGGGGAGGTCACGGGACCAAGAATCCGTGACCAAAAGACTCCATGTCGGTGGCATTGGGTCCCCAGGGGAGCAGAGGGCAGTCCTGGGGTCCCCACTGTGTCACTCACGGGGTCTAGTCTACACTCCCTCATCACAGGCCACTGTTTCCTGGCGTGTCTGCCTCATACGCCTCCAAGTGCCACGGGAGCAGGGCTGCACGTGTGTCTTCCAAGGTCATTTGTCTCTGGCAACTAGAGCCAAGCCTGGAAGAGCGCAGCTCAGTGAAGGTTTCAACTGAATGGATGGGTGAGTGAAGGAGGGCGGGCAGGCAAATGGGAGCTCTCAGGCACGCCGCAGTAGAGTGGCTATTAGTTACTGTCCCCATTCCAGCTGGGCTGTGGAGCCCGACCCCTGCTCTGACTCTGGCCCAGGGAACATTGCCAGGTTATACTGGAGCAGATCCCTAGGGTCACAGGAATCCCCGAGGGTTCAAGGAAACTTGGGGACAGCAGCCTTTTCATCACGCCAGGTCCCAGGTCCTCTTTCCCTCTGTTGGTCCCTGCAGCAGCCTGGGTGGAGGAGGCGGCGTCCACAGACCCCAAGGTTGAGGCCCCTTTTCTGGTCTGACCCGGCACTGTCTGCTTGATGCCCTCAGCAGTGGAGCGTGCGTGGGGCCTAGCGGAGGGACACAGAGGTCAACAAGTGTTCCCTGGGACCATGGTGACACCCACAAAATTCTCTTACCTAGCAACCCACAGCAAGGTAAATCCAAACTACAACCTCACAGCTAACATACCACCTATGGACAGAGTCCATGCTTATCCAGGGCCTCCTGGACACCGGCAGAGCCCTGGCCCTCAGGGACACAGGCCTCGGGAGCCCTCTGTCCAGCCAGGGAGACAGGAGAAATGAGGCAGCCTCAAGTCTGGGGCCAAGAACCATGGCGGGGAGAGCAGTGGGCACCAGGGCGGGTCAGAGGAGGCCTCCTCTTGGAAGGGCCAGGCTGGGGTGAGAACCCGCACAGCCTGCCGGGAGAGAGTCAGAGAAGGGCTGAACCATTGCGGCAGGCAGGCAGGGGAAGGAGAGGAAGCCGCAGGTGGGGTGGGAAGGAGCCCAGGTCTCACAGCTTCTACAGAGAAAAGCTCATTTGCTCCCCACAACAAGGTCACGAGGCCAATACTGTTAAAAATTCTAATTTCATAGAAGAGAAATGGGAGCACAGAGAGGTTTGGTCAGTTGCCCTCAGTCACACAGCTGGAAATTAGCAGGCGGGATTTGAACCCAGGGAGTCGGTTCCAGCATCTGCGCTTCTAAACCCACACTGGGGAACAGAGGTCAAACCCACAGAGGTGCTTTTGGCCACGCGAAGGAGCTCAACACGAGGGGGACAAGGAGACCTGGAAATTTAAACAGCTGGTCAGGCTGGACCTTTAGGGGTGAGCCTGGGGCCAGAGGAGGATGGGTTTTAGGGGCAAGGCAGGAGGGCTGCCAGGAAGCCACTGCCATGTGCAGGCGGGGAGAGGGCACAGGAGCTGGGGGAGGGCACGGGATGGATCTGAGAAAAACCGAGCAGGGAAAGCTAGCCAAATGTGGAGACGGCAGGAACTGTGGCCAGTAGAAAGAGGGAGGTGTGAAGGGGGACTTCCCGATTCCTGGCTGCTTGGGGATGTGCACCACCAGCCAGGTGGTAGGGAGTGACTGAGTTCACTCAGGTTGGGACACGTAGCCTGGGAGGTGCCTACGGACACCCAGGTAGAGGTGCTCAGCCCTCCCTGAGAGCACCAGGCCCCGCCACCCACATTCCCCTTCCTCTCACTCACCTGGGCCTCCCTACCCTCATCGCCCCCACCCCAGAGTCACCGGCTTCCTGGAAAGCCCCCGCCTGACCCTGAACTCCAAAAGTCCCTCAGGGTCCCAGCGCCAGGACATGGCAGGTCCTCCCCACTTCCCACCCACGCCTAAGGTCTTCAGATGCTAGAAGGGACTTTTCCACTCTGTTTTCCCCTGGCAGCTGGGGACATGATCTCCCTCCATGTGATGTGACCATGGCTTGTGATTCCGCCCCCGATAATTGAGCCAGCACCAGAGGAAGACCCCATGCCAACCTGCACCCAGGAACTGCAGGTTCACCCAGGGGCCTGGAGGCAGCACCCACGTCTGCAGAGGGAGAGGAGGAAGATGTGCATGTGGGGTGGGACGAGAGGGGACATTGGCAGCAGTGCTTGGGACAGAATGGGGCCTCTCTGGAGGCCATACAACCTCCATGTCCATCCTGGCCCTGCTGCTGGCCGGCCATGTGACCTGGGGCAATTTCTCACCTGTGTGGGTCTCCTCTCTACTATTAGCCTGAGTAGCGTGGCCCTTGACCTTGCTCTCTAACGCTGCTCCTGCCCAGAGGAGAGGGGAAGCCCGCAGGGCTGCAGAGGTCAGTCCCCTGGCGGATGTCTTCACAAGGTGTTTTAGCAACAGCGGGACAATGGGCGGCTTAGCGCTGGGAGCTTATTCTGCTTATTTTCGTCTGTGTGCCGGGACATGCCAGCGCTGGGTGTCGGCATTTCGGTAAGCCTCTTGCTACAATAGCATTCTCCGCAGCTTCAGTCACTTAGACCACAATGGTAATCCGCTCAGGAAGGGCCTGGCCCTTGTCGCAGCCTAGGACGCCATGTTTGGGGCAGGGTGCCAGCCAGCCTCTGCCTGCAGACCTCCTACTGGCCTGCCTCCCTCTGTCCCCGCATCTCATGTGGCACCTTCTGATGCCCTACAGGCCCACCAACAAGAGCAGGCCAGTGGGAGGGTGGAGGGCCAATCTCAGCAGGAGGGAATGGAGTTAGACTCTAAGATGAACCAGCCAGGTGTTGGGGTAGAAAGGAAGAATGTGGTCTGTTTTGTCTATAGAGTTATGATTATTATTATTATTAATATTTTGGTACAGGGTATTGAACCCAGGGTGCTTAACCACTGAGCCACATCCTTGACCCTTTTTATATTTTATTTAGAGACAGGGTCTCGTTGAGTTGCTTAGGGCCTTTCTAAGTTGCTGAGGCTGGCTTTGAATTGGTAATCCTCCTGCCTCAGCCTCCTGAGCTGCTGGGATTACAGGCACATCATGCCTGGCCTAGAGTTTTTTAAATAGGTGTTTTCTTCTCCTCTGAAGAAGTTAGGTGAGTGGGGTTTGGAAAGGGGTTGGGGAGGTGGCCATTAAGATGACAGTGTTTTCCAGAAAGGAAATGAGTGGGGGCTGAGGGTGCTACATGGGCAAGGAAGGCCCCCTAGGAATAGCTCCCCAAGGACCAGCTTCCCTTCCCTTTTGAGGTATAGGGATTGGACAGTGCGTCCTGAGTCGGGGATGAAGGGGCTTCCTGGTTCTGGAAGCCGCTCTGACCTATAGGTCACAGAGTTCTGGGGATGCAAACCACCTCTGCCTGACACTCAGCGCACCATGCTGTTCGTCCTCCTTGGCTCTGACGTGTTCTCCCTTAATGATCAAGTCACTTCTCCTGGTTCCACTCCCTGGGTCAGAGCGAGGAATCTTCCATTTGAAGGGAACAGAAAACACCCAGCTGGCTAAACCGTAAAGGACATTTGTTCATTCCAAATGGCTCAGGGATGGAGGAGGATAGACTGACTCAGGGGTGTCACCAAGGGCCCAGTTGCTCCCAATCTGCCCTGTCTTCCTCAGCCTGGTGTCCCCCAGGTGGGTGCCCCTGAGGTCCCGTGGTGCTGACCTGCTCTTGACACTCCCTGTCTCGGTTGGTGTTGATGGAAAGAGCTTCCTTGTCTCGGCCTCTCCATCAAGAGCCCTGTCATTCCCTGAGTGTCAGGCTGCTGCAGAAATACCCTCAAGGACACCTCAGGGTCACTACGGGGTGTCCTGTGACTTAGGAGCCTGTGAGGCTTCCAGACCCAGGAGCTGCCTGGATGTTCCCAGTGGAAATAGGAGCAGCTGGGATGGGGAACAGACCTGGCTACTCGGGGGTCCCCAACACACCCCCTTCCCTAAAGACCTCCCACTCTGGTTCCTCTTCCTGCCTCTCTCTGCACCAGGGCAGCCAGCGTCCAAATTCCCTCCCAGGGCTGCAAAGGACACACCCATGTGTCCAATTCCCTCCTCATCAATATCTTAAGCCCTGGATCTTCCAAACAACGTCCTGTCCCATTTATGTATGCATGTATGTATGCATGTATGTATGTATGTATGTATATATGTATTGGTTCTGGGGATTGAAGCCAGGGGCGCTTTACCACTGAGTTACATCCCCAGTCCTTTCTATTTTTTAATTGTGAGACAGTGTGTCACTAAGTTGCCCAGGCTGACCTTGAACTTGTCATCCTCCTGCCTCTGCCTCCTGAGCTGCTGGGAATCACAGGCGTGGGCCTGAGCATTTCTCCTCAATGTCCTCAAATTCACCCTCCCACGAAACCCAAAGCCGTCCTCCCCCAAACACCATCTCCACTGCACAGGCACACTCACACACTGCTCAGCTCTCCAGGAGTCCCCATCTTGGGCTGGTCCTTCTCCTTCCCCCTCGACAACACACCAGGCTTGCCCCCCTGGTGGTTCTTCCCCTGTGTCCTCTTCCTCAGGTCTCCAGGCCCTGGGAAGCATCTCCACCAGCTTCCTTCCCAACACACCTACTGCCTTCCTCCTCACTGGTCACGCCCTCCCTCAAAAACCTTCAATGTCTTCCCATTGACCACATGACCAAATCTACCTCCTATCTTCTTCTTCTTCTTTTTTTTTTGGAACCAGGGATTGAACTCAGGGACACTCGGCCATTGAGCCACATCCCCAGCCCTATTTTGTATTTTATTTAGAGACAGGGTCTCACTGAGTTGCTTAGGGCCTCACTAAGTTGCTGAGGCTGGCTTTGAACTCGAGATCCTCCTGACTCAGCCTCCCAAGTCGCTTGGATTACAGGCGTGTGCCACCAGGCCTGGCTCCTCCTATCTTCTGACATTCAAGGCTCTTTGTGAACCATCTTCCTCTAACATTATGGGCTCCTCTGCTTTGCTGTGTGTTACATGCCTGTTTGTCACTTGCACCCTTAAAGATCCTGAGTTTTCCTGTCTTGTCAATCCCTGCAACTTCCCAGGCCTCTGTCCTCCTGGTAGCCTTCTGTGACCACATCAGCCCCCAAACTCAGTCCCTGTCTGACCCTTGAATCCACTGCCTAGACTCACCTCTGGGAGTGGGGTCTCTCTGCCCTTAAAAGAATAGTCACTGTCCTCTGGGATTCTCAGTAGGAATGAGCTCATGTTTGGAAGCACCTATTTTAAAGGGGTGGTTTGGTGTTTTACCAACCACAAGGGCTGGAGCAGGAATTCTGAGAGAAGCTATAAAAGGTGCAGCCTCCTCAGAGAAAGCGGGAGCATTAAGGGCAGTTGCTTTCAGGAGAGAGCCACAGCCTGGCGTCAGAACACACCAGCTCCAATCCCAGCCATCCTGCTCACTAGCTGTGGGGTCTTGAGCAAGTCACTTAACCTCTCTGAGCTCCAGTTTCCTCACCTGGATCAGAAGGTATTGTGCCCCCTGCTCTACCTGCATCATTAGAGGATCATGGGAGGTGCTGTGCAAGAAAGAGCTTCGCAAAGCCCTGCAAACAGACCTGGCCAATGAATGTTTACCCAGTGACCTGGCCACAGTCTGCCCTGCCCCTGGGAGAGGGAGAAAGGGCACGAAGGAGGCTGGCCTGCCCCAGCGGGATCTCTGCACTAGTCTGGCCCCCTGCAGGCTATGGAGAGATCAGGAGCGGATCAAAGGCCACAGTTGTAAACCGCAGGGGAGGGCAACTCTCCCCAGGTGGGGCAACCTGCAGATCAGCTCCAACTACTTCCAGGCATCCAGCGGGGCCTGCCTGCCCTCTAGTGGACACATGCAGGAGGCGCACCCACTTCCGAGCCAACCTGCCTGCTTTAAGGTATGGTCACCGATCGCAGAATGCCACTGAGCACCAGCTGGGGCATGAACTTTGTTGTCCTGTGGAATTCCCAGCAAACTTTCCATATTGCTTTATGAATTTCAAACATGGAGATCCTAAGGCTCAGAGGTGTACAATCACTCAAGGCCTCACAGTTCCTAACGGTGGAGCAGGAACTCCTCTCCAGGCTGGGCTCTGTTGGAGCCAGGGGCCTGGAAGATGTAGGTTCATTTCGGGGGAAAGTTTTGTCATGGCAAAAGCAGGGCAGTGTGGCCGGGCACAGTGGCACATGCCTGTGATCCTAACAACTCGGGAGGCTGAGGCAGGGTGATTGCAAATTGGAGGCCAGCCTCAGCAGTTTAGCAAGGTCCTAAGCAACTTACTCAGCAAGATCCTGTCTCAGAATAAAAAATTAAAAAGGCTGGGGATGTGGCTCTGAGGTAGAGCACTCCTGAGTTCAATCCCCAGTACTGCAAAACAACAAACAAACAAACAAAAAACAGGAAAAAAAGAAAAATCTTATGAGATTGCCTGAGACCTTGGTTCAATTTCCAGCACAAGAAAGGAAGGAAGGAAAAAAGGAAAACCATTCTTAGCTGGGTGGGGTGTCACACACCTGTAATCCCAGTGACCAGGGAGGCTGAGACAGGAGGATCACGGGTTCAAGGTCAGCCTCAGCAATATAGCAGGGCCCCAAGCAACTCACAAGACCCTGCCTCTAAATAAAATATGTTAAAAGGGCTGGAGATGTGGCTCAGTGTTAAGTACCACTGGGTTCAATCCCCAGTACAAAAAAATAAAATAAAAAATAAAAAAAAAGAAAGAAAAGGAAAAAAAAAAAACATTGTTAGCTCTTGGGTGATACAAAACCAGGTGTCAGTCCATAGTTTCCTGAGATAGGAGTCCAGCTCTAAAATATTCATGCTCTGACTCCTCCCATCTGACTGCTCCTTCTTTGTCCCTTTCCCTTGTTCCATTTCTTCTTCCAGTGCCCTCAGGGACATCAGAACCCAAGGTCCTGCTCTCCACCCTCTGACCTCTCTTCTGGGGGACCCATTCATTCAGGGAAACTGGTGCAGGAGTCTCAGTGCTCCCTTTCCTGCAGTCCTTGGCCACCAGCCTTGGTCCAGCAGCCCCATGTGGCTCATTGGCCCTTGTGCTTCCATACCTGTTTGTTCTGGAAGCCATTTCCCTTTTCCAAACCCCTAGGAGTGACAGCATATTAGAGAAAGCAACTGGTTTTGCCACCTTTCTGACTTAAGTCTAAATCCTGCTTCTGCCACCAGCCAGCATGTGATTTTATCTTCCCCCTCAGGGCACTCGGTGTGCCCTTGTCTGACGCGGCGATGCTGTCACACGAGGAGAGCGGGCATCTGGTTCTTGCTCAGCACTTCGCAGTCATGTCACTTGAGGGAAGTCGTGGGGGCTGGATGGGGTTAGATATTCTCATCAGGATACACAGACCCGGATCTCAGAAGAGAGAAAGATGTGGAAGTCAACAGCATATGGATGGTCCCATATCCACGGGTGAAGATGACGTCACCCAGGGAGGAAAAGGGGGAAAAAAAAATCCCAAAAAACACCCTCAGGACCTGTCTTAACTCTCTGTGGCCAGCAGGTGGCAGCATAGGCCACCAAAGGGGGCGAATGCGAGAGACTGATCTCCCAAATGATTTACCTCCTGGTTGAAGCTGAATCAGAGGGAGGTGATCCTTGCAGCTTTTTCCAACTGAAAATGCACTGGATGAGTTTCAACCATGAAGTAGGATCTAGAATGACAGCGCATCTGAGCAGATGAGCTACCAGGTCCAAATCCCATTTCCACTGTGTACTAGTTACGTGGCCTTGGGCACATTACTTAACCTGTGTTTCAATCTCTTCAACTATAAAACAGGGACAGTGAGAGCATCTGCATGCCCAGGGTTGTGTATTAGCAACAGTATGCGAAAAGCTTTTAGAACACTGCTTGGCACACGGAAAGCACTTGGAAATACTAGCAATTAATGTTATCTTCAAGATCATCCCTGAATGGGAACCCAGGTCTCTCCTTCCCAGGAAGAGGACCTAAGACCTGAGCCTGGGACACAGAAAGAAAGCAGCCATGTGTGATCAGTGACAGGGAGAAGGGGCCTGGCAGAGGCCCACATCCTGTCACTCTAGGGGCCTCAGATTTCAGAGGCCACACCAATGGAATGGTGGGCTCAGAGAGCATGTCCTTCTTCCCTTGATGTCCTTCTCACCTGATCAGTAATGGTCTAGCACCTCTTTTCCTTCAGTCTCCAGTGGTGATTAGAGGTAGAGTAGATGTGTGGGTGTGAGTGTGAGTGTGAGTGTGTGTGAGTGCATGTGCATGTGTGTGTGTGCCCGCACAGGCAGGGAGAGACGACTGTCTCTTCTCCCTTCACCATGTTTGTCTCTGACCCTGAAGTCCAAAGATGAAATAGAAAGAGCCCTGGACTGGGCATCAGGTGACCTGGGGTCCAGTCCTAGCTCTGTCACTCTGGGTGACTTACTTTCTTGCTGTGACTTCAGTTTCTTGAAGCTCTAGCTATTGGATTTCATGATCTCAGAGGAGTCAACCTGTGATTCCTCTTCTCAAGTCCTGCAGCTGGACCCCAGGCTCTTCTTCCCGGCTCCTCCCTCAGCCCCGCCCCCTTCAGTGTCCCTGTGAAAGCCTCTCAGGTCTTGTAATGGGTTAAATGGAGGAGGGCCACAGAGAGGCCCTCAAGCTGTTTCCATTTCCCCTGCGGCTCCTTCTCAGGGGTCAGTAGGAGGGCCTAGACTGCCAATTTAGCAACTGCCTGGGCCTCTGGGGACAGGAGTCTAAAAACAAACTCAGGGGCAGACACTGGAGGTGAGGCGCTTGGGAGCAGTCTGAGCTGGAGGGAGAATTCAGCCCCAGCCCTCCTGCACCTGCCCGGCGCCCATTCCTGCGTGTGTTGCTCTGAGCCTAGCCCCTGTCCCAGCCTGCAGCCCTCACAGTGACCAGGGAGGAGGCCACACCACACTGTCGGCCCCAGTGGAGGAAAGGAGTCCGGGGAACTGTAGGCTCTGGACCTTGTGAAGCATTTGAACCCTAGCGGGGCTGGTGACATCAGGAAGACCACTGCTCGATTGCCAGGAAACCAGGGCTCGAGACCCTCCCCTCAAAGTCCCTCTCCTGGAAGGAGCAGGGCGCATAAGGAATTGCTGCTGCCACCCGGGAGGCTGAAGGACAGACACCGTCCTGTCTGGCTCTCTCTGATTTCTTGTCAGCCACTGCGACGTGCCTGGGGGGTGAACGGAGAAGGCTTTCCCGGGCCTGGGGAGTCCCCAAAGCATGAAATGATAGCCTGATTCTGAGTAGGGGGCACACTGAGTCCTTCCTGGATCCAGAGCATGGAACCCTAGTGGCTAGATAATCAGTGAGACCCAGCACAGTGAAGATGCAGAGCCCCTTGTTCAAAAGTATCAAGGACTCCAAGGAGGGCTGGAGGTGTGGCTCTGTGGTAGAGGGCTCGCCCAGCGTGTGGGAGACCCTGGGTTTGATCCCCACCCCCGGCACAACAACAGCAACAGCAACAACAACACCCTAGAACATTCAGCTAAGCAAGGCGCCCCCTAGGGGGGCCCTTCTGAGCACAGGGCCTGCATGACTGCACCATAGCGTGTCCCTGAAGCCAGGCCTGCTGAGAACTCTCAGTTCTTAAGCAATGACAAGGCCTTAGACTTTTATTTTTTTATTATTATTATTTTTTTTGGTACTGGGAATTGAACCCAGGGGCACTCGACCACTGAGCCACATCCCCGGCCCTATTTTATATTTTATTTAGAGACAGGGTCTCACTGAGTTGCTTAGGGCCTCACTAAGTTGCTGAGACTGGCTTTGAACTCGCAATCCTCCTGCCTCAGCCTCCCAGGTGCTGGGATTACAGGCGTGCGCCACCGCGCCTGGCAACCTTATACTTTTATATGGACTAAATTATTTGCCTGTCCAACAACCCTCTGGAGTGGGCATAATCAAGTTCTCTGTGTTTGGTGTGGTGCTGGGGATGCATCCCGGGGCCTTGTGCATGCTAGGCAAGTGTTCTACGGCTGAGCTACACCCCAGCCCATGATCAGTTTTTCTTCATGGATTAAAAAAAGCTTAGAGAAATTAACCCCTGGTCCAGGCAGTGAAAGGCACCTGGACCAGACTTTCCTGGGTCAGAGATTTTTCTTCCCTTGGGTGGTGCTGCCTCTGACCTGAAGAGCCTCAAGGGTCTGAGCGGGCCATCAGGAAACATGGCGTTTGAGTGTGGGCACCCCAACATGAGGCAGAAGATTGACCTGCCCTAGCGTGACCTGTCTGCACTGGATTGCTGGCATCTGAAGGGCACTGGAGCTTCAGTACAAGGGCATTACAAAAAGCTCACATGCTCAGGACAGACACAGCTGGATTCACTGACCCCCACTAATCAATCGTGAAACTCACTTCACCCGTGAGCCTCAGTTTCCTCGTCTGTACAATGGGATCACAACACCTGCTTTCAGTCACTCTGAGGACTAACTGTGACCTGGTTTAGATAATGCCTGGCATGTAATCAGTGCCCAGGAAAGTCCAGCCTCCTCAATAAAGGCTCTGCCTCCCACTCACCTCCTCTGTCTTCAGCAAGCCAGCTCACTGCCCGCTCTCTGCCCCTCTTTGAAGCTGCCCAAATTTCCTCTATCTCTAGACCACTCCTCCTCCAGGCGCACGCAGAGAGGGCTTCCTCTCTTAAGTAACCTGCAGCATCCACTGGGTTTCTAGGCTTACTGCTAATCACGTCAGGGAGCAGTAAATTAAGAGGCCCAATGTAGGGAAATGTCCGGATTCTTAGAGTCCCTGTGGCCTGACTCGGTCCTGGGGCCTATGGGGGAGGGCACAGCCACCAGCCCTGGGGCTCAGGGAGCACTTGCTTCCATTCCTCAGTGAGGGTCTTGCCCAAGTCCCCCTCTTTCCTCCTCCTTCCCTTTCAGGGAAAAGAAGGCCCATCCCTTCCTGCGGGAGCCCCCTTTCCCGGAAGCCTCCCACAGGGGTACCTGGCAGGACCAGGCACTTTCTTGTCTCAAGGGGTGGCTTGGGTTTCTGAGGGCTCCTGGCTGAGCTCCCTCATCTCTTCATTGTCAGCCCTCTCAGGGCTAGTTCCCTGGGGACAAAGTTCTCTTCCCTTCGGGTCCCTCCTCCAGGGTGGCGGGGATACCTCAAGTCTGGAAAAAAAAAACACTTGGTCTCCAGAAAAGCGAACCCCTTCTCCCTCCTCCTCCCCTAGAACCCAGCCAGCTGCACCTTAGGCCTGCCCCTTGCCCTCTCTCCAGGAGCAAATATTGGATCAAGTTCAGTCGCCAGCTGTCTAATTAAGAGCAAAGTCAGTCGTGGTCTGCGGGTTTGTGAGTGGCTGGAATCCTGGGAAAGAAGAAATACTGCAAGGTGTCAAGGCCCCAGTCCTGTAGCGAGCTGTCCGAGGACGTACAGACTCCAGGTCACAAATCCTTTCCTCCCCTGGCTACCTGAGGCCCTGCCAGGTATCACCCACCTGAGAGGCTGGGTGGGCACCTGGAGAGGCTGGGTGGGCACCTGGAGTGGCTGGTCCCCCTGAGAATGGGTCTTTCTTGCCAGGTCATTGGGCACACTGGTATGATTGGGGACCCCTTGGCATATCAGGTATTGTGTCTGGTCACACCTAGTCACTCAGCTGGACTTCCCACTGCGGCCCAGTCATTGGGGCGTTTTCACCTGGGAGTCACTGACACGTTCAGATGATTTTGATTGGACATGCCTGTCCATTTGGGTGTAGGATCCCTGGACCTAGCTGATCACCCAGGTGTGTGGGAGCTAAACAGGCCTGGTGTCTGCCCTGTCATGCAGTCAGGACATGCTCCTGGGAGGCCCTAGGAGCCCAAGTTGGTCTGGTCCCGGGGCTCACCCCTGAGGAAAGGGATTGTGAGGGTAACCCCTGGGTTCTTCCTCAGTTCCCTTAATGTGCACCCACCCTGCACCTGTCAAGACTGCTCCAGTTCTTGACCTCTGCTGACCTCTCCCTGTCTTGCTGGGCCCCACTCCCATCCCTTGAGCCACACCTGGCTGCTCTGGGGCCCCAGTCCCTCCCAGGCTGCAGGAAAAGGGGAAGCTGATCTAGGAGGAAATTAGGGAAATGAGCTGTGACTCCAGGGTTGGGTTCACTTGGGGGGGTGTCAAAGGACTCCCTGCTGATCCCAGGGGGTTACAGGCTGGGGGCTCTGTTCCTTCAGACTGAGGAAGAACGGTCTTCCCTCCATGATGGGCACATACTTGAGCCAGGCCAAGAGCTGGAATTTCTAGCAAGAGGTGAGAGGGCCATAGCCCCCGGGCATTTCCCTGGGCTGTGCTAACCTCAGAGGACAACACCGTGAGTCACCACCACTAGGCTGTGCTCACCTCTCCCTGCCCACATTGAGGGAGGGGGTGCCAAAAATCATAGCGTTGACCTGGGGCCACTGGGAGCCAGAACAGCCACCCAGGGAGGGTCAGGGCTAGGGGCGTTTTCTGCCTGTCAGCAGAGTCAGGTCCCTGGGCACAGCTGGATGCTGGCCACCAATTCAGTGGCTCGGTTTTAATATGAAATGTCATGCAAATATATGCCAAGGAGCATCCGCATTCTCCACGCATGCCCTGGGAGCGTTCAGAGGCCCTGGCCTCTGGGTCTCCCCTGTCTGTCCCCAGTAAGCTCACCTTCCTGCTGGATAATTTTCTCTGTGGCTCTGTCCTTTCCCATCAGGATCCAGAGCAGCGGCAGCGGCAGCATGTAGCATCCAGGCCCGGCAGCTTCCCTCTGTCCCTTCTCCTCAAGCTTCCTTCCTCACCCCGGGTGGCAGCCATTGGGCAGGCTGGTGAAGCCTGGGGCTTCCTCTCTAGCCTCAGGCTGGTGGTCACGGATGGCTGGAGACCTGTGGGTGTCCAGGGCAGGCTCATCACCCTTTTCACTGGGACATCTTTTAAACATTTGTTCAAAATAGATTTAGAAGGGAGGCCACGGGTTCTGTGGGACTGGGGAGAGGAGGGCAGCTGGGGCCAGCCTTGTCCTGCTTCCCTCCCAGCTGGTCTGCATTCCAGCTCAGCACAGCAGAAGTCCTGCCATCGTGTGTCACTGCAGAAGCTTAATAGTGAGGGGCATTTGCCATACCTTAAGAGGTCTGTGAAATGATTTCTCCTGCCCCACGTGTGGTTGCATGGCCAGGGTGTCTGTATACCCACCCACCAGTTGGCTTCCCTGCCTCCAGTTGTGGCTATAAGGCTCTGGGGGCGTCATGTCTAGCTCCTTGTAGACCAAACCAGCATCTATCCCATCAGTCTTTGTCAACTTTCAAACCAATGGAGTGGTGTGTGTGTGTGTGTGAGAGAGAAAGAGAGAGAAAGTGTGTGTGTGTGTTTGTGTGTCTGTGTGTCTGTGTGTCTGTGTGTGTGGCAGGTGGGTGGGGGTGTCCAGCTGTTCTCAGACAGACTGGAGCCAGGACTTCACCTCTCCAACCTCACAATCTCCTAAGAGCCAATCTGGCCCATTCCTTCTCATTGGGTCCTGGGTGTCCAGTTAGGAAGAAGCACGGGCTCCCTCCTCTCAGTCAGTGCCTCGTCACTTCCCTTTCCCAGGGCTCCCAAATCTGCTGCCAAGGTCATGGGAGGGCCTGGGGGCTGGAAGCTTGCAACTTGCACCTCTAGTTCTCTAGTTACAGTTCTCCTGAGCAGGGCCCAGAGCAAGGCCTCACCTCTGCCCTGACCACTGTCTCCCTCTTCCTCCCAGGAGGGGTGGGTGGGTGCCTCCATGAGGTTGGGGTTTTGTGTTTAATTATGGAGCAGGAACTTGGCAATGAGGCAGCTCTCAGTAGGGTGTGCAGTGTCTCTCGGCACCCTGGCTAATGAGATAGTGCCAGCCAGCTGACAGAGGCAGGCTGTGTAATTTACGGGTGCCTAATTACTGTGGAGGCTATTGCTTTTAATGAGATCAAGAGCAAAGGCTGCCCCCCCCCAACCCCACTGGCTGGGGAAATGGAGTTCTGGTCTCTCTCCTACCATGTCTCAACCTGGACGCTACTCAGTGGCACTGGGGGGTCGATCCCAACAGTCCTGATTTCTGAATAGCTGTTTAGAGTAGGATCTGAGCCACTTGGTGCTGGAGAGATGCAGAGAGGAAGTTCAAGGTTCCCCAACGGCACCTCAGACTAAGTCCCCTTCAGCACCTGTCACAGGGAGCCACCGTGATCAGCACAACAGGTCAGCCTCACCGACAGGAGGGTGGCTCTTAGAACCTTTTGAGAATCTCATAGGAGCTCCTCTTTTTCTCTGCAGCTAGCAATGACTAATACTAACCATCTTCTATGTTCCAAGAACTATTCTGTTATTTACGTACATATTCCATCTACCCTTGCCCTGACTCTGTGGGAATAGGGCTTATCTTGTTCCCATTCTACAGATCAGGGAATCGAGATACAGAGTGTTGAGTTGTTTGTTCCTATTACACAGATAGGACTTGAACTGAGCAGGTGGGTCACACTTGAACATGCCAATTTCTAGAGACTCTGTCTTTAGAAACATTCTCTGTCTCTCTGTCTCCCACGTACCTTTCTCTCTCTCTCCCTCCCCCCCCACCAATGCCAGCACATAATGTTATGGTTCGTAGACCCGATGAAGTCCTGCATGAATGCCCTCCTACAGCTCAGGGGTATAAAACTCCCCATGTTTAGGAGTCCTGATCCCAGATTGGGAGACGCCAAAGGGTAGGAACTGTGACTGGCATCTTGCCCACTGAATGAACAGCACTTACTTAGTGTAAACTGAAGGAAGAAAAAGGAAAAAGTGAGGGAGAGAGGCAGGGAACAAGGTCAGAATGGAAATAATTGGGCAATCTACACGAAGCAAAATGAGATTTTTATTTTTATTTTTGGTACTGGGGATTGAACCCAGGATACTCTACCACTGAGCCACACCCCCAGCTCTCTTAGTATTATTTTTCAAAATTTTTGACACAGGGTCTTGCTAAGTTGCTGAGGCTGGCCTTGAATCTGTGATCCTCCTGCCTCAGCCTCCCAGGTAGCTGTGGTTACAGACACATGCCACAGCCTGGCTCCCCAAATGAGATTCTTAAATAACAGTTCAAAAGTGGAGAAGAGTCTCCAGGGGTTCAAGTGGGACCCATCACGCCAACTGGATAAAACCCACAGATGCTTGCTGCAAGGCGTCAGAGGACAGAGGGTTGCCGTCCCCGCAGGGATCAGGGGTGGTGGCAGGACTAGTTGGGTGACCAAGGTAGCACACTTGGAGCCCTTCAGGAAGAAGTCGTTAAGCATGTACGCCGTGTCCCTGACGTCCACCAGCTTTGTTTGCCTTCTCTCCAGGGTGGTGGGGGCAGGAGACACGAGCTGGCGGCTGGCACTGTCCTCAGGCTCCTCCTCCTATCAGCACAAACAGCTCCGCAGCCACAGTACACCCAGGGCCCCCCGCCACCTTCCACCCACCCCTCAGCTGGCCACATCCAGGTCTCTGCCCCCTCCTATCTCCAGAATTGCCCTTGGAAAGGTCAACGATCTAGGGTGACCGACTGTTTCTGTTTGTCCAGGGCTTTCAGTACTAGACCTGGGAGAGTCCCAGGCAAAACAGGACAGGTGGTCACCGTACCAGTGGCTTCCTAGTTGCCAAATTCACTGGTGACCTGCATTCCTTAACTACCTTGACCTCCAGGCTCTTCCCGCTCTCCTCTCTCCTGGCCCAACATCCCATCTGCTCCTTGTCTTTTGCTTCCTCTGCCCATTCAGTTCTGCCATTTTGGTTCCCCAGACCCTGGAGGTATGATGTCGGACCTGGGGAAGTTCATAGTCCAGTAAAGGAGACAGAGGTGGAGCCGTGTGCCTCAGGGGACAGATAGGGAGAGACGTACCTAGAACAGAAGCACTTCAGACTGGGCCGTGATGAAGCACATCCAAACAGCACGGAGGACCATGTGTGTCAAGGAGAAGATGACTCCTGGACTGAGTTTTGAAGATTGAGTAGGAGTTTACTAGGTAAAAGGTGAAGGAGAAAGCCTCTCCAATCCCGGTGGGAATATGAGGCCTGAGGCAGTGAAACAGAGGTGTGTGTGAGAGAAGTACCTGTAATTTGATGTGGCTGGAAACCACAAGAGGGAGAAAATCAAGATGGGCTGCTGACTGAGGCAGGGCCAGGTGACAAGGGACCTCACATGTCATGCATCCATGAAGGGAGCCCCTGAGTGAACTTGAAGAGACCTAGAACTCTGAAAGTGAGTGGGAAAAGTTGTGCCTATGTGTTTTCAGTTCTGGGAAGGGGGTTCCTGGGATTTCATTAGATTCTGAAGGTGAGCTTGGGGACCAAGAGGTGCCCTCTTGGGAGCTATCAGAAGAAACCGGACAGAGTAGTCCATTGTCAAGGTTTTGTTAAGGTGACTGACAGAGCAGAGGTTGTGGGATATGAACAGAGGCCAGGTGACAGGTGGGCCTGTGGGGTTTGAGCTTGGCCTTCTTCCTTGACCCGGAGCCAAGCCTCCCGAGGTTGTCTGCCGCCTCCACAAGCACCTGTTCTGGGCCCATCTGACAGGCGTCTGGATGCTTCTCAGAGACTCAGCCAAAAAGTTCTGTTGGCCCCTCAAAGTCTACCTGGCCAGAGCTGAAAGCAGCACCTGTCTGAGCATGCAGTAGGTACTGAATAAATGTTTCCAACTAGACTTGAGGTTAGCTCTCTGATGAACTTTGGAGCTAGATTTTAGGGCTAGATTGTAGGTCTTTCTGGGGATTGGTCAATTCTCTTTTACCCAGAAGTGTCATAATTCTTAAGGTCTTCTGAGAGGAAAATCTCTTTTTCCTCATTTATTGGTTGAAAAGTAATTACATGCTCTAAGTGAAGACCATAATTCAAGTGGGAGTCTTTGGCCCCATTCTCGAGATAAGCAAATCAAGGCCCAGGGCTAAAAGAATGGACCCAGTGAGCCCAGGTAAACCAGCTCTCTCCCTTCTCCCCATCCTGCCTGGAGGTCCTCTCAGTGACCTCCCCCACCAGTGTTGCCTGCCTCCTCACCCCAGTGACCATTTCAGTCCTGTTGCTAAGGGACACTTTCCCATTTACTCCAGCCCTGTATGGTAGTTTCGTTGCCATGGCAATGCATCAGCCCGAAGAAAGTGTGTGTGTGTGTATGTGTGTGTGTGTGTGTGTGTGTGTGCACGCGTGCGCGCGCACACAAGTTTGGAAGGCGCTGCTGGCTGCAGGGGTGAGTTCTAATTGGTTTGATGGTTGCTAGGGTCAACAGGCTTATGATTGGCTGACTCTGTTTATGTGGCCATCCTGTCCCAGAACCCTCTGGGGATGCAGCTGTTGCCCCACTGAAGTCTAGAGTGGTCGTGCATGCTGTGTGTTCACATGCACGGGCACATACCTGCCTGTACATTTAAAGCAATCGGTGAAAAGAGGATATGATGCTTGGCACGGAGATGAAGTGGGAAGTCCTGGGCTCTTGCTGGAATCACACCAGAGCCAAATCAAAGACAGTTTTCTCCAAATTACCCCCACTCCCCATAAATCACTGGAAAATAATGATCTGAGTTTAGCCAGAGGAGCAAGAATGGGCTCTACTGGCCAAGTCCTGCTGTCCCCACTGACTCATACACCTCAAACCAGTTGGGCCACAGTGGGTCCATCCATGCTCTGGTCTCTGCTGCCAATCTCTCTCCTCCCTGCCAAGGACATACCTGCTCTTGCAGTAAGCTTCTCTATCCATGCTGGGTTCCCACTTCGCAAGTCTTCACTTGACTGAGGAGGGCCCGTAAGCCAAACACCAGTGATCTCCTTCACACGCAGCTTGACCATTCACAAAGCACTCTCACCTTCAGGCCCTTTAAATTCTCACATCCCAAGAGGTGGACATTCACACGATTCCCATTTTGCTGAAGAGGAAAACTGAGGCTCAGATAAACAAAGCACCTCTTGTATCTCAGGGGCAGAATCAGATCTCCAGCCTTCCAAGGGCCCTGCGGTGCTTTCGGAGGCTGTGCCTGCTTGGGTGTGGGCAGGGCCAAAGAGGAGGAGAGGCCGTGGGTGGAAAGGAGATTCTCCCTGGCCAACTCTCCCTGTCTGGAAGCTGGGATAGAGGAATGGGGCGGACTTGAACTTTGGGTTTTCAGAAGCTATTCAAATGTGCTGCCCACACAGTCTGTAGGGGAGAGCTGTTTCCAGCTTCCCCACTCAGCTCTCAGGCACCCAGACGCCTGTCCTAGCTGTGGGGCAGTGACATGTCCCTGGAGCAAGGAGGAGACCGGATCAGAGCTGTGGGCTGGGCTGCTGCTGGGCCTGGTCGTCAAGTTCTGAGGCTGGCCCGCATCACTGCTGCGCTGCTAGGGCGACCAGGACCTCCCAGGGACGCTACATACGCCATAGGCTGGCAGAGGGAAAGAGCACAGCAGGCCCACAGGGGAGGGACACCCCAGAGCCAGGGTACCCTGGGGGGAGGGAGGAGGTTGGGAGTCCCAGCAGCCAGGCTCTTGTCTGACCCTCTGCAGGGAGGAGTCATTGGGCTGCGGAGAAGGAAACAGCACTGACCCGGCGCCAAGTTCACATCTCATGGGAATCCCACAGCAACCCCAGGGGAGAGGCACTGTACAGACGGGAAATAAGTCAGAGGTAGACCTGCCCAAGGTCACACAGTCTATGTGGCCTTAAGGCCCATGGTCTTGCTTGGTGGCCAGCAGAGTGGACATCCTCCTCAGTGGGAGGCCCTAGGTGGTGAGGCTTCTATTGACCTGGGCTTTTGAGAGACACATGGAAAGAAAATTGGCATGGGAGGAGGGTGGGTGACACCAAAAAGTTGGGAAAGAATTTTTGGAAGGTCATAGACAGGAAGCAGAAAAACGAGGACATACACAGGGACTGCATGCCACCCAGCCCTGAGCCCCACCCACACACACGACATCACTCTCACAGGCCTCCCTGCTTCTCCGTGCCCATCTGCACTGGCCCTTTCCTGGGGCTGCCAAGTCTCCAGGTCCCATTCTCCGGGCTCCACAGAGACCCATCTGCAGCCTACCCCTCTCTGCCATCCTGAGAAGCAAGGTGATTCCTTCAGAACTGAGGACATCAGCAATTCTGAAATGCGGTTCCATGTCAGGGATGGGGGATCAGGGATGGGGGATGAGGATGGGGGGATGAGCTGGTGGCTGGCTCTGCAGTGTTTAGGCTGTCACTGCTCCCTGTGAATTCATTCCTGATTTTCTGGAGCAAAGTTAAGGCCTCCTCCTCTGCCCAAGCCAATATTGCCCACACATATGACATCTCTCTGCACATCTCTCTCCCAGTGGACAGTGAGTTGCTTGAAAACCAGAACTGAAACCTAAAATCATCCCTCTAGCCCAAAGATCAATATAGTCCTTGACATATGGCAGGAGTTCTGTGTTTGTTGAATGAACAAACGATAGTAATCATATCTGCTATTTATTGAGTTCCTATACAAGCCAAGCCCTCTGCTAAGCCCTTAACATATATTATCTCTAATATGAACAAGTATGCAAGATTGATTTTAGTATCTTTGCCCTACAGATTGCAAAAGTAGACTCAGAAAGGTTAAGTCACTGGCCCAAGATCACAAAGCAATACAAGGGAGTGCTAGGAATCGAGGCATACCTCAAAAGCCCCAAGGCCCTGCTCAGCCTATCACACTGGTGCTTCCAACCCTGCCTGTCTTCACTGCCTCATCTTCTAGAATCAAACAGGCACAGAGTTCTGTGACTCTGTCTCCTAAATCTCTCTCAAATCAGTTGCCCCCTCTCCTCGATGCTGCTGCTGCTGCTCTGGTCCAAACCTGCACCATCTTCACTAGGCTCAGCCTCCAAATCGGGGTCTCCATCCCCACATGGTCCTCCAGCAAGAGTCCTCCCCTCAGCTGCCAGAAGCCTGTCCCGCATCACAGACCTGGTGGAATTGCTTTCCTCTGGAATGCTCCATGGTGTCCCTGTTTTGGGGACAGGGTCCGGGCTCCTTAGCCACAGTGTACGCAGTGGGGTCTGCAGGCCCAGAAACTCTGGTCTCCTAGAACTCTGGTGCCACATTCTGTCACCCTGCACTTCATACATGGCATCAGCCCTCCTGGAAAAGCAGATAAACCCTTCCTCTCCCTTGTCCTCTCCCCTGGTAGCCCTCAGCTCAGCTGCAGCAGAGCGACTCTCGTGGATGACCCTGGCACTAACCTCCTGCCTACAGCATTGCTGTGGCTTGGACCTGAAATGTCCTCCAGGGCGCATGTGTTAAAGGCTCGGTCCTCAGGGTGGTGCCTCTGCGAGGTGGTTGAACCTTTAAGAGGTGGGGCCTGGGGAGAGGTCCCGGGGTCACTGGGGGAGTGTGTCCTTGAGTGGGATGGTAGGACCCTCACCCCATCCTCTTCCTCTCTCTTTTGCTTTCCAGCCACGATATGGGCAGCTTTGATCAGCCATGATGTACTGTCCTGCCATAGGCCCAAAAGCATTGGGGCCAACTGAGCGTGGACTGGAACATCCCAAACTACAAGCCAAAATAAACCTTTTTTCTTTATAAGTTGATTATCTCAGGTATTTGTTATAGCAATGGAAAGCTAACTAACACAAGAATCCTATTAATTTCCCTTCCCTGTTAGACCACAAACTCCTGGAGGGTAGGGACTGGGTTTTATTCATCTCTTGGGCCTAGAGACCTGGCTATTATTCAGCATATAAGAGATAGCTAGAAAATATTTGCTGAGACCTCTATCTCATCCCCGTGGCTCCTTGAAACTCTGCCCTTTGGTCACATTCTCTCTAATCCTCTAGTAAACACAGGTCCTTAGCCACAGTCCTTCCCCCTCTCCCTACCTCTGCACAGCCTTCCTTCTCCCCAGTATTCTCATTACACACATGGATTATGGAGCCAGGCAGGTTGCTTCTTCTCCGCAGTCTCAAGACTCTGGATCCAACCACTCTTTGCAACCCTTTAACACTTGGCAGTTTTATTTTTATGAAGTGCTCATGCCAGGAAATCTGCATGCCCTGGCAGAGAAAATGGAGGTAGCAAAGCACTGGGAGGCTCTCCATGAGATGCTCCTGCCGATGCCCACTGGCCACTCTCATGCATGCGCCTGTGTCTTCTCTCTGTGTCTCCAGCTGAGGGTGGGACCTTAGGACGACATGTTCCGAAAGGAAATTGTTCTTTTCTCAACATCTCCCCAGGGAAAGGGTTCGGGCAGAGGACACAGACCTGCTCAAATTGGTCCCCCCCAGAGCTGAGGCACACCTCTTCTCACAGCCCTCAGAAGGAAGCAGACCTGGGAGGGGCACAGATGAGGACATTGTGTCCTTCATGCCACCCCAGCCTTTTTTTTTTTTTTTCTTTTTTTTAATCCCCAGTCAGATGGTGTGGGTCGAAAGGCCATGTGTGGATTAACCCCAGGGCACTGTACCACTGAGCTATGTCCCCAGTTTCCCCCTCCACAAACACACACCCTCTGCCTTTTTTTAAAAATTATTGAGACAAGGTCTCTCTGAGTTGCCCAGGTTCACCTGGAACTTGCAATTCTCCTGCCTCAGCCTCTGGGATTGCTGGGATTACATCATGATCCAGTGTGGGTGCCTGGCATAATCTGGATTCTAATCATGACTTGTCACTAACTTCTATGGGACTTTGGACCAGTTCAATCTCCTTTCTGGGCCTCAGTTTCCTCTTCTGTCAAATGAACTAGCACTAGTTACTCTGTAAACCTTAGCTGAGTCTCAGCTGGCCTATGGGGTTTAATTTCAAAAGGACAAACTGAGTTACCATTGAGGATGGGAAGAGGGAAGAGGGAAGGATGGTTGGTAGCAAGGGTTTTATTGGGGCCCTGGAGATGTCGAGTTGACCAGGTGAGAACTTAGCCTGGAAGGTAAGTGACAAGTCCCTCTGGATAGCCTAGAGTCCCAGGGCTACTGCTGTCTAGACAATGGCAAACAACCTGTGCATGCACATCAGGACGCCAGGTGCTAGGTCCAGGATCAGACTCAGGTAGGAGCGCTACCTTTCCAGATACACTTTTGGGGAACAACTTCTGGTGGCCCCTGTCCTGGGGTGATCCAGTCTTGAGGGCCTCATCCCCCTAGTCAAGGCTCTCAGGGACAAGCCTGCGAAGGAAACAGGAAGAGGCACTTGAACCCTGGTTCCCAGAGTGGGAGAAAGGGGTGGGCACCCGGACAGAGGGAGCCCTGGGGATTGGCAGTGGCTGTGGGCAGGGCGGGAGGGACAGGGGCGGAGTCAACTTGTACAGTGAAAAACTCCGGCGGGGGCCGGGCTTTTCCCTTCCTCCTCCTCCTCCTCCTCCTCCCTCCTCCTGCCGCCTCCCTCCTCTCCTACCTTCCTCTACCCCTCCCTTTCCCTCCCCTTCTCCCTCCTCCTCCTCTTCCTCCTCCTCCTCCTCCTCCTCCTCCTCCTGATCCTCCAGCTCAGGTTGCAGCTTCTCCGGGGAGCCGCTCACCTTTCGGGTGCAGGGGAAGCGGCCCCGCGCCGGGGCAGGGACCGACCCCAGCAGGGCTCAGGGCGCAGGGCGCAGGGCGCGGCGCCCAGCCCCGAAGCCTCCGGGTCGTGGCGGGCTGGCGCGCGGGGACCCAGGACTCGCGCGGGCGGTGCGGTGAGTGCGGCTGGCGGGCAGCGAGCTGCGCGAGCAGGGAGGTCGGAGGAGGGGGCACCGCGGCGCCCGGGAACCGAGCAAAGGTAAGCCGGGCGGCCCTTAAAGGCGCCGGTCTGCTTCGCCCGGGGCGAGGGGTTGGAGGGCAATGCGGAGCTGCGAGGGGAGATCGGCGATCACGAGGCGTGTGTGTGTGTTGGGGGGTGGGAGATGCCCGGGAAAGGCCACTCCCAAGTTCCAGGTGCTTTAGGAGGGAGGGCTATTTCGCAGTCGCAGAACCCGCGCCCGGAGGGACTCTCCATCTGGGACTCTCTTTGGCCCCTGGGTTACAGTCAGAATCCTCCAAAGTGAAGTTTTCCACCCCTTCGAGAGCTAGGTGCTTCCCAAGCGCCCTTCCTTCAGGGAAGGGCAAGGGTCAGGAGTCCCCGGTGACCAGAGGACCCGAGAGTGTGGGGCCAGATCGCTGCCTTGAAGGGCTTTCTGGGCTCTGGTGAACTTTCCAGATCCGCAGGGGTGGGAGTCCAGAGCTCTGGAGAGAAAGTGGAAGGACACGTGAAACCCTGCAGGTCCCAGCGTCGGGGCTGCGTGTTAAAGAGGGGCCGCTAGGGAATGTGTCTCTTCCTTCTGTGGCCTGCCGGGAAGTCCAGAGGGGCAGTGACACCCCCGCCCCATCAGCAGTGCACAAAGGGTTAAAGAAGCGTTGGGGGGAAGAAGGGTGGGTGGCCTGTAGGGCTAAGGAGGTGTGGCTTGAGAATTCTGCTGTACTTGGGGGAGACCATTAGGAATCTGAAATCCGAATGGGGTGTGTGCTGGAGGCATCCGTTCCCGCCGGTGGGGCAGGTTCCCCGAGCAACTGCAGGCCTTGCGGTGGGAATTGGCAAGGAGGCAGTGCCCAATTTTCTGTGCCATGGGATAAACGCAGTCCTAGGCACCAGTGACCTCTTAATTTTCTGAGCTCTTCCTGGCAGTAGGGATGGGAGATTTGGGGCTGGGTGCTGCTGTCTGCCCTGCATCCCTGCCCCCAGCCCAGTCCGGAGGCACCTTCCCAGGCCTTTCCTAGCTGTGGCCTGATCCCTGTGACTCACAGACATCAGGGAATTGCCCTGTGAGATTCGGCATGTATGGCCTTCCCCACCCACGCGTGGGCACACAGCAGTTCCTGGACAGTCACCTGAAGGAGTAGAATCCTTGAGGACACCTGGAACCTCTGACTGACAGGCATGCTCCCAGAGATTCCCCACCTTTAAACTGCCTTGGAAGGAGCCTGGGAAAATGTCGCCTGGGGTCAGGAGATTGCAAGAGGCTTGGGTTTGCATCCTGAAAGAATCCTAGAGGGAGGGTCACCTTGCCACAGCAAAGCTCTATGCCAGTCCCCTCCTGGAGATCCTGGAGGACTGACCTCACCCCTGCCCCATAACCTGGGGGTGTCCCTGACCATGCAGTTTCTGGGTCTCTCCCCGCTGGTTGCCTGTACCCTGCAGGAGGGTGGAAACTCTCCATCTTCTTCCCAAATTTAATAGGGTTTCCAGAGCCAGAGCAGAGAGACATCAAGAAGTTATGTCCGATTTCTGAATGCCTTAGTGACTGCTGTTTATTGACCATCTACTGAGTGCCAGTGTGTCCCAACAACTTTGTGAAATGGATGTTACTCTTCCCATTTCACAGGCCAGGAAACTGAGATTGAGAGAAACTTTCCCAAGGTTATGAGGCGATGGGATCCAGCCCACCTCACCTGTCCTCACACTCTCAACCCCTGCCCCAGCAAAGGCAGGCACCAGCCCACTCAGGAGTCCTGGGGGAAGGAAGGATGGGGGGTGCTATACATAATGAGGCTTCCCTTTGTCCTGTGCCAGGCGGAGCCAGGCTTCACCATGGCTGGCAGGAGAGGGAACCAGATCTGGGGAGCAAGTAGGTTCCTGGTTTGGAATCTCATGAGAGCCCTCCCCTGAGGTCTAGAGGAGATGGGCTGCCTTTTGAACAGATCTCTGCCCTCTACACATGTGGCCCTTCCTGGGCCTCGGGGAGCAGGCTCCCCACTGGAGGGCAGAGCCTGGCTCCTGTCCCACCCAGCCTCTCCTCCCTGGGGTCACCTGTTTAGGACTTGCGTCCAGCATCTCTTTGCCTCCTCTGATTCCTTCTTTCCTTCCCTAACTGAACTTGGGAGCCGAAGGGGAGGGCAAACCTCGCTGGAATTCAGCTCCAGTCATGCTAGCTGTGTGACTCCCTGAGCTGTGTGGCATGGGACAAGGGGAGCCTCATGACTCACAGCACCCTTCCGCCCTTCCTCCCCAGAGGCCTCCAGAGCGGGCTGGGACCTTCTTCCCCACGCATCACAGGAAGGATTGTTACAGGAATTAAATGAAGTGACACGCAGTGCTGTCGCAGAGCCGTATAACTGTCACTGTGGCCGGAGTGGTACTGGGAAAGGGAATTTCCTAGTGGTGGCACTGGGGCTGGCTCCAGGGTAGAGACCCAGGCAGGCTTTCCTAACCCATCAGGCCAAGCCCTTGGACAGAATCCGTCCCACTCTTCCCGGCTGGGGAGTAGGTTCTAGATAAGAGCATGCGGGAGGAGTTGGATGGGAATGTTCCAGGAGGGACTAGGAGTAGGTGCTGGTTTCCAGAGCCAGAAAGCTGGGCACTGGTGGCCACAGGGCTGCCAGCCTCCTGCTCCGAGCGAGGTGCCTTTGGCAGGGCCTCCTTTCCCTGGGGCAAGAGGACCCTCTCCTCGTACTTAATTATTTGCAGTCCCTGTTCTGCTCTGTTGTCCACAAGGAAGTGGCTGGCCCGGGTCCAGACCCACCTGGTTAGCTTCACTCCTTTGGGAAAAAGTCACATTTCTTTTCTCTAGCCCTGTCCTTCCATGACCCTTTCCTCCCTTGCCCTGGACCCTTCGCCTTTGCCCTCCAGTTGTCCACTGCTGAGTGGGCACTTTACCATCTCAGGGGGTGGGGACAGACCAAGGCTGGTCTTGTCCCAGCCCCCAGCGCTGTGTGCAGTGTACATGTGTGTACATTTGCATGTGCCCGCAGGCATGTACACACAGCAGGCGTGTACACACACACACACACACACACAGCTCTGGGATGGTCAGGGGCCCAGGATCACTCCAGGGTTGATGGCTGGGCCTGGCAGGAACTGGCCCGACATACAGCAGCAGATCGGGAGGAGGGAAAGCGGGGCACGTCTGTGCAGGCCTGTCTGCAGGAGAGCCCATCTGCTCCTGAAGTCTCCAGGGCTCTGGCTGCAGAGGAGGAGGGCCCTGGAGGACAGTGTGAGGTCGGCTCTCAACTGATAGGGGTCTTGAAGCTCCCCGACAGCTGGATGCTGCTGGTGATTTAGGATACCCTGAATTTGGGAACGTGGACCCCAATATTTGAAGGGACAGCGGTGAGATCCTCTTTGCTTGGACTCTCGATAATGGTCCCACGTAGTGTGTGTGCCCCTGCCCCCATTAACTAAAGTCTCCCCTGGAAAAAGAGGACTGGAGGTAGACAAGATGACCCAAAGGTGGCAGGTTGACGTGTCCTTCATTATTATATACTGCAGACATGTCTCCTGACCACCATGGGTGGAGGTAGTGTAAGGGCTCTGGGGTTAGTTTGAACTGGTCCTCTGCCACTCAGTAACCGGTTTCCTTAGGTTAGGTAATTCACCCACCCAAGTTTCAGTTTCCTCAGTTAAAATGGGGAGGATAATAGTGTGACCTCATGTGGTTGTACAGTTACCAATGAGATAATGTCCAGGGCACTCCTAGCTTGTTGCCTTACCTGATGTCATTATTGAGGGATGGTGGCACACAGAGTTCATGGGCCATCTTTGGCAGTTGCAGTGCCTTTGGTCTCCATTTGATATTTTTTCTAAAGTTAGGATCCCTGTAAACGTTAGAGCTCAGGCCCCAAATTAGGAAGGGGATTTTCTTCTTAAAATGTTTCTTCCCACTGGGTTTGGTGGCTCATACTTGGAACCCCATCAACCCAGGAGGCTGAGGTAGGAGGATCACAAGTTAGAGGCCAGCCTCAGAAATTTAGTGAGGCCCTACACAACTTAGCAGGATCTTGCCTCAAAATAAAAAATAAAAAGGACTGGAGATGTAGTTCAGTGGTAAAGCACCCCCGGTTCAGTCCCTAGTTATTAAAAAAAACATTTCTTCCCTCATTTTAGACTCCTTAACCATTATATCATTCCAGCCAAGCGCCGGGCTGCTTTCTTTCTGCACACCTTGCTTGCCTAAAGAAGCGTGACCTTTTCTGCCTGGGGAGACCCCTCTGGAACCACACCTTCTTTTCTCCTCTGGCCCCAGCCACCCAGAAGAGGAGGCCCTTGGAGGGTGACCAGGCCCAGGAGGGGACATGGTTGTTCTGCTGGGATCTACTGCCTAGAAGCAGATACAATGGCAGGTTCTGTGCAAAGAACATCCCTGGTGACAGCAGTGCAGGGTCCTGAGGCTAGATGAGGCCAGGCAGGGGGTCGCAGAGCCCCTCCCTGCTCTGTGTGGTTGGGCGGAGTGCCATCTTCTGTGCTGATGCCAAGGAAGGTGGCCCCTGAGTGGGCTGCCGACCTCCTTGGCTATGGGGCCCAGTTGCCCTGGGGGAGCAGAGGACGTTGGACTTCAGTGCCCACAGTTCTGATCTCTGCTCTGACCTGATGTTTGAAGTGGCCTTGGGCAGGTCACTGCCTCTTCTAGGTCTTGCCTTCCTGGCTTGAAAAACAAGAGCACAGTCCAGGGGATTTTGGAAGCCCCCCCCGAAGGCTGCTGGTCTAGGCCCGGAAGGAACTTGGCCTTCTCTTCCTCCAAACTTCAGAGCCCAGGGGCTTTCCTCCACGGCGCCTGGCTACCTTGTCCTTGTCATGGCTCAGACGAGCAAGGAAACTCTAGAAGGGCCCACCCCTGTCAGAGAGGAGGAGGAGGAAAGTACCAAAGAAGTGAATGCTGGATTCAAATGCCACCAAGGTACTGGATCCTCACTGGTTGGCAAACCATGGCTCTTAGCCAAACCTTGTCTGCTACGAAATAGTTTCCACATTTTTCAAATGGCTGGAAAAAAAACCAAAAGAAGAAAACAATATTTTGTAGCACTTAAAAGATTGTATAAAATTCAGATTTTAATGTCCTGTGAGTTTAAAGTTTTCCTGTGACACAGCCACAGTTACTCGTTTTGCAGGGTTAGTTTTACACCCTGGTCGCAGAGCTGATGGCCTGCAGAGCTCAGGAGGTATTGACCGTCTTCCCTTTTACAGAAAAAGCTTCCTGACCCCCCGCTCAAGATAATCATAGCTCCCTCTAGGCCTTGCACTAAATCGTTCTGGAATCTCAGGCTAAAAATACCTCCTTTTCATTCAAGAAGATGTGTTGCCATTTTCTTATTAGGTAAGCAATAGATGTTCATTATGGGAGCGTTCGAAGATGCAGATGAAAAAAGGAGACGTTAAAATCACCTGTAATGCTACCACACAGAGATCACTGCTGCCGGCATTCTGACCCGTTGCCCCCTGGATGACAAACTGTGTCGGTGCTTATGTGTGTACATGACAGCACCCTGCACCATGCACACGTACAGCTGTCCCAGGTGGTAGCATCTGCCCTCTTCACTTGGAAACCCCTCTTGAGCTGGACCCTGGGGCCTCCTGTCTGAGATGCAGGGGCCTAGAGGGGCTGGAGCTGGGATCTGGGAGGTCTCAGCACATGGGTAGTGGTTTCCACCATGGGAGAGGATGAGGTCACCCAGGAAATGGTGCAGAGGGAGGAAGAGCAAAGGGGCCAAAGAGGGAACTCGGGGTGTGCTGGCATTCAGGGATAGATAGAGGAAGTGATTCCATCAGATGTGGGAGGGAGAAAGCAGGAGGAGACCCAGGAGGTCGAGGTCTCATGGAGGCCCATGCAGAAGAATATGAGGGGCAGAGCCCAGGACAGTGCCCAGACCTGAGCAGGTGCTTCTGAAATGAGGAAGTGACTGGAAGAAGTCTCTTGAGGAGCCTGGACCCTGGCTGGTGAATGACACTGACAAGGGGCATTTAGAGAACACAGAACAACTGTGGGCTGATCAGAGGCGCCCCAGAGGAGGCCATGGAGGCAGGGAGGAGCCAGGAGGCAGTACAGGCCAAAGTGGTCCACTGGCCCAGCCTGGTGGGAGGGAGGCCAGGCGACACCTGACAATGCAGATGACCAGGGACCTGAGGACTGGTCAGAGGAGCCTAGTGGAGTTGCTGAGGGTGACCTGAAGCTTCAGCCACTGAGGTCAGATGGAGGAGGGCTGGAGAAGATGGCCAAGGGCTCCTGTGGAAATGTGGGCATGGCCTAGTGTGGGTCAGGCGAGTATAAATAGGACTATGGGTAAGGGATGCTGGGAAGTCCTCCCTCACCCCCCTTGCTCATGAGATTCAGAGGTCCCCAGGGATGCCAGAGGCCCCTGCAGTTCTGTTGCTAAAGTTGGACATGGA
The DNA here is from genome assembly GCA_020662805.1 of Glaucomys volans. Lineage (NCBI taxonomy): Eukaryota > Metazoa > Chordata > Mammalia > Rodentia > Sciuridae > Glaucomys > Glaucomys volans. The sequence goes on along the minus strand of JAJEJO010003106.1, from coordinate 61,688 downwards.
GAGAAACCCAGAGATGTGAATAAAAGGTCCTTGATGGGCCACCAAGAAAGCTGGGTCTCTTGCATCTGGATGCTGGGAGCTAACCCAGCGGCCCTCTGTGGCTTCCATCCAGTGTGCGGAAGATGGGTGCACAGCCTTCTGTGGCTGCAGGTGTGAACGTGTGAGCTGTCCCTTTGGGGCGTGAGGAGTATGTGAGGAAAGGTTGCACACTTTGGACTGTTCAAAGTCCAACTTTCTTTTTTTTTTTTTATAAGGTTTTATTTTTAATTACTTAATATTTATACACATTTATAAGGTATAATGTGATGTTTTGATACATGTGTCCATTGTGTAATGATCAAATTAGGGTAATTGGCACCTCCTTCACCTCCAACATTTATCATTTTTTCATGGTGAGAAGAGTCAAAATCTAGCTATTTCTCTTTTCTTCTCTTTTCTTTCTTCTTCTTTTTTTTTTTTTTTTTTCCCTGTACTGGTGATTGAACCCAGGGACATGCTACCATTGAGCCACTTCCCCAGCCCTTTTTTTTTTTTTTTTTGGTGCTGGGGATTGAACCCAGGGCCTTGTGCTTGCAGGGCAAGCACTCTACCAACTGAGCTATATCCCCAGCCCCCTTTTTGTTTTTTATGAGACAGAGTCTTACTAAGTTGCTGAGGCTGACTTTGAACTTGCAATTCTCCTGCCTCAGCCTCCCAAGTAGCTGGAATTACAGGCATGCACACCTGACCTTCTAGCTATTGGGAAGTATGCAATACATAATTATTAACTAGTCCTTCTACTGTGCAAGAGAATATCAGAAGTCATTCCTCCTGACTCTAACTTTGTACCCCTTAGCCACATTTCTTCTGTCGCCTCCCACCCCTGCTATCAAGCCCCTGGTAACCACCACTCTACTCTCTGTGTCTCTGAGTTCAACCTTGTTAGACTGAACATATGTGTCAGTAACTGTCTCTGCATCTGGCTTGTTTCACTTAACATAGTCCTCCAGGTCCATCTGTGTTACAAATGGCAGGATTGCCTTCCTTTTTTATGGCTGAATAATATTCCCCTGTGGATGTATGTCACATTTTAAAAATCCATTCAGCAGGGTGCAGATTACAGGGCACAGGAGGCCAAAGTGGGAGGATCACAAATTCAAAGCCAGCCTCAACAACTTAGTGAGGCCCTAAGCAGCTTAGTGAGGGCCTAAGTAACTTAACAAGACCCTGTCTCTAAATGAAAGATAAAAAGGGCTGGGATGTGGCTCAGTGGCTAAGTGCCCCTGGATTCAATCCCTGCTACCAAAGGGGAAAAAAATCCCTTCATTAGTTGACACTTAGTTTGTTTTATGCTCTGGTTATTGTAAATAATGTAACAGGGGACATGGGAGAGAAGGTATCTCTTTGGCATATAGATTTCAGTTCCTTTGGGTATGTGCCTGGTTAGTGGGATTGCGGGATTGCAGACTTTAGAATTTTGTAAACCCTGGGTGAGGTAGGGAAGGTGCTGCCTTGAAGGTCTTTAAACAGGGCTGCTAGAAGGGGCAGAGAGGGCCTGCTCTGGTCCTTGGCTCCTGCCTGTGATGTGGTCATGCATGGCTTCCCAGGGCAAGTGACACCTGAGTTGATTTGAGAGTGGTTCTACCAAGGGAAAAATTGAGGAAGGGCATCTCAGGCCAAATGGTTGGCATGCCCTACACACTCAGGATCAAGACTCACAGAGGGCATCTTGTCCGTCTTATCGTTTGGAAATTCAGGTCCTCCTCAAAGATTACAGGCCAGCCTTAGCTGCTTCCCCAGAAATGGTCAAAAAGAAAATAGGAGGCCAGGTGCGATGGTGCATGCCTGTAATCCCAGGTACTCAGGAGGCTGAAGCAGGAAGATTGCAAGTTCAAGGCCAGCCTGGGCAACTCAGTGAGACCCTGTCTCAAAATAAAAAATAAAAGGGGTTGGAGATATAGATTAGTGGTAAGGCACCTCTGGGTTCAATCCCCAGTACCAAAGGAGGAAAAATAAATGGAAAATATCAGAAGATGCAATATCTGCCTCTGTTCCTTGAGCCCCAAGAGGCCAGAAGTGGCAGAACAGACCTCAGTGAGGCTAGGAGTGAGGCTGTGAGGGGTTAGGAGGGGCTACCCATAGGGGTCAAGACCTAGGCCTGAGCCTGGGTCATGCACCTCCCAGTGAGACCCTGAGAATCTGCCCCTAAGTGGTGGAAGCCCAAGAGGAGGGTCCCAGGGCCCTGCCAACCCCTTCCTCACAAATCTTGGAAGCCCCAGCTTTATGCATGTTGGGTTGGAATCTCTTGTGAGGGTTTGTCTCATCCCAGACCACCTCTCACTGTGGCACCTGCAGCCCAGAGACCCTCCCAGGCCTCACATGGGGAGTTGCTGCTGGTCAGGCAGCCTCCCATCCCCGCAGCCAAGCAGAGGCTGGGAGCGAAGGCTCAGGTTACCGCTAGGGCCTCGGGTCCAGCTTTTATATGTTCATTCACTGGTCATTTGTGGGTTCGTTCTGGGCCAGGCCCCGTGTCAGGCTGTGGGTGTGACCATGAGAGAGACCAGCCCTTGCCTGCTCAAGGGCAAACTAGGGAACTAGATAAGTGGAGCAGATAAGTGTTGAGAGAGGAAGCAGGAGAGGGACCCTCACCTGGCTGGGGTCAGTGAAGCTCCAGGAGACGTGGAGGTCATGCCTGACTTGAGCCCTGAGGGACGTCCCGGCCTACTTCAGAGTCTGCACAGACTGCTGTGGGCAATGCCAGGAGGAAGTGTCTAATTTTACCTTGAAGAAAGGGGTGTGGCCACACACAGCTTCCCAGGGAAGTGACACTCGAGTGGACTTTGGGAGTGGTTTTACCCAGGGGAAAATTGAGGAAGGGCATCCCAGGCCAAAAGGATGGTCAGTGCAAAGCCCTGGGGGTGAGTGTGGTTTTTTTCTGGGGATGCCGAGTTCATTCAATCAAACTGGACCCAGAGGGTCAGGGTGGAAGCTGACCATAGAGAAGATGGTGATCTGAACACAAGAGGCCGGGTCTGCTGGGGCCTGGAGCTGGAACTTTCCCCGAGGGCAGTGTTAACTCTGGAGGATTTTGAACATGGGAGGGATGTCATCAGAGAGCAGCTGAGGAAGTGAAGTCTAGGGCCCGAAAGCCACTGGATTGGAGATTAGATAATGTCCCTATTTAGCAGAGAAGGAAACTGAGGCATGGGATGTCTCCCCATGCTGGTCAGTGCTAGTAAAAGTGGTGTTTCTTCTCTGACACCAAATGGTACTGAATTTTGGAGAGCAGGGCTGGACAGCATGTGGCCCTACTGTGTGTTTCTGATCAGCTCACTACGCATTCTGCCTCTGAGCGACACCCCCAGCACGAAAGTTTAAAAAAAAAAAAAGACACTCCAGGGCCAGAGGTGCATTTGTCCAAAGCAGGAGCAACCTGAGCCAGACACTTCCCCTCTGGCCTGGCTTTCTAGTTTTCTCCCACAAGGCCTTCCTCACCTGCTTCCTGCATTCCAAACAGAAGCTGTGGGAATGTTCTCTGAGTTCCATTGCCGTCCAGAGCATTTGTTCCTCATCAGGGTGATTGCAGGCCTGTCTGTTCCCTTTGATTGTGGCCATCCCGAAGGCCCCAGGCCCGCAGTCTCTCATCCAGTCTGGGGCAGGGCAAGGTCAGCGAAGAGGCCTCCTGGGCTGCCTCCTGGGCTGCGGCTGCTGCTGCGGCTGCAGGCAGTTTTGGGTCAGGGGGTGCTTCCCCTGAGGTTGGTCCAGCTGTGCGAGCAGGGTCTGCGGAGGAGATGGTATCAGCAGGAGATGAAGGAGGAGATGGTATCAGCAGGCTCCCTGCAGGCACAGTTCTCCCTGGGAGGAAGGGTGTCTCTGAGGCCCAGCTCATGACATCTGCAAACTCGGTCAGCCGAGCCTCTAGTTCTTTGAAATTCGCCCAAGGCCCAAAGTGGCCAAGTGATCAAGATGGGGGCAGGAAGTGGGAGGCAAAGATCCTGGCTGTCAGGCAGGCTCTGGGACTAGGGTCAGACCCTGTGGGCTTTGGAAAGTGGACAGTAGCCAATTATATCCTTCTTCCCTTGCCCCGAGCCTGCAGAGACAGAGATGCAAAACCAAACAAAGAGGGACCTGGGGTAGCATCTGACATGTTCCTGGAACGCGACAGGAGCTCCGCATGTGTCTGTAAAGCAGACATTTGCTGCCCTGTGTCAACAGCACTTGGTGTAGGGACCAGAGCGTCCTGGTGAGGGAGACAAATGGGAAGTCAGTCCCCATCAGAGGAGGACCCTGGAGGACTAGAGGACTGAAGAAGCAACTGGGGACCCAAGAGACCTGAGCCGCAGCAGGGGGTTTTCTCTGGGCAAAGCCAGTGTGGTGGGAGTGAGGAGGGGCTTGGCCAGGGAGGAAGGAGCCCCAGACCTTGAAGGTTAGGCTGGTAACTTGGGGCTTGTGCAGGTGGAAGGCAAAGGGGTGGCTGGAAAGGGCTTCCTGAGAGGCGTCTCCAAACCTGGGCTCTGAGGTGAAGGGGTGAGGCCCACCCTCCAGGCCTCGCTGCGTCCGGAAGCTCTGGCGGGCTGAGGCTACTGCCAGGTTCCCAGCCTGCTCTGCCAACTTCCTACTCTGCCTTCACAGCCTCCAGGTCGGGGTCTCCCAGGATCTCAGCCTCCTGGTGGAGGGTTGTCCTGGGGTCCAGGGAGCAGCAGGCTGAGTATACATACTATCTGGGCCATAGGCCCCGGGAGCTGGCCTGACCTGCTCTGTGGAATTTTTTTTTTAATATTTTTAATTGTAGATAGACACAAAGCCCTTATTTTGTTATTGAGTTTTATGCTGTCGGTGCTGAGAATTGAACCCAGTGTTTCACACGTGCCAGGCAAGCACTCTACCACTGAGCCCCAGCCCCAGCCCTATCTGTGGAACTTTCTTCCCTCCCAAGATGGAGAATGAGAGCTGTCCTTCAGGGCCCTGGCCCTGTCCTGTGTGGCCCTGCAGAGTTGTCTGAGCAGGGGGACCTGCCTCCCTGGCCTTTCCCCTTCTGTCTGGTAGTTCAGGCCTGCAGGTAGCTGCCGAGTACCTGCCCCTCTTCCATCCGGGGTCTCAGCACCCTCGGGAGAGGAGTCTGTGGGGATGCGTGATGAAGTCTATACAGAACCTTCTCTCTGGCAGCTCTTGCTGTCCGAGCAGGCACTTGAAAGGAGAGGGCACCCATTCCTGGATGCCGACCTGGTACCAACAGTGCTCCTGGCTCAGCATCCCTGCTCAGGTGTCATTGGACATGGAAACCAACTCCTGGGCTTCCCACCAACCCCTTCACTCCCAGGGCTCCTGGTCTCCACCAAGGACTGCCCCATCTTTCTGGCTGCTCAGTCATCCCCATCAGGGTCATGCATGCCCGGCTCCTTTCTCACACCCAAAATATAACCCATCCACCTGCACATTCCTGGGGCTCCTCCCGACTCCAGCCTTTTAACCTCCATGGCTCTCGCCGGTCCCTGCCACCACCACCTCCGCCTGGGTCATAGCAGCAGCCTCCTGATGGCTCCTGCCCCTCGTCCCCAGCAGTCTTTTAACATGGTGATCAGAAAAAGCTACTAACATCTCCCTGGGATTTTGTCACTCGTCTGCTCAAACTCTCCTGGTGCACTGGGAGGCCCCGCACACTGCTCCACACTCCCCTGCGGCCTCCTTTCCAGCCACACTGTTGCAGACAGAACAGCAGATCCTGCCTGCCTCTGGACCTTTGCATCCACTTTTTTCTTGCCAACCTGCTTCCCCCAATTCTGCATGAAGCTTCCTCCCGTACACCTACCTGAACTATTTCTGCAATGCTACCTTCCCCGGGAGGCCTCGACCATCCGATTTAAACTTGAAACACTGCATACCTCCCACGCCATCCTCCTTCCTGCTGGATTTCCCTTTATTGCACTCGTTGCCATCTATTATGCATTTTATTTGTTTAATTTTATCATCTGCATCCTCTCACCTCCATGAGAATAGACAAGGACAGGGGCTGGAGATCCAGCTCAGTGATAGAGCAGTTACCTAGCATGTGCAGGGCCCTGGCTTCAATCCCCAGCACTTTAAGAAATATATGCAAGGGCGGGAATTAATGTCTGTCTCCTTCACCTGGGTTTCTCAGGACCTCCCACAGTGCCTGGCATCTAGTAGATGTTCACTAAATCATCGCTGAGAGCCAAGGCTATGAGGTAGTACATCACCTCCCAGTGGTCACACAGCCCACGGGCGGTGGCACTGGGATCTGCACTGGGGTTTGTCTGGCTGTGGCTCAGTGGGAGGGGAGGAGACCTGGAGGAGAGAACAGTGCGAGGCCACAGAAGGGCACAAAGTTGCGAGGGCTCCGATCGGGAGAAGGAGCCCTGTGGGCACGGCAGTGTGTGCACTTGGCAGCAGCCAGGAAACTGCTGCATGACTTTGAGCAAGTGGCCTCATCTCCTTGAGCCTCCATGTCCTCACTGAGTGAGGGTGGGAGTGGAGGCTGCGTGGGGCCTTCCCCTGCTGACACTCCTGGAGTCTGGCCCTTCTCACCGGTGCGTGGTGGCCTCTGGCAAGGGCTCAGTTTCCTCCTGTCCTGGCTCCTCCTTCCTCCTTCTGTGCCACCCACTTTTTTGGCACCAGCAGGAAGTGCTGGGCAGTCAGTGTTGCCCAGCAGGAAGTGAGGGAAGGGGCTGAGAACGTCACCCACTTACCTGGGCAGGAGGGCCAGGGCTCTGCTCGTCCACCCGAAGCTCCAGAGGGAGCCTCTGCTGCTGTCCCCTCCCCCATGCTGGGCCAGCGCCCCTAGACGCCTATTGCCTGCTTCCCCTGGCACCAGTTGCACGGGGACAGCCCCAGATGGCTCCCTGGCCCAGGGACAAAGGCCACACTGTGCCTGGCCCTGGGCTGGCCTCAGGCTGGGTCACACTGAGCTCTTCTGTCCCCAGTTTGGGGTGAGGGGCAGACAGCACCAAGGTGACAGGCCTTTTTCCTATTTCCCTTCCCCCTCAGCCCCCAAATCTGAGGAGCTGACTCTCCCAAGGGAAAAGTGACAGAAGCATCTTGTGTCTTGAGTGAGGGAACAACAGATCATTCACTGCCCCGTCTGCCCTGTCACACCCGAGGCCCTGTGGGGTTCAATACCCTGATTGTCCCCAGCAGAGAGAGGCGTCTACTCTCTGCTCTGCTCACCACCCCCACCGCCTGCTCCCCTGTCACCATCAGGAAGTCCATCCCTGCATCTGACCTCCATCCCTCCCACTGCAGTGACAGCCACTTCCTCTTGGACTCTTCTCCAGCAGGTGGAGAACAGCTGGTCCCCATCCCTCTGCATCAGTTCGGCCCCACATTCCTGCTCAAGTCAGCTGCCCCCAGGTCCACCCTCCCTTTGGCTCCCTGTCCCACCCTCTACCCCACCCCAGGCGAGAGCTGGCTCCACCATCCTGACTGAACCACGGGGAGCGGGTGTGATTTAGGGCTGGATCTCCTTTGTCTGGCAAAAATGGGGGGCCTCCCTCCCAAGGGTTGTAATGAGCTCCCCTCCCCCGATACCACAATCGAGAGCCAGGGTGTGAGATTTATGGCCGCTCCTGGTAGATTCCTGAGCCACAAACCCACATGCCATCCCATAAATCCCAGACTGCAAGATGGTTTTATGAGGAAGCCTTGTTTTTAGAAAGGGGTGTGGCTGGTCCCTCCTGGCAGAGCTCAGACCCCAGGGAGCCAAGTGCCTGCCTCCTGCTCCCCCCACTGGGTGACCATGATTGAGGCTGCGAGCATCAGGCCTGTGTATCACAGAAGTGCCCATTTCTGGGACAGTGACACTTCCTCTCCCTTGGGGGTCTCCTGCTGCTTTGGGCCTACCTCCCTGTCCCCAGGGTTTCCTGCCTCAGCAGAGGGCAGGCTGGAAACCTGGGCAGATAATCAGCCCTGACTCAGGCCCCAGATGCTTCCCAACCATGGGCTTCACGTGCAGATCATTGGAGATGTTATTTTCTGCCGGGCACAGTGGCGCATGCCTGTAATCCAGGAAGATGGGAAACTTGAGGCCAGTGTGGGTAACAGTGAGAACCTGTCTCAAAATGCATTTTTCATGCCTACCATACTCAAGGCTGTGGGTTCAAGCACAGGAGCATCATAGCAAAAAACAGAAAATGAAAAAAAAAAAAAAGCATTCTCCCAGGCACCAGCCTCCAAGCCTTAGTTTCAGAATTTGAGGGTGAGACTGAGATTTGAATTTTTCTTTTTACATTGCTCCCTGGTGATGCTGACATTCATCCACTTTTGCAAACAATTAATCTGTCCAAGGACATCTCTGCTCTCCTTTTTGGCTGGAAAACGAGCCACCCGGTAGGGCATGTCTGAGTCTTCTTGATATCATCCTGCCACCACCATGAAGCCTCCATCTGGGTCCCCTTGAACTGGATGCTGCACACAGAGGTGTGAGGCAGGGTGGCTGCCCTCTGGGAGCTTCTGTCTGAGAGTTCTGCAGACCATGGACCCACAACATCACACAGAGCCCTGGGGAGTGGCGGGGGCTGCCTGGCAGGAAATAGTCGGGGGGATGGAAAGAGTCCAAGGTTGGTGGTCTGTGGCAAGGAAGCCGGGGAAGAGTTCTCTGCTAGCCTCTCATGGAAGGAGGTACCACCAGCCCCTGAATCCCTTAAGAATAGAGACCAGGGTCCAGCATGATGTAGCACAGAGGTATTCTGGTGTGTTGAGCTGAACTGAGTCAGACATCAGGACCTTGTGGCAGAGACGGGCTCTGCTGGAAAGTGCAGACCCAAGGCCTGTACTCTGAGAGGTACCCGCCTGGGCTCAGGAAAGCTGGAAGGCCACAGCTTAGTGGCATTTGGGGACAGCCAGAGGCATGCAGTGCCAGAGGGAGAATCCAGGCTGGCTAAGGACAGAAGGACATGGTTATTAAGCAAAGCAAACATGTTACTGATCCGTAATCCTTTAAAACTGGGGGGTTCAGGAGGGGCCTGGTTACCTTGGCAACTAGGTGCTGGCCAGGGGCAGGACTGAGCATCCTCCAGGAGTGGGCTGTGCCTGTGAGTGGGTGAAGCCAGCAGGGACCGCCGGGCCTCTCCCATCCCAGGGCTGGCCCTGGTGCCTTCTTGGGGTGGGGGACCTGTGTAGCCTCTTGGTCCAGGGCCTCCCCTGTAGTCAAAGGCTATGTGACAAAACAGGATGAGGGGACAGCTGCACTGGGAGCTTATGAAACCATGAAGGGAAAGAGAAGGGAGGGGAGGAAACCCCACTGAGGTTTCAGAGCCCGGGGAGAAGGAGGAGTCTGGAAGAAGCAGTTAGCAAGGGTCACTGGGAGGCCAGGAGGGTGTGCTCTCATACTGAGGGCAGTAGGGGCTGAGCAGCCAGGGGAAGGGACCCTGGGGATGAGAGTAGCCCCCCTGGTCTGCTCAGCAGACTCTCGCTTGGGAGGGGCCAGCAGGGCTCTGACCTCCCTTTCCCTGGGGCCTTCTCTGTTTCCAGCAAACTTCTGTATTTCCCCTGGGAACTTCAACTGCTCCTGGCCTCCATATTTCAGCTGGAGAGAAGCTAGGGCTGTGCCAGCTCCCATGCGCCTTCCCTCCCTCACTCCTCTCCTCTCTTTTCTGGGCTCCTGGGGACGTAGGACAAGCCAGAGAGAGGACTTTCCAATACTAATATCAGAGTGAAGGGGGCTTGGGCCAGGTGTGTCCTAAGGCGCGGGCCATGCCAATGTTGGGCTGTGGGCATCTATCAGCGAGGCTCCCTGGCTGCTGAAGCTCCTGGAAGTGGACGAAGAGCTGGTGGCCTGAGGAGCAGTTCTGCGCCCTCCCTGCCATATTAGCCCTCCCCTGAGAACTCTCTAGACCCTCAGCAGCTGAACAGTCGACATGGTAGGAGGCGTCCTAAAGGACCCTCTGTATACCATTCAAACTAGTTGATACTGTTTCGACCCTCTCCCCAGGGGAAGGATTGGGGAGGGGGCTGAGAGTCTCTGGGAGGAAGGAACTGGGTTAGGTCCTACTCCTTGGACTCGGGTTAAGTCACAATTCTGAGCCAGCTCGATGGTGCATGCCTATAATCCCAGCAGCCTGGGAGGCTGAGGTAGGAGAATCATGAGTTCAAACCCAGCCTCAGCAACTTAGCGAGGCCCTAAGCAACTCAGCGAGACCCTGTCTCTAAACAAAATATAAAAAGGTCTGGGGATGTGGCTCAGTGGTTAAGTGCCCCTGGGTTTAATTCCCAGTTACCCGCCCACCCCAACCCCCCCAAAAAAAGTCAGTTCTGCAGTGTGCAGGGCTGCAGAGCTTGGTGGGGGGAGCAGACCCCAGGTCCACATTTGGTGTACACGTGTGCATGTCGCCTCATTCTTCTCACCCCTCCATCCCAGGACCCCACTGCTGGTCCCCGATGATCATGAACAAGATGAAGAACTTCAAGCGCCGGTTCTCCCTGTCAGTGCCCCGCACAGAGACCATTGAGGAGTCCTTGGCTGAATTCACCGAGCAGTTCAACCAGCTCCACAACCGGAGGAATGAGGGTGAGGGGTCAGGCCACGCTGCCCCGTCCCACCCGACTTTCCAGCAAGCTCTGCTCACCACGGCCACCAGCCACCAAGCTTCCCCATGGCTTTCTGGGAGAAGGACGGGTGGGGTGGCGGTGATGCCTTCCTTCCCTCCGGCAGAGTGGCGGGGAGGGGAGCTGATGCCTGTCCCTCTCAGACCTGCAGCTGGGTCCTCTTGGCAGAGACCCCCTACTGGAGCCCAGTGCCCTCTCTCCTACAGAGAGTGAGGAGGAGCCCGGGCAGCTGTCCCCTGGCATGCAGTACCAGCGACGGCACAACCAGCGCCGCTTCTCCATGGAGGTGAGGGTGCTCCTTCTTTCCTCTACTCTGTGAACCACAGCCCCCTTGTCTTTAAAATGGTTGTCATGAGGATTAAATGAATTAATATATGCCAAATGCTTAGAATATTCCTGGAACATAGCAAAGGCTAGACAACTTGACTCTCGTTCTTGTGACCATACGCATGTGTCAAGCATATGAAAAATAGGCTTACAGAATTACAATGTCCGAAGGCATGAAATTTATGTTCTATAGGTGGTGATACTGTGGCTCAGAGAGGGGAAGGAACCTCCTGAGACCACACAGCAACCCCTGGGTGTTCACACCCCTGAAGCAGCCGTGAGCCTAGGGTCACAGCCTGTGGCTTGGCCCTGCTGCGGTTGCTGTATACAGACCTAGGCGCAGAGTGAGAAGGAAGGGACCCACAGCCTTAGCTACCCATAGAGCCAAAGCAATGTCCCCATCTTATCCTGGTCACTGCAGGACATCAGCAAGAGGCTCTCTCTGCCCATGGATATCCGCCTGCCCCAGGAATTCCTCCAGAAGCTACAGCTGGAGAGCCCAGATCTGCCCAAGCCACTCAGCCGCATGTCCCGCCGGGCCTCCCTGGTGAGTCTAAAGAGGGTCAGAGGTCACAAGGGTGGTCCACCCTGTTTCCAGCATCCAGTCCTGACTTTGTCTCAGCTGTGGACTACAGTAGTTTCCAGAAAGATTCCTGGGCCTCTGGTGCCACCTGCTGGCCTCAGTGGATTCATTTAGACGTCCTGGCTGATCACCATCCATTCAGATGATCCCACTCACTGGGATGAGCTCCTGTCCTGCCCCAGGTTAAGACTGACAGGCCAGCTGTTACATGCTCCTCTGTCCTAACTGCCTACAGATCTGCTGGGAGCATGGTGCAAACCACAGACTCGGCCCCACTCCAGACACCTGCAGAATTAGCTTCTGGGTGGGACCCAGGAATCCGTTTTGTTAAGAGTTGGCAACCTGAGCTAGAAGAGGGGAGGTGCTTCTGACCCAGACACCGTATGAGGCAGAGAAAGTCCCAGCACCTGCCCAGAAGGATCTAGGAATCTAAGCAAGACAGACCGACCTACAGGGGAGCAAAATGGGCAGGGATCCCAGGTGTGAAGCTCTGGGTTCCACATCGTCCGTGTCATGGGAGGAAGAAACTCACACTTCATGGCCCCCTCCTCTGTCACAGGGATGAAGGGAAAAGAGGAGGAAGGATTTGAGACTGTCCTCACTCTCTAGCCTCCATTGTTCCCTCTGCAGATGCGGGTCTCATCCTCTTTCCTCCCAGGGGCTGGAGGTGGGGGAAGGGATAGAGGGTGGGGTTGCTGGGGCTTTCCATCTCAGGCACCCGTGTCTCCCTTTCAGTCAGATATCGGCTTTGGGAAACTGGAAACATACGTGAAGCTGGACAAACTGGGGGAGGTAAGTGACTGGATTTGGTCTTCTGGTAGCCATGCAGGGGATGTGGGCTCCACCCTTCATGTTCCCTGCTCCACTGAGGTGCATGACCTTGGCCTCCTGGCCAGCCTTTGGCAGGCGTGGCATGAGGACAGTAGCCCATGGGCTCTGGGCAGAATCTAGTCTTTTCTTCTTGTAAGTACTTCCGGCCACTCACCAGCTCTGAGCCCTCTCTCTGCCTCAGTTTCTCCTCTGTCTGGTGGTGACAATGACGGTTCTACCTCCTCGTGTTGTGAGGACTCAGCGGCTGACTGTAATAAGCTCGTGCATTGCACTTAGACATTGTCTGGTACATAGTCAGGGCTGTGTCACTGGACTCTTTCTGTCACCTCTGTGTCAGGCTTTGCGTTAGAGGCCTGAGGTGGACACAGGGAGGAGGAAGGCCCTTTCCTCAACAGGTCCAAAGAGGAGACCTGCATGTCAACATCAACACAACAGGAAGCTGGCATTAGAATTAGAGGGCACTGGCCTGCCGGGCCGAGGAAGGAGCAGTGTGTTGTGACCGGCAGGTGTTGGGGCGCTCCCTAGAGGAAGTGGGCTTTGGGAAAACAGAATTGCAGCGAAGGAAGAAAGGTGCTCAGGTGGAAGTCCCAGCCCCAGGGACAACAGGAAGGCCCTGGACAGCGTGATGTGCATGTGCCTGGGACTGATGGCTGGCTCTTTATCCCAGGGCACCTATGCCACCGTCTTCAAGGGGCGCAGCAAGCTGACAGAGAACCTGGTAGCCCTGAAGGAGATCCGGCTGGAGCATGAGGAAGGGGCGCCCTGCACTGCCATCCGAGAGGGTACAGCGTCCACGGGGCCCTGCATGCCCCTGGGGCTTCTTGGAGGAGGCCCCCGTGGGAACCTGGGGTGGGGGAGCCAGTGCTAACTCCAGGAAGAGAGGGTGTGAGGGGTACCTGGGGCCCTGGGGACCCAGGTGGGCCTATCTCTCCAGTGTCTCTGCTGAAGAATCTGAAGCACGCCAATATTGTGACCCTGCACGACCTCATCCACACAGACCGCTCCCTAACCCTGGTGTTTGAATACCTGGTGAGCTGGGCTGAGACTAGCAGCCTCTCCCCCTTGTGGCAGGGGTGGGGTGCGGCAAGGGACGGGAGATGAGGGGATGGGAGAGGTGGGGTGAGGGCCAGCCCAGGCCTTGTTGTGGAATCAGGCTTTCGGATGCTCCCATCCAGCAGTGGGCCAAGGGCTCAGGCTTAGGGGCAACTCAGAGCCAGGGACCTGTCCTACTATGAGGCGTGGGCCCTGCCCAGGCCTCAGTCTGGTCTACTGGCCAGGGGTCAGGTCAAGGCAGAACTGAGTCAGGCTCTGTGTTCCAGGACAGTGACTTGAAGCAGTATTTGGATCACTGTGGAAACCTCATGAGCATGCACAATGTCAAGGTGAGGGCCTCCAAGGCAGGGGCCCCCACCTATCTTGACATCCACCTGCCCAAAAGCCCAGCATGGGAGCCCACTCTCGCCACCAGGGCCCCAGCTACTGTGTTTGCTCAGATCTTCAAATGCAGGAAAGAGGGAAAGGGCACGACCATTCAGTGAATCCAGAGGCTGGGCCGAGCGCCTCACCCAGGAGCATGGACATGCCCTCCCCACTGTCCAGCTGTTGATGTAAAACCCTTCCAACTCTGAGCATCAGTTTCCCCATCTGTCAAATGGGAGCATGAGTGACCTGCCAGAATGAAGGGAGGCTTCTGGGAAAGCTTGGAGGGATGGAGGGCCTCTTCTGGTGTTTTGTTAAAGAACGAAACACATACATCCCCACACAGGCAGAGGACCCAGTGTGCCTCCCGCCATACCCCTTGGCTGGAGAACTCTCTGGCATCCTGCACACTCACTGGCTTCTCTCCACAGCTGGGGCCTTCCCCTCCAATGGGATTCCCTGGTGTGCATGGGGCCCAGGATGGGGCTGCAGGGTGGGCAGGAGAACAGGTAGCTTCTCTGGGGACTTTACTGACCTCACCCCCAAGTCCCTGCCCCTGTTCCCATGCCAGGCTGAGATTCAGGGTCTAGCAGATGGGACACACTCCTTTCTCTTCCCTCCTCCTTAGATTTTCATGTTCCAACTGCTCCGGGGCCTGGCCTACTGCCACCGACGCAAAATCCTGCACCGGGATCTGAAACCCCAGAACCTGCTCATCAACGAGAGAGGCGAGCTGAAGCTGGCCGACTTTGGTAAGGCGAGGGCCAGGATGGGGTCTGACATCGCCGAGCGGCACAGCTCCTTAGGATGCTGGTGCTGCTGCAGGGAGGGCTCTTGTCTGCCCGGCAGCACCTGTGAGCAAAGGCTATGTGATGTGTGTGTCCTTAGGACTGGCCCGGGCCAAGTCAGTGCCCACCAAGACCTACTCCAATGAGGTGGTGACCCTGTGGTACAGGCCTCCCGATGTACTGCTGGGATCCACAGAGTACTCCACCCCCATCGATATGTGGTGAGCCCTCAGGGGTGGAAGGGAGCAAAAGGGGCTGTCCACACCCCTGGACTCTGGAAAGAACTGCCTGGCCTCCTTGATGAAGCCAGGTGGCTCCCTCTTGCACTGGATGTTAAAAATTGAATCTGGAACAGATCAGTGTTTCCCCAGCTTAAATAAGTGCTCCAACACTGTGCTTCCGACATACTCCCCCATGGTGTGTAGTGGGAGGGTTCCGGAGGGACCCTACAGTAAATATGAATCTTCCCCAAGCATCAGTCCTTGTGAAAATTTTGAAAAGGATACACTATTTTTCCATTAAAATTCACAGGTGTATGCTTTGGTATAAAGTGAAAAACAGCCCAGATTAAAGCTAACACAGGTTCCTGCTGAATGGCCACCGTGTGTTTGCCCCAGGGCTCCCTAGAAGCCCCGTTGAAAGAACTGCCACTTGGGCAGTGCAGACCCATACCTCAAGGAGTGAAAGGGAAAGGGCACACCTTCTAGGGGCCAGGGCGGCTCCCAGAGATCGGCTGTAGTGAGGGATGGGGCAGTTTTAGGAGGCTCCACTGTCCTGAGCCACCCCCATCCCTACCACCTGTGGCAGGATGTCCTTGGTACCCTGATGGAGCAACCTTAGTAAGGCAGATCGCCCCATCCTGACGCCATCCTGCCTTTCGCTCCCCGCAGGGGCGTGGGCTGCATCCACTACGAGATGGCCACAGGGAGGCCCCTCTTCCCGGGCTCTACGGTCAAGGAAGAGCTGCACCTCATCTTCCGCCTCCTCGGTCAGTCTCCTGCCACTCCCTCCCTCTCGCCACCAGGGGGCGCCAGAACTATGTCCTGCCCAGGTGCAGGGAAGGTCTGGGATGAGCCACCCGGCTAATCTCAATAGGGAGGGGACTCCATGGCCTCGGTTATTCTTGGCTGCTTCCTTCAACCTTGCACCCCTCATGTCGGACTTCATTTCCACCCCCCCATCTCTTCTCTCCAGGGACCCCTACAGAAGAGACGTGGCCCGGCGTGACCGCCCTCTCCGAGTTCCGAGCCTACAACTTCCCCCGGTACCTCCCGCAGCCGCTCCTCAGCCACGCCCCCAGGTAGCCCCGCCCCACTGAGGTTCAGGCTCTGAGACCTTGAACGGCCCCTCCCTCCCTGCCCTGCAACACAGGTGCCAGCTCCTCTTTCTTGCAGGTTGGACACGGATGGCATCCACCTCCTGACCGGCCTCCTCTTGGTAAGGTTCCCTCTCTCGGGCCCAGGGAGCGGCAGCCAGAGAGCCGAGACCCCAAGTTCCCACCCCTGCCCTGTGCCCCAGCTTCTGTGGCTCATGGTCTCATAACCTGTGAAACTTCTGTCTCCCTGCACTCTTTGCCCCCAAGGCCCCGGAGGAGCGCTGGTTTCCATACCCTGCCTTTGGAGACTGGGCTTCACATTTAAACCCTAGTTCAGATCTGCTTATGAGCTGGGTAGCTTTGTACATATTCCAGAGGACTTTTCTGTGCTTCTGTTTCCTCAAGTGCAAGGAGGAATTAATGATTCATACTTTCATAAGATGCTTGTGAGCCAACAGTGAGATCATGGGATGCAAACCATAAAGGACAGTTATTAGTATTACCCATGAATGTCACCACTATTTCGGGTGATGATCATCAATGCCTTAGCGTCTGTATTTCCAGACGCTAGAGGAGCTCACTCCCCTGAAGTCCTGTTTCTGTTAGTTGGACACCTGGGAGCCTGAGGTCTGAGTCTGCCCAGGATTGGGTCAGGTGGGAGCCTGCATCTGACCCGAAGGGCTCCTAAGGACAGATTTAGGCCCCTTCCATCTTGGTGATCTAACTTATCATAGGAGACACTGCCCATAGGGGCCTCCACATCCGCTCAGCTGGGACCCAGTAGCCCACTCTGTGCTTTCAGTATGAATCCAAGAGCCGCCTGTCAGCAGAGGCAGCCCTGAGTCACCCCTACTTCCGGTCTCTGGGAGAGCGAGTGCACCAGCTGGAAGACAGTGAGTATCTGAGGGGGCAGGACCATCCCAGAATCAAGGAAAGCCGGCAGCAGGTGTAGGTGGGAGAGCTGAAACAGAGGGACCAGAGGCCCAGTCCCACTGAGCAGCCTTGGGCACACAGCTTCCCTCCACCAGAACTAATGGGGCAGACTCTTGGCTCTGAGTGGTTGCTGAAGGGCTGGGTTGGGTCCTCCTGGGCCTGTCCTGACTGACAGGCTTACCCATCGAGGGTGCCCCCAGCTCTGTGGACTCAATCAAGGAGGTGAGGGCAGCAGGCCCAGGAACAGCTCTGCTCTACCCCACCCCCTCCCTCTCTTCTCTCACCCCAGCTGCCTCTATCTTCTCCCTGAAGGAGATCCAGCTCCAGAAGGACCCAGGTTACCGTGGCTTAGCCTTCCAGCAGCCAGGTAGGGCCGCATGCCTCCCATGGCTCCCATTGGTAAAGGAGGCCAGACAGGCCACCACTCCCCAGGGAGGGGGTTCCCTCTCAAGGAACAGAGAAGGTCCAGAAGCTCCCTGTGATAAGGAGTGACCATGGTCCCTCCCCAACCTGTCCAGACTGCCTCGTCCAGTCCTTCCTCAACACCCCCAGGTCAATCGCTGCATTTGACAGTAGCCCTTGCAAAGGTGCAAGTCCTCTCTGGTGCCTTCTCTCTGCAGACCCTGAGCTCTCTGGCAGCTGGGAGAACCATACTTTGTCCCTAGAACAGCCAATGGCCTTGACCCTGACAAGCACTTTCCATGCATTATCTCATTTAATCCTTAAAATATCCCATAAAGGTACTAGTAATGTTCCCTAGTGAAACTGTGGCCTCGAGAGGTTAAGTCACAATTTCATGTGGCTCATAAGTGCCGGTGATGAGATGCAAACCCAGGACTGTCTGGCTCCTGAGCCCTGCTCGCTCAGTATGTTTGGGGGCGAGTGTCCCTCCTGATCTCAGGTGCCTTTCAGCCTAGCCTCCTCCCTGCAGTCCCACCTATTCCTCCTTCTCCAGGACGAGGGAAGAACCGACGACAGAGCATCTTCTGAGCTGGGCCCACCCTGCTGTGGCTCAAGGGACAAGAGGTCACATGGAATCCAAGTTTGGGTAGGATGGGACCATTGGAGGACTGAGGAATGAGAGCCAGTGGCTGGAAGACTGCGTGGCAGCCTTGCTGGTCACACCTGTTTCCTCTCCCTACTTCCCACACACCTCCCTGGTGGCCTTTGCCTGGACACCAACCCTTCTGTCACTCACCCATGAATTGTTCCCTGAGAGGAGATGAGGGAGCAGGGAGGGACCTGGGACCCTCTCCCAGCCTAAAATGCTTGGGTGTCAGCGTGGGACCTTCCTGGACAGACAGGAGAATCCAGGTGTCAGACTGAGCACAGTACCCACGTACCTCCCTCTGGGGCCTGACTGCCTCGCCAGGTCAGCAGACCCCTTTCTGACCCCGTAGAGCCCACACACATTTCAACTTCTCCTTTGAGAACAAGAAGGGATTTGGCACCTTGTCTGGGACCCTGGAACACTGGGTGCTGATACGTGACTCAGGCCACCCCCACCTCAGGGGCAGATCTCTGTTGCAGTGGAAGGAGCGGTAGCCTGTCTTCTCGTCCTCCCCAGCCTGCTGTCCTTCCCCTCCTCACCAGAGGCCACACGTGCTCCCTGGCTCGAACCAAGGCCGAGCAGCACCAGCCTGCTACTGGATGCCCAGCTGCATCCGGAGGTGGCCTGGTACTGCTGGCCGTGCTCCTGCCACCTCAGCCACCCCTGCCCGTCTCCCCAGTCTGATGGAGTTGCCTTAATTTGGCAGGTGGTAGTGTGTGCACTGCCCTTGGAGCGCTGACCCAGCTCCTACTGTCCCGCTTCCCAAGAACTGCCCCTGCTTTTCTTATCATCCCTGAGTGCTGATAAGTCAGGGTCACCCTGACACTGGTACCAGGCCGGCCTCTGCCCTTTGGGGCTGGCACAGCCTTCCCTGTCCCTTTCTTCCCAGTCCTGTGGGACTGTTCACCTGAACCTGGCACCAGCTTCCCCTGAAGGTGGTCCTGAGCGGGATGGGTGTCAGTGTCACAGCCTGAGGTAAAGTAGGATGGGAACAGGTTTCACCCCCTAGCACCCGCCTTGTATTCCCAAGGTGTCCTCAGCATGTGGTTGAATCTTGAAGGGCAAAGGCTGAGGGGAGGCCAGGGCCTGGCTTCCTCCATGAGCCCCCCTCCCAGCCCAACCCCGTCAGCCTGAGGAGTAGCCCTGGAGTCTGGGCTCCCCCAGCCCTCCCGCACTGTACTGTGAATCCTGTGACTCAGCACAAAGACAGATAATATATTTAATTCATGTTGTACAGAAAGGAGCGGTTAGTCTCCTGCAGAAAAGCTGACTGATAGATTGATGCCAAAGATGGAGAACCGAAGGCCCCCTCCAGGCCTAATGAGCATCGGTGGGGCTTGCTTGTACACACACACATAAAGTGGAGAGAGAGTTTGGTTTGTGTCTATCTCTGAACTATTCTGGGTGCCAGGCACCCCCCGCCCCGTGCTGCATTCAAGGGCCAGATGTCCACCCTGGTGGGGATCACTGAGGGTTGTGGGGTGGGGTGAGGGGGCCCAGGCCTGGGGTCCCATGTTCTGTGTCCTGTTCTAGGCCCAGGTTGGTGCTCGTGTGGGGTTGACTGGTAGACCCAGGTGGGGAGTCCTACCCTGGGGTGGAGCCCAGGATCTGCTGCAGCTGACCCCTGCAATCCCCATACTAAACGGAAGAATTGCTGCAAACCTCCAGTTTACCTCCTTCTGCTGCTCAGACTACCTCTTTATTTGGGTCTGGTCACATGTCCGTCATGTATAGGTCTTGGTTCTCTGAGTCCTGCTGTTTTCCAATTCAATGCCCAGGTTTGTCCTCGCAAGACCACGCTGAGAATGCCAGACCCCAAACCGTGCCTCTTGACCCTACCCACACTGCGGCCTCAGCCTAGGCCTTGAGAACTTTGCTGGCATACTTGAGGGGTGACTGGTCCCCAGAGGAGAAGGCCAATGCTAAGAGGCTGGTGATACCTCCCCAGGCCACAAGTCAGGGGCAGGCTGGGATTGATCCCTGCTTGGCACCAATTCCACTCCACTAGACCTCCTCAGCTATCCGAGGCAGCCAGACACCAAAGTGTAGGACCTGACCAGACCTCAGACAATTAGTGCTTGCCGGGAGGGGCTGGGTGGTGATCTGAGTTCAAGCTGATTCTTTTTCTTTTGGTACATATCCCTAGCCCTTCTTATTTTTTATTTTGAGATGGAGTCTCAGGCTAAGTTGCCCAAGCTGGCCTTGAACTTATGACCCTCCTGTCTCAGTCACTGGGATTACAGGTGTATGCCGCTGTGCCTGGCTTTAAGCTGAATTTGAAGGCAACCAGATGAAGCCTGTCTATTAAGCATCTGCCCTGTGCCAGGCACCGTGCCCAGGCTGGTCTCATTGAATCTGCACAATATACCCTTTGTCTCCGCTTTGCCTGTGACAGTTGGCCTCCAGGGGTTGAGTGACTTGCCCCAGGTCTGTGTGCCACTCCAGCCCTTGATCTTCATGGAGGGGAGGAGCACTCAGGAGGAGAGGTAAAGACGGTGCAGAGGCCCAGAAGGCAGTAAGCAAACCCAAGGAAGGGCCTGGGCATGCTGCTTTGCTGGAGCTCCCTGGAGGGCACTGTGCGTCCAGGGGCAGTGACAGTCTTCTGTGCACAGAAGCATCTACATATTTCAGTCCTCCCTGGGCAGCTGCTCTTGCTGCTGCAGCTGTGTCCTGTTATGGAGACACATCTGGGGGTTTCTGGGTCTGTCTGGAGTCATCAGAAGCTTCTGTCCTAGGAGTAGGACAGGCTCACATCAGGTCTTGTGTGTGGCAGATGCTCGAGGACTTCCAAGGCCAAAACGATGGCTATGGAGAGGGGAGCTGAGTTCAGGAGTGAAAAGGGCCACATGACTGGTGATGAGGAGCCAGGGCTGAAGGGCTGCAGGAGCGGTCCCTGGGCTCCCCTAGGACCAGATCAAGGCACAACCCAGTCCCAGGTCCTGGAGCCCTCGGTTTCCTGGGCACCTGACAATCATTTTTTTTTTAACTTGTAGATGGACACAATATCTTTATTTTGTTTGTTTGTTTGTTTGTTTGTTTGTTTATATGTGGTGCTGAGGATCAAACCCAATGCCTCACACATGCTAGGCAAGCACTGTACCACTGAGCCACAACTCCAGCCACTGATGATCACTTTCTAATGTCACATGAGTCTTGCAAACAGGAGCCTACCCATCTGTTGGAGTCCCTGGCTGTAAACACCCTCTGGGGAGCCATTGTCCCTTCTGGGTTCATTTTGCCATCTGCTCCTAGGATGGGTCAGGAATGCCTGGGCCCCCATTGACCTTCCCCTTCAAAATGCCCCCACTTGGCAGGACCAGACATGCAGTGGGCACTATTATGAAACCCTTTCCTTCCTCCTTGAAGCAGCATGGCCCTTGTGACCCATCTTCCCACCTCCACCTTCACTAGGGGCTTCGCTTCAAGGTGTGACTCCACAGCAGCCCTCTAAAGCCTATTTCCAGAACCTGGTCTGTTCCTGGACCTGAGGACACTGGGGTGCATGACACTCCAGCCCTGCCTTCCAGAATCTCAGACCTGACAGTAAAGGTGGCCTTGCTTTCAACAAATTTTTGTCAAGCACTGTCCACTGGGAAAGTGCCAGGCACTGAGGATGCAGCGGCGAACCAGACGTCTGAGTCCCTGCTGTCACGAAGTCCACCTTCTAGCCGGGAGGAAGACATTCCCCAGATCAACACGAGGCACATCAAGGAGTGGGAAGTTCAAGAAGATAAAGCAGGGTCAGGGGTGATGTCCTGAGCGGGTGTGCCCTCCACCACTAGCATGTTCTGGGGCCCCTCTGATAGGCTCCAGGGGAATTATGACTTGCATTGGAGGGAGCCAGGTGGACACTCCGGAATATTCCAGCAAGGGGAAGGGAATATGTTCAAAGACATGCAAGAGGAAGTGAGACTGGAGAGAACGAGTCAGGCAGGGTGGCAAGAGGGTTGGACCATATAACTGCCCATTAGGTCCCCCTCGGGAGCATTTAAGACTTATTGCCTGGTGTGGTGGCGCACGCCTGTAATCCAAGCGATTTGGGAGGCTGAGTCAGGAGGATCGTGAGTTCAAAGCCAGCTTCAGCAACTTAGCGAGGCCCTTAGCAACTCAATGAGACCCTGTCTCTAAATAAAATACAAAATAGGGCTGGGGATGTGGCTCAGTGGCTGAGTGTCCCTGAGTTCAATCCCTGGTTCCAAAAAAAAAAAAGACTTATTGAACCGGGCATGGTGGAGCACACCTATAATCCCAGCAACTAGGGAAGCTGAGGCAGGAGGATCCCAAGTTCAAAACCAGCCTCAACAACTTAGGCCCTCAGCAACTTAATGAGACCCTGTTGCTAAATAAAAAAGGGCTAGGAATGTGGGCCAGGGATATGGGTTAAGCACCCCTAGATTCAATCCCTGGTACCAAAAAAAAAACAAAAACAAAAAAACCCAAACAACAACAATGAAAAACAGACAGAGATGCTTGGCTCCAGCTGTGCTGGATTTACTCTGTTTTTAACAGTGGAACCAGACATCTATATTTTTTTAATAGGCCTCCCACAATGCTCCCCCTGACCAGGCACTACAGGTATAGCTCAGTGGTGGAGTGCTTGCCAAATACACAAGGTCCTGGGTTTGATCCCCAGCAGCACGTGCACACACACACACACACACACACACAGTTCCCAGATGACCCCAGTGTGCAGCCAAGACTGACAATGGTGGGGTCCTGTGGGCCATGGTAAGAGCTCTGGATCTCAGTCTGAGACAGAAACTACAGATCTGCTTTTAAAAGCTCAGGGAGATATCTGCCCCCATGAGGAGGGTACTGTGTGGGCAGGGGAGGACCCCCTCAGCTATTGGCAGAGGTGGAACAGGCACAGTGGGAGGGGACAAGTGTGTGACGATGAGGTGGAGTCTGCCACCCCATTTCCCAGGGTAGGCAGCAGGGGCTCGGGTTAGGTAACTTGCCTGGCCACACAGTAAGTTTGGACCCAGGTCTGCTGTCCTGAGCAGGTGTGCCCTCCACCAATGCAGCCACCCTGGGTGGGGTAGGGGCTGGCACTGAGGCACCACCTATTTGGTTACTTGGAGGACATGCATCTGGATTCCCAGGGACTGGAAACAGCACCCTTGACTTCTGGTCATCAACAAGCATGCCTGGTAGGTAGCAAGTAGACACTAGGAGTTAGACAAAGTCACTGTCCCTCCACCCCTCCAAGTGCCTCCTGCCATCGATCACCCAGTCCCTCCTCTGGACCCTGTAGGCCCCACCATCCACCAACCAAACAGGCAGCATTGGGCAGTGGGGACCTCTGGTGCTGCTCTAACCACTGTGAAACTCTGTCTAGTGTCATTTCTGATGGTCAGCATCCAGCTCCAGACAAGAGGCACCACCTCTTGGATGGATGGGGCCAGGGGCAGCAGATGGAATCACAGATGTTACTTGGTCAGTCCTACATTTACCCAATGTTTTCTCCTCTCCTTCCTCATTCCTTTTTTCTCTCTCTCCTCCTCTGGGGCACTGGGTACTGCTGTGAGTAGTCCTGAGTAACATTAGACCAGAGATCAATAACCTGACCCAAGCAGGCATGCTGGCCCTATAGTCCCAGTTCCTTGGGAGACTAAGGCAGGAAGATCCTTTGGGGAATTCAAGGGTGGTCTTGAAGGAGACCCCGTTCTTTCCACCCTTGCCTCAAATCCCTGAGCAGGTGTCCTGATGTCAATCTCTCTCCTGCACTCTGGTCCACTTCCTGGTGGTGTCAACACATGACTTGGGCACTGTGGCAGCAGCCAAGTGGGCCTGAGGTGCTCAGCCCCAACCTGGCAGATGGCATCACCACTTCCTGACACTGTCAACATTTGCCTCTGCTCCTTTATGAGCTAGAAGCTTCTCCCCCCGTTTCTTATCTTCCTGCCTCCTGAGCTTCTCCCTCTTTATTTCCTCTGTCTCCATCAGATGGTCCCAGGCTACCTGCCAGGCCTGTCTTCAGTACCTGGGATATAAATTTGACCCTGACTTGGCCCCATCTACTCCTGGGAGCTCAGAGTCTCAATCAGTGTGACTTAGGATGTGGTCTTTGCTCCTTTTGGTGAGCTCTCAGATCTTTGGCGTATAGGGAGTTGTCCATTAGTCATTCTCTTTAAATCTACCCAGCTGGTGTGTAGTTCAGTGTAGATAGAGCACTTGTCTAGCATGCACCACATTCCTGGGTTTCATCCCCAGCACTGCAAACACAACAAACAAACAAACAAACAAACAAACAAAACACACAAAATCTACAAAACCTCCTCCCCCGTATGACAAAACCTTTTTAAACTATCCCAATTTTCCCTGAGAAGGGATCAGCTGGGCCCTGGGTTCCTGGGGAAACCAGGAAGCCTTGGGGAAAAGTTTTGCACATCTAGGTTCACATTAGATTCCAAAATGACACAGACCACGATTCAAATCTCACTCCTCTCGCTTGCTGAGTCACCATGGGCACGTTAGTTAACCTCTCTGTGCCTCAGTTTCCTTCTTTGTAACACCTTTCTCACAGGGTTGTGCAGATTCAAAGAGAATGTTCACAAAGTGCCTGGCACACAGGGATCAATTTCACATCATTACAGAAATTCTCGTTCCCTCCCTCCCCAGGGATCCCAGGCCTGGAATTAAAATTGAATATCCTTTTCTTAGATTTTTTTCATGCTTCCTCCATGATAAGATCTCAATCAGCAAGAATGTATTATATACATTTTACTTAAAAATATTTTGCAAGACTTTTTAAAAAAGATGACCTCAGCTCAGGGTTTTGATTTCACAGCACTTTAAATATGACTAGGAGGATTTAGGATAAAAAGCACGTGGTCACAGGTATTGCTCAGTGTGGATTAGCTGGCTCCTAAGGTAGTGAGCACTCCATCCCCAGGAGCATTCAAGCAGAGGCAGGGAGATCCCTTGGGAATTCCAGGGGCACCTGGCAAGTCATACCAGTTTTCTGAGGAAGGGGCAGCCAGACCTGCTCCTGGTCTGATCCTGTTCCTTGAATCTGTCCTCTTTGCCGTGGATGGCAGCGAGGGGTACCCGGCAACACAACACATTTCTCAGAGAAGCCGAGAGGAACATGGCACACCTTGGTTCTGGGCTTGCAAACACCCTGGGTCTTGGGTCATCCCCTCAGCCCCAGTGCTGGCTTTGAGGCCAAATTACCTTGGCCTTTTGGGTCCTGGGACTGCTCTGAGGTGTGGGAATAAACTAATGGGGTGGATTCCTAACCCTGGAGTTGATAAGGGTCGGAGGGTCACTGCGGCGGTGAGGGCCCAGTACTGCTTCCTGCCTCAGGAAGACACCTTGAGTCTTATCCTCAGCCACATGTGGCTCTGCACCTGGGGCCATATGTTCCACTCAGTAAAGGAAGTGACCACCTAGTTTCAAGTATGAGAGAGGGGGACAGGGTGAAATTCACTAGCAACAGGTGGAGCAGCATAGAGGTCAGGAGTGGAGCCCCAGGGCCGGGCTGTCTCTGCCTGAGTCCCAGCACCACCATGTCCCGGGTGTGTGATCCTAGGCACCTAGCGGGTTTCTCCCCAGGCAGTCTTCCATCCAAGTACTAACCAGGCCCAACCCTATTTAGCTTCCAAGATCAGATGAGATCAGGCATGTTCATACGGCTGTAGACATCAAACTTTAAATGTTTTTATTTTGTTAGTGCATTAGAGTTACACATGACACTGAGGTTCATCTTGACATAATCATGCATGCATTAACGTGGCTTCCGTGTATCTCAGTTTCCTCATCTGCAAAGCAGGGTGCTCGGAAGTCGAGCATGGAGATCAGATGGCTTAGTTCTTCAGAAGCCCTCGGAACTTACTGGCCACATAGAAAGCACTATAATTGTCAGCTGCTATGTCTTCTGTCCCCAGGATAAAAGCAGACATCACAGATTTATTTCACCTTGAGGGTGATAACCAGAGGTCAAAGATCCTTTCCTGGGAGGGACAGAGGTCACCTGGGGGACAGGAGTGAATCAAACCCCTTCTGTCTGTGGAGAACCACCTATGCGCCCAAACTGTCACCAGAATTCTGGTGACCCTAACAAATATATGTGTTAGGGTGCTAACAAACATCCAAATTTAAAGTTTTTAAAAATTTTAATAGACATTTATTAAAAATCTTCTGGCCCAAACCATTCGGAAACACTAGAGATTCAGAAATAAGTAAACAGTGTTGTCTCCTCCTGGAACTTGGTCTGGTCAGGGAGAGAAAAGCCAACTGCAGAAATAATAAGGCCGGCTCCAAGCGGACTCCCTTATCTGCATTTCATAGATGCAGAGAGCGATAATCACAGAGGGTGCCATAATCCCAGAGGGTGTGAACATTTTCTCAGAGAACCGGCTCCTTCTGCCTCCTTGGCCTCCCTGCCCTCAGCCCCCACAAACCTCCTAAATTGAATTGGACCTCCACCTGGAGGCTCATGGGTATGAAGGCAAATAGGGATAAAAGCATAAACACGAAACACCTGCTACATTAGGAACCTACTGGAACCCACCCTTCCCTGCTGGTCCCTCCCCTCCCTTCCCTGCAACACCCAGCACCCTACGGACCCCTCCGCCTCCAACTCAGACCACTTTAGACTGAGTGCCCATTTACAATCACAGGATAACATCATATTATTTCTAGGTATTCCAAATTCTACTCTCCACATTGATCCCGCAACATTTCCAGGCTGCAGAGGGGCTGTGGAGAGCAGCTTCAGGACATCCTGCCACTGTCCCACTGCTGTCTCCAAGCGGCTGTGCCAACTCCCCAGCAAGGTGCCTGAGAGCCCTTGGTGCCCTTCCTTGACCTCCTCTCTGCACCCTCTGCGGTCTCACTGCTAGACCACCACCTTCCATCCCTGGAAGGTGCCTCCCCTCTCCATCCTTTGCGCTTTCTGGGAGCCAAGCCACTTCCCTCCCTTTGCCTGGACTTCCCCTTCCACCTCCCCGGATGCACCTTCTCCAGCCCAGTCACAGCCCACTGGGCCTTGGCCAAGTCCCTGCCGCTCGCAGGGGCTCTGTGCTCCTGTCCCTTCAATGAGAGCGGCCCCTAGATGTCCTCAGAATATCCCTTTTATATCCCTGTAGTGTTTGATCGTTTTGGCCATGCTGGGAGGGGAACCCAGGCCTTGCACAAGCTTGGTGAGCCTTCTGCCACCCCCGGCCCCACATTTGTGTTTTAGAAGAGTCACTTCCCCCTCTCTCCTTCTTTCAAACATGTCTCAAACTCCCCTCCTCTAGGAAGCCCCCTTTGACCAACCCCACAAACACTTCCTTAGGTACTTAGTTCTTTTATTTTTTTTTAAATATTTTTTTAGTTGTCAATGGACCTTTATTTTACTTAGTTATATGTGGTGCTAAGAATCGAACCCAGTGCCTCACATGTGCTAGGCAAGTGCTGTACCACTGAGCTACAACCCCAGCCCAGGTACTTAGTTCTATTGGTACCAAGTGGGCCCATGCCAATGGTTGGTGCCAAGGGCCATGGGGGCTTGAGCCCACTTGTTACTGTCATTGCCTAAAAGGCCACCCAAATACATACAGTCTAAATAAAATCAGAGCTTAGTACGGAACAATTATCACCTCTAAGTAAGTCCTCCAATCAATCACCCCCACCCTACCCCGTAATAAGACCTTCCCCGAACCAGACTATCTAGAAATTCTAGATAGAAATTCTAGAAAGTCTGCACTTGCGTGTGCAGGTGTTCAGTGTCTGGTAGGTCTCTTTCTTGGGCTTAGGTCGTAAGCTGCCTGGGCTGAGGACGGCATGCCTTCTCATTCTCGGCTGTGACCTTCTGCAGGTGTGCGCCCCGCGATGCTTTGTTAGAGTAATAATGCCACTCGGTAACCAAGTAATTCCTTTATATTGATTGAGGTGCTTTCATGCACAGTAGCCCATTTTGCTTTGAAAACATTCCAAGAGGTAGACAGGGCACATGTAATTACCCCATTAGATGGATGTGGAAACCGAGACCCTGAGAGCTTTAACACCCTGCGCGTGGTTAGTTAAGCAAGCCCTCCACCAGCCAAGCCGGCCTGCCTCGCCCTGTGATCCTGAGGTCACTCACTCGGAACTGCTTTGTTTGCCAGCTTAGGCTTTAATCCATCCTACTGTCAGGGTTGTAAGCGGTGGCCCCAGGGCCGGCAAGGGAGCCAGAACAAGCAGAATGGACTTCTAATCTGCCTCCCCGGGCTGGGTCAGAATGCTGCCAAGCGGGAGGCATTTGGCTGTGCTCCCACCCAGTCCTGTCCTCCAGCCCCTCTCCCCCCTCCCTCCTCTGGGACCTCCCCCTCCCCCAGTCATGCTGGGTGGGGTCCCAGGAGGATGTGAGCCTGTGGACAGGCGGGATGTTTTTCCTCCTCAGCATTGTTCTGCCTTGTCCATTGTGTGTAGAGAGCAGGACGTCACCAAGTTGCCTGGCAGGCTCAAGCACAACTGGGGAAAGTTTCCGGAGGGGGCCGGACCCATTATGAATAGCTGAAGCTTTTTAAAAGCTCTGGCATTTCTTTGGATCAGCCAGACTGGGAAAGCCTAGAAGAAGGACTTGGACACTGGGCTTCCTGGAGGCCAGATTCATGGTTAAAGGTCCCAGGAACCTTGCAAGCCAGTGTTTGCCAAGCAGGCCTTTCAGACTGGGTCTGCGGCCCAGGGAGGGGTTTGGGAATGGGAAGTAGGGGAGACCTGGGGTGTGGGCCCCAAACTGGTGGGCAGATGCTCAGCTGTGGGCCCAGAGGGAGCCAAAATTGTATTTATTGACAATACTTGACCTCCAACTTGGGATGGCTCACAACTGAGATGGGAAAGGACCCAGCCACCTTTAATAGGAGGAAAAAGAAATCAAAATTGTTTGGAAACAGCTCAGGATTTGCCACTGGGCGTGTAAGGCTCAGTGAACTTAACTGGCTAACGGCTTCCCTCCCAGAAAAGGTATTTAAATGTGCATCTCCTGACCACCAGGCTGGGGTGTGTCTGAGTAAATTTCCTTGTGCCAGAGGCTTCGTGTACTTCTCAGGGGTTGACTAGTCCCACTGCAAGGATTAGCTCACAGCATTGAACCCATAGACTACCTCACTGCTGATAGATACATGAGGACACTGAGTCTCACTGAGGTTAGGATAGTTCCAGACCGACCGCACAGCTACTCCGTGGCAAAGCCCGAGACTGTGATACTCCAAAGTCCTCTTCCTGCAACTGTTTCTCAAACATTCCAGGACATAAACATGACTGGTGCTAAGACTGAAAATTTCTGGGCCCTTGTCCCTTCTCCTCTCTTCTAATCCACTTCTAATCAGGGCGGGGACAGAAATCTGCATTCTTGCTAAATGCACAGGTGGATCTGAAGTGACTGAGTCACAGGTGAGCCCCTGTCTTCTGTTTTAGGACCTTAGCCAGAGAGCAGCCACCTGGTGGGAAGCTTGACAGACCCAGGCTGCTGCCACCCTCGGGAGCTGGCCCTCTCCTCACAGGTCTCCCTGCCTGGGAAGTCAACTTAGGAGACGCATCCTGGTCCTCAGAAATCAAAAACTGATCTGCAGCCTACAAAATCTATTGCGCTTTTTAACATTTTAAACCCACAAGAGAGAAACCTGAACAACAAAATCAGGAGTGAAGAGGTACTCATTCATCCTCAGGTGTCTGTAGACGGCTGCCAGGACTAAGGTCGGGGGCAGGCACCTCGGAGGTCACATGTGAGCAGGGTTCTCAGAGCTGAGCACACCAGGAACTCACTCGGGTAGAACTGTCAGAGGTTTGCCAAGAATGCACAGCCTGGGCCCCACCAGCCCAGACCTCCACAGTCGAGATCTCCAGGGGAAGACTGGAATCTGCCATGGAAGTACTCTCCCCAGGCAATCCTAAAGCAAACAAAAGTTTGGGAAGGAATAGGACTAGCAATGGCTTGGGCTTGGGTCCTGAGGTTAAAAATCCTGCTACAGCTTTTGCTGGGAATCCCTGGGGTACAGCGGGATGGATTGGTGGAAGGAAAGCCACACGTCGCATGTGGAGTTCTGCATTTGAATCCTGGCCCGGCCACTGATGCTGGGTGACTGAGTCCAATTCCTCACAAGCCTAATGAGGAGAACCGGGCTTGCCTTTAGCCTCCCGAGGAGACCTGTGTGGAGTGAGCATGAAATGGGCCTGAATGAACAGGAAGCTCACTCTGTCTGATGTATTTTTGGCAATGCCAACAGAGGGCTCCCAGCAGCCTCAAGCTGGCTCCAGCCCACTGCCCTCTGTTGGGGAGTCAAAGGCTGGATTGGAGGTGACATAGTTAGGGCTCAGAATCATGACCCTGGACCCAGATGGGGTAGCACAGGGCACCCTCAGAGGCTTAGGGGTGTCAGGGGTCAGGCTATAGCTTGCAGGACTCTGCAGAAAGCAGTATAACCCTGGCAGGATAGCCTTGTGGTTAAGAGCATGGCTGTGGAGCCAGAGATCAAAATTCTGACTGCACCACTTGCTAGCTGAGCCACCTTGGGTCACTTACTTTGCCTCTTTGTGCCTTAATTTCCTTGTGTGTAAAACAGAAATATAAACGACCCGTTTCCTTGACCCAGGGAAAGCACTCACATTAAGTCCTCATTAAGGATTAGCCACGATTGCTTACCAATGGAAGGATTTTGAGCGTGGGAGAGCCGTTTAATAGTCTTAACTTCACAGGTCGCTTCCTGCGTGTGTGTGGAGGGAGGTGTGCCAGCCATGGCCAAGGTCAGCCATGGTTGCCCTGATCTGGAGGTGGAGCTGAAAATGGAACCAGAAGTCCAAGTTCTCAGGCTGGGATTTCTCCTCTTGGCAAATGTTCCTGGGACTCAGGATCAGGATGAGGCAGCAGCCGCAGATTAGGGGAGCATCTAACCAGCCTGAGTCTCTTAAGCCAAAGCTTCCGTTCCCCTGGGTTCCTTAGGTTCCACTTCCGCATGAATTGAGGGCCAGGCTGGGGACAGAGAGAGGGCAGGGGCAGGTTGTGACTCACTGGATCTTTGTACTCTGAGAACCTGGGAAGGGACGGAATTCTCTGCCAGCTCAGTGAGTTTGCTAAGAGGCAAGGAACAGTGTCCACTCCTCCTGAGAGGCAGCCAGGTGGGAGTGGGGCCCAGCTGCAGTCCCTGCCCTGCTCCTGTGTCCTCGCCTTCTGCCCAATTTCCCCCTGAATGGGGGAGGGGGCAAGATGGCTGGGAGACTTCGGGGAGGGATGTGGAAGTCTCTGGGGGCTAAATTTCTTTCCTGGTCTCCATCCCCACTTTTTCCAGGAACTCCCTCTCTGTGCACTCTCCCCGAGGCAGACCAGTCATCCTTGGAGAGCCCCTTCCCCTCACACTAGACCACTGGGTTGATCGGTACCCACCATGGATTTGGAAGATGCTGCTCTGTCTGAAGAAGGCCATTAAGGGTGTGGCTCAGTGGACCCTGGGTTCCATCTCCAGCACCAGGGAAAAGAAAAAGGACTCTGTGTAGACTGCCAAGCGAATTCAGTGTTTTAAAAGTGGCGGGGAGGAGAGGGTGGGGGTGTAGCTCAGCGGTAGAGTTCAAGGTCCTGAGTGCTATCTCCACCCCCTAAACAAAAGAATGCTTTTGTTTTATTTGAGGTCGAATGTTTTAGGTAGAGGGCCCCAGCTTGGAGGGAGCAAGGACTTCAGGCAGCCACGTTAGGCAGAGCACCAAGGTCACATCCCAGACATTGACAGACAGAAAGGAGACAGCAAGTGAAGAGAGACAGAGAGTGGCAGCCAGCTCCAAGGCTCTCCACCACCAACTGCAGAGCCAGAGGAAGACCCATGTTAGTCAGGGCCTGGTTTACACCTGGTCAGTGACTCACATGACCAGGTCTCACACAGAAGGAATCCAGGCCAGCAGGAAGCAGTTGGTTACCTGGGCACAAGGGAGGGGTGACATTGGAGCAAGACAGTGAAGGCTGGGTCGCATTTCTGCAGGATCAGGGAAAACCAGCCAGGGACTCTGCTCCGGGACAGCATGTCCTCCCTTGTCAGGGAAGCGGAAGGAGGAGGATGGGGAAAGAGGATGGGGATGCAGGCAGGGGCCCCCACAGGCACATGGCAGAGACCGAGCTTCATCCTGCAGACAGCAGGAGAGAGGAGCACGTGTCATTCTTTAACTGACAGTAGTACATGTTGTCAAAAAAAAAAAAAAAAAATTGGAGGAAAACCAGAAAAAAGATAAAGAATAAAATCTAAATAATTCCAATGCCAATTACCCTCCAATGAATATTTCGAGGTTTGGCTTTCAGATTCTCTCATAAAGACCTTAAAAGAGGACCAGGAGCCCAGCATGGTGGTGTGTGCCTGGAGTGTCACCCACTCAGGAGGCAGGAGGATGGTTTGAACCTGGGGGTTCAAGACCAGCTTGGGAACAGGCTTTGAGGCTCCATCTCAAAAATACACAAACAAAAAGGGACTGGGGTATAACTCAGTGAAAGAGCATTTGCCTTGCAAGTTCAAGGCCCTGTATTTGATCCCCAGCACCACACACCAAAAGAGCACATGCTCAGGCTACATTCATATGCCATGGGGGCTGGTGGTGCAGCTCACTAACACAGCACGTTTTTTTTTTTTGTTTTTTTTTTTGCAGTGCTGGGAGGGAACCCGGGGCCTTGATGCATTGCTAGGCAAGTGCTCTACCAGTGAGCTACACTCCCAGCCCTCCTAGGTATATTAGCATAGCAAAATGCATATTTCATATTAAAAATTATGCTACACAGGTTGAACATCCTTCATCTGGAAATCTAAAATCTGAAATGCTCCAAAATCTGGAACTTTAAAGCACCAATGTGACACTCCCAAGTGGAAAATTCCACACCTGACCTTCTGCAACAGGTCATGGTCAAAATGCAGGTGCACTAAAAATACTTTATAAAAATTACCTTGGGGCTAGGAGTGCAGCTCAGTGGTGAAGCACGTGCTTCACATGTGCAATGCCCTGGGTACAATCCCCAGCACCAAAACGATTTTTTAAAAAATGACCTTTAGGCTAGGTGTATAAAGTGCACATGACATAAATAACTTTGGTTCTAAACCTGGGTCCCATCCACAGGATATCTCATTACATATGTGCGGACATTCCAAAGAAAATCTGAAATCTTAAGCACTTCTGGTTCCAAGCATTTCAACTAAGGCACACTCAGCCTGTATTAGAATATGAGTGAACTCCCAGTGACCAGGGAGGCTAAGGCTGAAGGATAGAAAGTTTGAGGCCAGTCTGGGCAATGTAATGAGATCCTGACCTGAAATAAAAAAATAAAAGGGCTGGGGATGTAGCTAAGTGGAGTGGTAGAGTGCCCCTGAGTTCAACCCCCAGTACCACCATCACACACACACACAATATATATATATATATATATGTGTATATATATATGTATATATATACATATACATCTGTATGCATATGTATGTATTCTGAATTCAGAGTGTGTATATAAATGTACAAATTATTTAAAAATATTAAACATTTGATATGTCTTTTTAAAAAAACTAAAAAGAGATATTGTATTTATTAATTTAAACAGACAACACAGTTTTGTGTTCCATAATTCAGAAGATACAAGAGCATATGTAGTGAAAACACCCCTTTCCCATCATCTCCACCATCTAGCTCCACTGTGTGTGTGTGTGTGTGTGTGTGTGTGTGTGTGTGTGTGTGTTTGACATGTTTTTACTTCTTTCTTTTTCCTGGTTCCCCTGGTTAAACTCAGTGGCTATTGCAACCTTCCAGGAATTTTAGGCACAGACAAGCAAAGAAACATTTTATCTTTTCCCTCTTTTATTCTAGTGTTACACAAGTGTTAGTCATTTATTCTGCATCCTTCTGTTTTTATTTAATCCTAGATATTATTTCCTATCAATTTATAGAGTTTTCTTATTTTTATGACTCCAAAATATTCTATTATATGAATTCTCCTTTACTTAATAATAGTCTACAACCTTCAGGTTGTCTACAACCCTTTTGCTTTATATAAAGAGTGTGACAATAATTAAATCTGTACACAGGTCATTTTGCACATGTACAGCTTTATCTGCAGGGAAACTCCCCAGAAGGGGGACTGCAGGCCCAAGGGTCCATACTATTGCAATTTTGATGGATGCTGTCAAATAGTCCTCTACAGAGGATACTCATTGCTTTCAATGTCCCTGTTTTGACATAAATTTCAGACCTAATCAGGTCTGAAGCTAGAACCCACAGAGGCTGGATTAAGGGATGATAGGAGGGGGTCAGTTAGGAGGCTACTGCTGCAGGACAGAAGCTCACCTGGAACCCTCAGTGGGACAGAACCACTGGTCAGGGCAGTTGATGGAGCTGGAGCTGTGAACTCGAGAACTGCTGTGGACTTAGCGCACAGCCTTTGGAGGTGAAGACAAGCTGCATCTAAGCGAAAATACTGAAGGAACCAAAGCAGTGGAGCAGAGGACAAAGGAGTCCCCCCGGGCTCTGGAAGCTTCCATTTTCCACAGGGTAGAGATGTTTATTATGATGATGAAATTCTCATGTCTTTCATTCTCCATGTCAGGAGAACGACCTTCATTCTGAAAAAGGGAAAACGGACACGTCAGGAGGGAACGGAAGATTTCTATCCAAAGCCAGACCACCAGCCACATGCATTTGTCCTCTCTCCCCCTGACGTCACTAAAATGATAATAAAGGGATGAAGAAAAGTGAAGCTCCCAACGGTTAAGAGAACGGAGGGAGGACACCGCGGATGCACATTCTCAGCAGATATGGAGGCGCTGAGCACAGGAGAGAGGAAGGGTCACCAAGGAAGTGAGTGAGTGGGGGTATGTTAGTCAGCTTGTCGTTTCTGTGACCAAAAACCATCTGACACAAACAACCTAAAGGACAAAAGGTTTTTTTTAATTCACAATTTCATTTATTTGGCCCCACTGCTCTGGGCCTGAGGCGAGGCAGAGCATCATGGCGGAAGGGAGTGGTGGAGGAGCGTTATCAGCTCATGGTAGCCCAGAAGCAGAAAGAGCGAGGACAGGGCCAGGACAAGATAAATCCAACTAGGTCCCACCTCCCTATAATCTGTTCAATTATTCATTCACCACTGATGTGGTTAGAGCCCTCCTGAGCCAATCATTTCCTTTAAAAGCCTCATCTCTGGACATGGCTGTATTAAGGACCAAGTCTTGAAGTATATGAGCCTTTTGGGGATAGTCCAGACCTAAACAGTAATAGGATAGTGGTCTCAGACTGGAGGGGGACAGTAGAAAAGGCTGCACATTATCCCAGCAGGACTCCTTGGGCTCAGGCCTCCCAGAGACCTGAGTTTCACAGTGGAGAGGAAGCAGCAGACATAAACATGAGAAGGATTGGCCAACATGATATGGAACCTTTGATCCCCAAGCAACACATAGGGCAGCCAGAGATTCAGCCCCAAATCAGAGGGTTCAATGGCTCCAAAGAAGGGGTTTCCCCTTCAGTTGCTTATAGTCTCCTGAATGTGACATTGGCTCCCCGCCCAAATGAAATCTGCCTACTGACTAGCCTGGCTCACTCTTAAATGGAAAAGACAAAGATAATCAGACATTTGAAAAAAAACAATTAGCAAGAAGAGACAAGTACATGGGAAAGGGAAAGAGAGAGAATTTAGGAAACAGAAGACAAAAGGGGGGAAAAAAACCCTTTTAAAGGTGGACAAGAGGTAGGATAGGTTGGTGGGCAAGAATAAGGAGGGCAGCATCAATAGATGAATGGATTAAGAAATTATGGCATATCTATACAATGGAGTTCTACTCAGCCATAAAAAAGGATGAAATGGCATTTCCCAGTAAATAGTTGGAAATGGAGAAGATCATGCTAAGTGAAATTAGCCAAACTCAGAAACTCAAAGTTCAAATACTTTCTATCATATGTTGAAGCTAGAGTAAAATAAAGAAGAGGAGGAGGAAAGGATAACATAAAAAACCAACCAAACACAAATTAGTAGATGAGCAAAAGGAAGTCTAGTAGAGCAGAGAAAGGAGAAGGGGAGAGGGGAGAGAGGATGGGAGGGAAAAGGGGGATCATGAACTGAAATTGATTTCCATGCGTATATGAGCTTGTTGGGATGAATCCAACTACTATATATAACTATAGAGCTCTAATAATAACAATAAACAAGAAGTTGCACAGAAACTTGTTCTTCAACAATGGGAGAATCATATGAGGGAGATGGGGGAATTCTCTACACTATATTGGCAACTGTTCTGTAAATCTAAAATTATTTCAAGATAAAAAAAAGTGACTTTAAAAAAAGAAAAAATTGCCAGGCGTGGTGGTGCACGCCTGTAATTCCAGCACTTGGGAGGCTGAGACAGGAGGATTGCAAGTTCAAAGTCAGCCTCAGCAACGACGAGGCCCTAAGCAACTCAGTGAGACCCTGTCTCTAAATAAAATACAAAATAGGGCTGGGGATGTGGCTCAGTGGCTGAGTGCGCCTGAATTCAATCCCCAGTACCAAAAAAAGAAAGAAAAGAAAAGAAAAGAAAAGAAAAGAAAAGAAAAGAAAAGAAAAGAAAAGAAAAGAAAAGAAAAGAAAAGATCAAGGAGGGGCAGCACAGTGGAAACCTTCACGAGTGTAGGACCTGCCACTTGTCCAGGAGACCATGAGGGGATGCATCTGACCCCACAGTAATCTGGGATGAGCTGCTTCTCGGTCACCATGTCTTTGAGTTCATCTGCAATAAACTTGGTAAAACTCCACTTCTGAGTTGTGGATCTTCTGGTGACCAGAGAACTTGAACTTGGTCCTGTGTAGAGTCTCCACCACAAGCTCCTGGTTCTGCAGCTTGGTCTAGATGGGCATGATGACTTGGCCAGCTCCAGGTGTTGTCATGCACTGCATACCTATCTGGAGCCTAGATGGGAACAACATCAGATCAGACTCGAACATCCACTGCACGGGGTTATCTCCAAGGTCCCTTAGGGCAACCATACAGCAGCAGGCTGTGTGCACTAACAGAGACTACCGTTTGCAGCCACTGCACACAGGGACCCACGAATAAAGGAGTCCAATGGGCTTATTGGCTGCAGAAAGAAAATTTTATTTTGTGTATTTTCTTTTCTTCTTCGAGATAGGGTTTCACTGTGCTACCCAGGCTGATCTCGAACTCCTCAACTCAAGTGATCCTTCTGCCTCAGCACCCTGAGTAGCTGGTACTACAGGTGCATGCCATTGCACACAGCCAAGAAATATTTTGAATAACTGGTAACCTCAAAGAAATATGAGAAGGTGTTGCAGTCTTAAAAAAAATGGATTGGATGCTATGAAAAGAAGCAGAGAGTAAGTGTGAGCTATTGAAAATTAAAGAGGATTGTGGAAATTAAAATCTCAGTAGTTTCAATATAAGGTATTGGAAGGTAAGAGAATTAGCCTAATTTCTAGGTAACAGTATATTCAGATGCTGAAATTTTCCTTAGAGGAAAAAAAGTTACCTTTAAAAACATAAGAAGCAGATTGGCTTCCGGATCCTTGATAATAAAGGCTAGGATGATGCCTTGACATGCTTGCTTTTTCTTTTTCTTTCTTTTTTTGGTACTGGAGGTTGAACCCAGGAGTGTTTACCACTGAGCTACATTCCCAGTCCTTTAAAACTTTTTTTTTTTTGAGACAGGGTCTCACTAAATTGCTGAGGCTGACCTTGAACTTGCCATCCTCTTGCCTCAGCCTCCTGAGTCACTGGCATTATAGGTGTGCACCATCATACCTGGCTGATAAAGGCAATTTTCACCCAAGAGTTTTACATTTCTGTCCAAATTGCCATTCAGATATGAGGGTAGGGGCTGGGGATATAGCTCAGCAGGTTGCGTACCTGCCTTGAAAGCACAAGGCCCTGGGTTCTAATCCCCAGCACCGCAAAAAAAAAAAAAAAAGAATACAGATATGAGGGTAGGACAATGAGGTAAGAAGGACTCAGAAGATGCACATGATGAACATTCCTTCTTGAGAAATTACTTGAAGATATGTTACTGGAGTCCAGAGGCCTGACTCTGGATGTTCCTACAAACTAGGTCCAGTCACTCACTCCAAAATCCAAACAGAAAAGAGTAATAGTTACACAACCGAAAGGAACTTTAATGAATATGGCGGTATTGAGGAGGCACAGTGAGGTCAAGCTTCTCCACCCTGTCTTGGGGTATTCACGTGAACTTGAGGTTTAAATGGAGGAAGGTCGGAGAGGTATTCCTGGTAGGCAGTCTTGGTCAAACTGTGATCTGGTTGATCATTATCTCAGTTCTGGTTCTGCAAGGTGGCTCTGGAGAAGGACAGGTAATTTCCACTTGTTGCTCTGTCAGGGCTGTGATCCTGGAAGGGGGTGATTCAGTTCCCACAAGACGACTGCTCCTGTTTCAGGGGACAGGTTCACACGGGTGGTCTGCCTGCAAGGCTCTGCTGTCTGAGAACACGCAGGGCAATGACTGGAGACTTCTCGGTGCCACATCGGGGGTCTAAAATAGGATGCTGTAAATGTCCCTGCAAATCTTGCCTTGGTCTTAAAGGGGGACAAGATGAGTTAGGTCAATGTAGGGCTAATCAATCTTGTATTACTCGTTTTTAGATGAACACACCTTAATTGTGAACCTGCCTATGTGCAGAGCTGAGCGGGAATTTGAAGACACACAAAATGAAGGCAGAGAGGCCAAGCTTTAGCCTGTTTTTGGTTAACTACCCCCACCCCAGGCATCTGCAGGACCAATAAACAGTCTGCTTTTAGCAAAGGAGCCACTCTAGGTTCCTGCTGTAGATGTGGTATAGCAAATGAAAGCACCAGCAAAGACGAAAAAGAAAAAGAAGGAAGAGAAGGAAGGAGGGAGGAAGGGCGGCTGGGCCTCTGGTGTCAGTGAAAGGAAGAAGTCCCAGGTTAATAGCAATGTGGCAGGAAAGTCACGGTCCAAACGGGAGCAGAAGGGCAAAGGCACTGTGTGACAGGTCCCTGGGGAAAAGGATCACCTATACTCGTAGCCATGGTTTGAAACTCGTTCGTCCCTTCCGAAACTCACGTTAAAATGTAATACGAGGGCTGGGGATATGGCTCAGTTGGTAGAGTGCCTGCCCTGCAAGCACAAGGCCCTGGGTTCAATCCCCAGCACCGCAAACAACAACAACAAAAACACAAACGTAATACCATTATAAGATATTAAGAGGCGGAACCAGATGGGACCTTTAGGAAGTAATTAATCCATTCATGCAATTAATGGATAAATGGATGAATGGCTTATCTTGAGAATGGATCTGCTATAAATGCCAGTTTGGTTGGGGCTCTCGTGCACTCTCACCGTGTCTTGCCCTGTGCTGCCTTGACTCTTGACTGACTGCCGGCAAGGCCACCAGCAGATTCAGCCCCTTGACCTTGGA
This sequence comes from Glaucomys volans, assembly GCA_020662805.1. Classification (NCBI taxonomy): domain Eukaryota; kingdom Metazoa; phylum Chordata; class Mammalia; order Rodentia; family Sciuridae; genus Glaucomys; species Glaucomys volans. The sequence goes on along the minus strand of JAJEJO010003106.1, from coordinate 22,553 downwards.
CCAGAACCATAAGTCCAAACACACCACTTTTCTGTATAACTTACTGTGTACTGTGTTACTGGCAATAGAACTCATTCTAAGACATTGAGGAAATGACAACAGCATGTAAGAAGAAAAGAATAAAAAGGGAAGAGGGAAAAGAAAAGGGGGAAGAAGAAAGGCAATTTAAAAATCAACGAAAAGCTAAAAGAAATAAAAGGAAATTGATAATAGAATATTGTGTGGCTCTGTGATACATGTAAGATATTTACATTGTTACAAAATATAAACACTATGTATTAGATTTAAACTTTTAGAACCTGATGGACTCCCAGAGACTTGAGAGGCTGAGGCAGGAGGATCGCAAGTTCAAGGCAGCCTCAGCAATTTAGCGAGGCCCTAAGCAACTTAGAGAGACCCTGTCTCAAAATAAAAAATAAAAAGATTCAGTGGTTAAGCACCTCTGAGTTCAATCTCTGGCACTAAAAATAAATGAATAAATAAACAAATAAAAAAACTTCTAGAACTTATCTACAGGCAAAGCACAGAGGACCTGATTTTGGTTAGAAAATTAGGATATAAATATCATCCACTCGGAACATTTAGACTTAGGGGATGCCTGCCTGTAATTCCAGCTGAGGTAGGATGCTCACAAGTTGAAGGCCTGCCTGGGGAACTAGTGAGACCCTGTCTCAAAATAAGAAATGAAAAAGGATTGGAATATAGCTCAGGGGTAGAGCACACCTTGCTGGTACTGAGTTTGATCTCCAGTACCACAGAGAAAAAAAAGTGAGTTAAAACAGCTCTCACTAGCTGGTGAAATGGATAATAAAGTTGCAAATATGTTACTTAAACCAACAAAGATAATCAACAGATTTATTGTTATTTTCCTTAAAGCAACTAAATAAACAGAACCATATTGGGTGTAGGGTAAGCAAAGGGTTGTTTGGATGATATATATGAATTAAATCCTCATCTTTCCTAGATATGAATCAATAAAGGGTATATAAACTTAAAAACCCAAGGAGCAGCAGCATAAGCATATTATTTTGAGATATGGAAGTTGTTCCCAGAATAAAGAGCTAAAAAAGTTAGAAGCAGTTGCCTCTGGGAAGCAAGACTAGGGGTGGGGAGGGATGAGGTGGGGGACTCAGCTATGTAGGCTCCTCTGTTCTAGTTTATTTTTATTTCTGTGCATGAATTATTTTGATACAAAAGACAATGAGGCCCATCACAAGACAGATGATGGTAGCTAGTGAGACCGGTGGGGCTGAGGCTGGGTCTGGAGGCCAGCCTCAGATGAATTAGACACCAGTGTCATGAAAGACGTTGCAGGTAGGCCTGAAAAACAACTCAGAGACATCATGAGGACATTGTATATGAGAAAATGTTCTGATTTTTACAAGGAGACAGAAGGTATTTCTGGAAACTATAGACCAAATGGCTCAATATAGAATCCTGGCAAAATTCTAGCACAGATTATTAAACAGATGGCTTGGGAGTGCTTTGTGATTTATTTTTATTTATACTCTGCTTCATTCCAAAAAGAGGGGTTTGCAGAGGATTATAGAGATATGTACAATACAACAAGACAAAAAATATTTTTAATGAGGAAAGGGTCTCAAAAAAGCTAAACAAAGAGTTACTATACAAACCAGCAAACCACTTCTAAGTATATACTGAAAAGAATTGAAACTGTCATATAAACACTTGTGTACAGATGTTCACAATGGTATAATTCATAATAGCAAATATCTATCAGTTGATTAACAGTTTAACGAAATGTGGTACGTCATACAATGAAATATTATTCAGCTATAAAAAGGAATGAGGAGTGCTAATGTATGCTAGTTACAACACAGTGAGCCTTGAAAACATTATGTTGAGTGAAAGAAGCCAGATATAAAAAGCATCATTGTAGGATTCTATTTATATGAAATGTCCAGAAAATGCAAATCCTTAGAGACAGTAAGTAGGGCAAGGGATGGAAGGACTGCAGAGTGACTGCTAATGGGTATGCAGCCTCTTTGGGGAGGATGAAAATGTTCTGGAATTAGGTAGGGATGATGAATCCCCAAATCTTGCAAATATACTAAATCCCACTAGATGCACTTTAAAAAGGTGCATTTTATGATATGTGAATGATCTGAATCAAAAAGCACTATGGAGGGAGGAGTGAAGAAAGGAGGGTGAAAAGGACAGAAAAATAGAGGAACTCAGTCAATATCATAAAATTCTACATGGGTGATAAAGATGGACAATAACTTTGAGAGATTTCTAGAAGTTATTACAAGCTTGGAAAATAGTATTAAATGATTCCCAGCATAACCAGAAGATAAACATGAATTAGTTACTCGGGGGGAGTCACAGTTTTTTCTGGTCATGACCAATAGAAATCTCTTCTGTGCATCTTTGTAAAGGGAACCCATCAAATGACATCCCCTATAACTTCAAGAACAAAGGTCACATGGCTATGTCATAGGGATGCTCAAGTGAGACACAAATCGCAAGTGTAATTTAAGAAAGGCATGAATGGTATAGGGTACCCAAGTACTCCCCCAGAGGTGCATGTGATTTCCTGAAGCCTGGATCTCCAGCCTGAGGTTCACATCTACAAGCCCAGGGAAATTTTGCAAAATGCCAACACAGGACTCCACCAACCAGAGATTCTGACTTTGGAATCAGGATACCTGGGCTCAATACTAAGCTTCACCATTTACCAGCTGTGTGACTTTGGGCCCTGCCTCTGTAGCCTCAGTGTCCTTATCCATAGAATAGGGATAGTCATGCCAACCTCAGAGAATCCTTGTGAAGATTAAGATAATTGATGTGCAAAGAGAAGATGTTTACAACCCATGTAATGGATAAAGGACTCAAATCCAGAATATATCAACCACTCCTCAGTAAATTTCAAAGAGATAGACAACTTAATATTAAAAGTAGGCAGAAGAAGGACAGTAGAATGAAACAGACATTATTCCCCTATGCACATGTATGATCACACTACTGGTGTGACTCAGCACCATGTACAGCCAGAGGAATGAGAAGTTATGCTCCATTTGTGTACAATGTGTCAAAATGCATTCTACTGCCATGTAGAACCAATTAGAACAAGTTTTTAAAAAGTAGACAGAAGCAATTCCTATTAAAAAATACAAATGTTGAGGCTGAGGCAGGAGGATTGTGAGTTCGAAGCCAGCCTCAGCAACTTAGCGAGGCCCTAAGCAACTCAGTGAGACCCTGTCTCTAAATAAAATACAAAATAGGGCTGGGGATGTGACTCAGTGGCTGAGTGTCCCTGAGTTCAATCCCTAGTTCCAAAAAAAATAAAATAAAATAAAAAAGCAAACGTCTTTCTTCATAGCTATAGGAAAAAAAAAAAACACTTCTAAAATTCATATAGAACCACAAAAGGCCCCAAATAGCCAAAGCAACCCTGTGGGGGCAACTGAAGGCATCACAACACCTGACTTCAAGATATACTGTGCAGGCCTGTAATCCCAGCAGCTCAGGAGGCTGAGACAGGAGGATCGTGAGTTCAAAGCCAGTCTCAGCAATGTCAAGATGCTAAGCAACTCAGTGAGACCCTGTCTCTAAATCAAATACAAAATAGGGCTGGGGATATGGTTCAGTGTCTGAGTGCCTCTGAGTTCAATCCCCAGTATTCCAGGGACTACTGCAGGACTGGAGGTGGAGTCAGTGGTAGAGTGGCCTGGCAAGGATGAGGTCCTGGGTTCAATCCCCCACACCACAAACAAATACATATAAGACATACTGCAAAGCTATAGTAACCCAAACATCATGGTACTGGCATCAAACCCAACACACATATCAATGGAACAGAATAGAGAATCCAGAAATAAATCCATGTGTTTACGACCAGCTAGTTTTCAACCAGGTCCCAATAACATACAGAGAAGAAAGATTAGTCTCTTCAATAAAAGGTTTTGGGGAAATGGGATATCCATATGCAGAAGAAGGAACTAGGTCCCCATCCCTCACTATATCAAAAAATCAAGTCAAAATGAATGAAAACATAAATGTAAGACCAGCAACTATGAAACTACTAGAATACAACATTGGAAATGCTTCAGAACATTGGTCTGGGCAAATAGTTTTTGGACATAACCCCAAAAGCACAGGCAACCAAAGCAAAGATTAATAAATGGGATCACATCAAACTAAAAAGCTTCTGTACAGAAAAGGAATGATCAACGGATAAGACAACCATCAGAATGGGAGCAAATATTTGCAAACTGTTCATCCAAGAGGGATTAATATCCAGACTATGTAAGGAACTCAAACAACTTAGTGGAGAAAAAAATCAAATAAATAAAATGCTCAATAGCACTAATCATCAGAGAAATGCAAATCAAAGCCACAATGAGGTAAAATCTCACCCCAGAAAGAATGGCTATTACCAAAAGACCAAATATGACCAATGCTGGCAAGAATGGAGAAAGAACTCATACACATTATTGGTGGGAATGTAATAATACAACCATGATAGAAAGCAATGTGGAAGTTCCTCAAAAAACTACAAATAGAACTACCATATGACCTATTTGTTTCACTATTGGATTTATATCCAAAGGAAGGGAAGTCAGTATGCTGAAGAGACATCTGCACTGCCATGTTTACTTCAGACTATTCACAATAGTCAAGACATGAAATCAATCAAGGTGTCCACCAGTGGATGAGGGGATAAACAAAATGTGGTAGACATGCACAATGGAATGTTATTCAGCCATAAAATATGGAATTCTATCCAACACGAATGGAACTGGAGGACATTATGTTAAGTGAAATAAGTTAGAAACAGAAGACAAACACCACATATTCTCACTTTTAAGTGGAATATGAAAAAGTTGATCTGGGATCTAGGGATGTCACTCAGTGGTAGAATAGTTGTTTAGCATGCACAAGGACCTGGGTTTGGTCCCAGCACTGTCAAAAAAAAATTCATATGCATTATGGAGTAGAATGAGATTAACAGAGATTTGGAAGGATGAGGGCACAGGAGAGAGAGGGCAGTTGACGGTTGGATAGGAGAAATAACTTCTGATGTTCTGTCACAGTGGGGTAACAACGGGATAACCATGGTGGACAACAATTATTATTATTAATGCTTCAGGGAATTGAACCCAGGGCCTCAATGAATGCTAGGGAAGTGTTCTATCACTGAGGTATGTCCCCAGTCTAATTAAAAAATAACTAGTAGAAAGGATTTTGAATGCTCCTAATACAAAAAAATAATAAATGCTCGAGGTGATGAATATTCCAATTATACAGATCTGATCATTCTAGACATAAATATGTATAATTATTATGTGTCACTTAAAATGTTTTCAAATGTCAAAAAAAGCAGGCAGAAGATTTAAAGAGTCATTTCACAAAGGAGGATATGCAAATGACCCATATGTATATAAGATACTGAGCCTTATTTGTCATGAGGGAAATGCAACTTAAAACCACTAAGACACTGGTGCACCCCAACAGGAAGGCTGCCATTGACATGATCAATGATGCCAAGTGTCAATAAGGAGGTAGAGCAACTGGAACTCCAGCAGGTTGTACACTGGTACAACCACTTTGGAAAACCTGCTAATATCAGGGCTATTATAACAATTTAATTTCACTTTCATATACTCAAAAGAATGAGGGCTCTGTCCACCAAAAGACAAGTGTGTGAATGTTCAGAGCAGCTTTATTTATCATAGCTTCAAAATGGAAACAATCCGAATATCTACAAACAATAGATGAGTTAAAAAATTGGTGTGTCCATGTAAGAGAATAGCAACAGAGAATGAACTACAGCTCCCATAGGAATAATGCTGAGCAAGTACCCTGCTGTTTCTGGGTTGGATGCTAGAAATATTCTATTTCTCCATTTGAGCAGTGGTCACATGGGTGTGAAGACATGTAAAAACTAATGAAGTTATTCACTTAAGACATGTGCACTTTTGTGTATGTAAGTTTAGCTTCAGTCAAAAAAGCAAACACGTGGCCAGGCGCCGTGGCGCACGCCTGTGATCCCGGCACTTGGGAGGCTGAGGCAGGAGGATTGTGAGTTCAAAGCCAGCCTCAGCAACTTAGCGAGGCCCTAAGCAACTCAGTGAGACCCTGTCTCTAAATAAAATACAAAATAGGGCTGGGGAATCCCCAGTACCAAAAAAAAAAAAAAAAAAAAGCAAACACGAGGTTGCTGTATGTCATGTGTTTGTCAAAGAGCAGGCAGAAAAAAAGGAGGCAGCAGACCCAATGCCCTAAGAAGTAAAATCAAGAATCAGTAAATGCGGGCTGGGGTTGTGGCTCAGTGGTAGAACTCTTGCCTAGCATGTGTGAGGTACTGGGTTTGGTCCTCAGTACCGCATAATAAATAAAAATAAAGTTATTGGATCCATCTACAAATAAAAATATTTTAAAAAAGAATCAGTAAATGGGATGGTATCAAACTGAAAAGCTTCTTCACAGCAAAGAAAATAATCAAAAATGTGAAGAGCAAGCCTACAGAATGGGAGAAAATCTTTGCCACCTGCACCTCAGATGGAGCATTAAATCTCCAGGACATATAAAGAACTTTAAAACCTTAACAACAAAGGAAACAAATAACCCAATCAATAAATGGGCAAACGAACTGAATGGGCACTTCACAGAAGGAGGAATATGAATGGTCAACAAATATAAGAAAAAATATTCAACATCTCTAGCAATTAGAGAAATGCAAATTAAAACTACACTGAGATTGCATCTCACTCCAGTTAGAATGGCAAGTTATCAAGAATACAGGTAACAATAAATGTTGGCAAGGATGTGGAGAAAAAGGTCCACTCATGCGTTGCTGATGAGACTGCAAATTGGAAAGCAGTATGGAGTTCCTCAGAAACTCCATTTGACCCAGTTATTCCACTCCTCGGTATGTACCCAAAGGACTTAAAATCAACATACTATAGTGACACAGCCACATCAATGTTTATAGCAGCTCAATTCACAATAGCCAAGCTATTGGAACCAAATTAGGTGCCCTTCGATAGATGAATGGATAAAGAAAATGTAGTAGATATATACAATGGAATATTATTCAACCATAAAAAGAATGACTTGATGACTTTGGATGTTAAATGGATGAAGCTGGAGAATATAATGCTAAGTGAAATCCCCCCAAATCAAAAGCCAAATGCTTTCTTTGATAAGTGGATGATGATACATAACAGGGTTGGGTGGGGAGGTAAGAGAAAAATGGAGGAACTTTAGATTGTGTAGAGGGAAATGAGGGGGAGAGGGGTCAGGAGAAGGAAAGATGGTGGAATGAGACAGACATCATTACCCTATGTACATGTATGATTACATGAATGGTGTGAATCTACATCATGTACAACCAGAGAAATGAAAAGTTATACCCCATTTGTGTACAATGAATCAAAATGCAGTCTGTAAAAGTAAAATTAAACAAAAAACCAAAAGCTGAACATTCTCTCTGATATGTGGATGCTAACACACAATCAGGGTGGGGAGGGGAAGAATAGAAGTTCATTGGACTAGACAAAGTAGACAAAAGGGAATGAAGTGAAGGGAGTGGGGATGGGAATACAAAAGACAGTAGAATGAATTAGACATAACCTTTGTTCATACATGAATACACAACCAGTGAAACTTCACATCATATACAACCACAAGAAAGGGATCCTGATTAGTACAAGTTATACTCCATGCATGCATAGTATGTCAAAATACACTCTACTGTCATGTATATCTAAAAAGAACAAATAAAAAAGTAAAAATAAATTTAAAAAATACCATTGCACAAAGTGCTGCTCATATTTCAGGAGTCCAGGGTGCAAGGCTGGGAGCTACCCTTTGTGAAAGGGTTACAGACAATCAGAGCACCCACGATGGCCAGATAAGAAGGACAAAGGAATTACCCAGTATATGAGGAACGGCTGAAGGAAGTGGAGAAGACGGTGTTGGGAACAAGGAATACAGTGTCTTCAAATGCTGAGTGACTGTAGAATGGGAATTCGACTTTTTCTTTGCAGCTCTAAAGCAGTGATCTCGAACCTCAGCCGCATCTGCAGGCCCTGGGGGACTGTTAGAAAACCAATGACTGAGCCTCTTTCCCAGAGTCTCTGATTCAGCAGGTTTGGGGCAAGACTCAGAATCTGTATTTCTCACAAGTTCCCAGGGACATGCTGCTGCTGCTGCTGAGTCAGGAACACACTCTGGGAGCCCCTTGCTGCTGAGTCAGGAGCCCCTGTCCTAGTGTGCATAATTGGAGAGTTGTTTGTGTTGTTGTTAATAATAATAGGGGCCGGGGCAGTGGCTCAGTGGTAAAGTGCTTTCCTAGTATGTGGGAGGCACTGGGTTCAATTCTTGACACTACATATAAATAAATGAATAAAATAAAGGTCCATCAACAACTAAAAATATATATTAAAATAATTTTAATAATAATAATAATAATGATAATAGGGGTTTATGGGACCTCAATGCACCAGCTCCTGTGTTATATACTGGTGCAACATTTTCTCCCCGTACAGGGGCTGTGATTCTCTCCATTTTAGAGAGAGGCACTCTAAGGCTCAGTTTTCTTCAGTTCTCACAGCACAGACTAAATCCCTCTAACTCTGAGTGAGCATGGCATGCTCAGGACGAATCCAAGTGGCTACTTGTAAGGATGTTGGGAATGGAATTCCTTTTGTGAGTGGGAGGTTGCCTTAGATAATTCTAGACTCTCAAAGTTAGGCTAGCTTCAACTGGTACTCTTTTTTTTCTTCTGATACTGGGGATTGAACTCAGGGGTTCTTTATCACTGAGTTACATCCCCAGCTCTTTTTATTTTTTATTTTGAGACAAGTCTTACTAAGTTGAAGAGGGCCTTGCTAAGTTGCTGAGGTTGGCCTCGAACTTGAATCCTCCCACCTCAACCTCCTGAGTCCCTGGAATTGATTAGTTGTGCACTGCCTTGCCTGACTCAGCTGGTACTTTTAAGTACTAGCACATATTATGCACCATCTGACTAGGGTGTTTGTGGCCACTGTCTAACTCTAAGATGCCTCTGGGTGGTCTCACCTCCTCCTTTCCATCCTATCCTCATTGATACCTGCAGTGATCACTTCCTTCACCTTGTAGGCAGGCTGAGCACTCAGGAGTTTATCAGGATATTTGTTAAAGGAGTTGCCTCATGCACACACCCACCTCTGCTGTTTATGTTCATGTGAGGTAGGTCACCTGGCTACCCAGGTGTGGTCCCTGACATAAGCTATCCTTCACCTATACCAACTCCAGACAAAGCCTGCTAATCCACTCTCCACACTGGCCAGCAGGACAGTGATGTGGCAGCTGAGATGATACACTCCGGAAATAGGGGGAGGGGTGGCCTTATGCCCCAGAATGGCCAGAGACACTGCAGGATGTGCTTAATGACCTTAAACTGGAGACTTCAATCTCCTGCTCCTGCCAATCTGGGAAGCAGAGACCACAGGGCCCTGGGGACCAAGGGGAGGATCCTGCCAACCATGATAATCAGCCCAAGCCTCAATGAGTCCTCTCTAGGCTGGTGATAATCAGACCTTTTCTCCTTGTACATTTGAAAAAATATTTTTGAGGTTTTCAATTGTAATAGAAACAATAACAAAAACAAAATGGGTTTGCATCCTAAGGAATTTCAGTGGATGTGATGTGCATAGAAGAGTGGTTGGGGCTGGGGATATAGCTCAGTTGTTAGAGTGCCTGCCTTGCAAGCACAAGGCCCTGAGTTCAATCCCCTGCACCAAAAAAAAAAAAAAAGAAGAAGAAGAGTGGTAAGGGCGTCTATCTCTGTGCTATAGCACATTGTTCACCTTGTCCTGTGTTATCCCTAGGACATAGACTACCTAAGGATGCGCCAACCTCTGCCATGGAGTTTTTGCATATCAACTTCCACATGTAAGGGCAGGACTTCAGTGTACCAAGGAGTCCCAAATCTGGGCACCCAGCAATGCACAAATCCAACAGTAAGGTTTGTGCATTGGAAGAGCAGAAGTAAACAGATAATCAACTCTGGAGCAAGTTGGGAGCTTCAAAGAGGGAAACTCGAAAGGTCAGAATATACTTCGGGAGGAGCTGATCCTTTAAGCAATGAATTGACTGGTCTCCAGAGCTACAGAGTCCTTCACTTTTGCAGATTTTCTTCCCGGTGATTCACTTGTTCCACATTTGAGGGTCTCAGATTGCTTCCAGAGCTTTCAAGAGACAGGGACAATTCCCTTTCAATTTATAAGGAGGGGAATCAGAAGGTAGTTAAGGAACCATCCAGGGTTTTTGTTTTGTATGCTTTTGAGGTGTTGGGGATTCAACCCAGAGCTTTGTTATATCCCCAGTCCCCCAACCAAGATTTTGTCTTTCAAATTTAAGAATGACCACATCGGGGTTGGGGATATAGCCCAGTTGGTGGAGTGCTTGCCTCACATGCACAAGACCCTGGGTTCAATCCCCAGCACCGCAAAAAAAAAAAAGAATGACCACATCGATGGACCTGGTGGTGCATGCCCATAATCCCAGCGCTGAGATAGGAGGATAGCAAGTTCCAGACCAGTCCCAGCAACTTAAGGAGGCCCTAAGCAATTTAGCAAGACCCTGTCTCAAAATAAAAAATGAAAAGGACAAGGATATAGCTCAGTGGTAAAGTGACCCTGGGTTCACTCCCCAGTACCAAAAAACAAACAAACAAAAATCACATTTTTTATGTAGACTATTTAAAAATAAAATGTATGCTTTGTTACACAAGAGAAATTTTAAACAAACTAATGACAGTACACTTTTTAAAAAATGATGCCCAATCAAGAAGAGATTTGGTGTTAGTGGGGTGCTGGGATGAATCTAGGGTCACCGGCATCCCAGGCAAGGGTTTTACCACTAAGTTATACCCCCATCCTCAAGAATAGACATTTGAGCAGGATATGGTGGCCCATACCTACGATCACTAAAGCAGGAGGATTGCAAGTTCAAGGCTAGCCTCAGCAACTTAGTGAGACCCTGTCTCAAAACGAAAAATAAAAAGGGCTGGAAATGGGCTGCAGAGGTTAAGTGTTCCTGGGTTCAATCCTTGTACCAAAAAAAAAAAAAAAAAAAAGGAAAAAAAAGGATAGACATTTGAATGCCTAACACAAAGGGAAATCAGGTGAGCTGGCACCCTTGAGAAACTTGTTTTAATTGGGCGATAAGATATATAAATGTAAAACCAAAGTCATCGTAAATGTGTTGTGCAAATAATCTGGTCACCAGCTATTTATCCAGGACTTGCTCTCAGCAAGGCATTCTGGGTTAAAACATAGGTACACAAGAACTCAAGGTGTAAATGGCTGCAGAGGAAGGAAGAGGAACAATTAGTGGACTGTAAGAGCTGACTCTGTGAGAACCGTGTAGGGGTAAATAGAAGCAGATGAGGGTCTTGCTGGAACTGGGGCTTAGATAGAATTTATTTGAGTGGGGTTCCAAAAGCAGTGTTAATCCAAAAGAAAACTGTGATAAAAAGTGACCTTTGAAGAACATTTTAAAATGGAGTCCAGAGGCCTTAGAGGCCAGGCCTATGCATGTAGTAGGCTGCTGCCTGGGAAAGGCCATTCTTAAACTGGCCATGAAAATGACACAGGAATGAGAACCTTTGAACAGGGTGACGGCTGTGAAGCCATTAGCACCTTTTATTGGAGTCTGCAGCTGTAACGGGTCTTGCAAATGACAAACGAACTTTACACCTAGAGATGGTCCAGCAATCAGTCATGAATGGCCCAGTGTCCAGTCTAATAGGAAAGCGTCACTATGCCAACACCCTTCTTCTCATGTACCTTGTCCAATTTCCTTGGTCCTCAGTTTCTCCTTTCCTTTTAAACTGGCTAATCTGAGTTTCTTTGGAGCACTCATTCAGAGCTGTCTGATTTAGTGTTTTCTAGAACTGCAGTTCTCAGGCCCCAAATCAAGTTTTGCTCTCATAGTTTCTGTGTTTAAATTGATCAACAGGAGGTGGATAATGTGTGATACTGGAAAAAAGAAGAGATATTAGAAAGAGAGCATATAAGCAAAGTCTTTTCCCATGCATATCTTCCAGATCTGAGTCCTAAGTCACATTTGCTGTGGAGCCTTCTAGGTGGAAGCAGACACTTCCTCTCCTGGCTCTCAAGCCATATCTCATACAGAAACCCATTGCTACACTGGTTTCCTTACCTGCTTGTCTTAACCCAAGGTCACCTTCAGTGCCAGCACCAAACAGGTCTTTTGCCTCTAAGAGGACTGAGTCTTATATTCATAATAGTGTGCCTCACTTCATTTTTGCTTGTTATTTTTATTTTTTACTATTTTATTGCAGCATAACTTACAAATAACTAAGTGCAAAAATCTTAAGTGTGTAGTCAAATGAATTTTTACATATGTTGACACTTCTATAATGTAGGGGTGAACGGAGGTTTTCCTCTGTCTCCTGGAGGTTTGCTGGAATAAACTGACAAAGATTAAATGGGAGAAAAGGTGTATAAATTTAGTAATCTGCATAAGGGGGAAACCACAGCATGTCACGGAGCATATTTCCCACCTGCTTAATATTATTCGGAACTTACATGTCCCGTTTTCCTTAGGGAGGGGGAGAATGGGAAATACAAGCAATATAGATAATTTTGAGGACTTTTAAAGGATTTTTAAGGGAGTGAATGGTCCCAGAGACAGACTTTTGGAATCTGAAGGAACCCAAAGAACAGATATTATCTTATCATGGAAGTCCATCTGGTTATGTAACATTTTTCTTTTCTGAGCCAGATGATGGGACTTCAGGGTGAAGATGGAAGGTAACTGGGTTCCTTCCTGCAGTCTGGTCTTAATGCTAATAAGGGAATTCCATAGCCCCTCTCCCTGCATTGGAGGGGAGAGGAACAAAGACAGGTTGGAGGAGGAGCTGGTGATATAGCTCAGTGGTAGAGCATATGCTTAGCATGCAGGAAGCCCTGGGTTCAATACTCAGCACATGGGCGCGCGCACACACACACACACACACACACACACACACAGTGATCTGGATTCTGAGCCTCCTTTTCAGACCTTTTAATTTTCTTTAGATTTAATTGCTTAGCATGCCAAAAAATGCAACATTTGGGGGGTATTATTCTTTGACTCCTGACAGTAACCACTACCCAGATCAAGCTACAGAATGCTCCTAGCACCCCAAACACTGTGGACTGCTTCACTGTGGCAGAGTCATTGTCATTGTGGCAGAGGAGCTGGGCTAGTAGGGTGATGCAGGGGGAGTACCAGCTAGGGAAATTATGAAATAATTTCAGATGCTCAAGCTAGAGAAATCAAAACACTGGGCAAAGCCTTCCTATGTAAAGAATTAACATGCACAGAGCAGATTTGTTCTCTGTGGGGTCCTGGGGAGCAGCTATAGGGAACATTTCAAGATCCTCCTACCACCAGAGTAAACCCACATTGGAAGCAGATCCCCAAGGAATGACAAGAAGGCCCCCATCACTATAGGTGTCAGTCAAGAACGGGACTGACAAGCGTTTAAAAGAAATTATGGTGGGGATAAGGACTTCATTGGAGGGTGTTCCTCTGAACTCTGTGGTTCTGAAATTCTGTGAGAGTGGCAGAGAGGACTCAAAAACTTGAGATTATGATTTGTTCTTTTTCCAGAGTTTAACGGTTTACTGTATTACCAGTACCATGCAGGCCCACCATTACCATTCAGTAAATACTAATCATCACCTACAGATCAACTGAGCCAGAAGGACCCTGGACCTCTCCTCTGGGACTCAAAGTCTAGGGAGGGATGGAGCAGAGGCTGGGGTGTCACGCCAGATGGGACCTTTATCTGCAAGAAAAGTTGGCTGCCCCCACTTCATGCCAAATCCTCTTGGCATCACCCACCAAATGCCTCCTTGACCCTTTCAGTCTTGGTCCCCTGGCAGGCAAATGGGCATGATGTCATGACTCTTGCCACTACTAGAACACCTCCTGGGCAGAGGATACTCTGTAGGGTCTTACTGCTCTGCCTCTAGGGGCCAGTACAGGAACCATGGCCAAACTTAAACTCACCATGGCTGCCTGGGGGAGGGACAGCCTGGGTGGGCAGCAGTGTCCTGGGAGAACCCCCAACCGGGAAGTCCAACAACCCCCTATACCCTGCCCAGAAGAACTGTCCCCAAACTCCCCGCCCCCTCCTTCTAAGAATTATTTCGGAATTCCTCCAGGTCTCTGCTCTTGTCCCTCCGGCTCCTCCCCACACTGGGAAGGAGAGAGATGGATGTCCAGAATTAGGTCATCATCCCCCTACCCGCACGCGTCCAGGGCGTAAATGAGATGGCTGGTGAGGACGACGCTCAGCTCTTCCTGGGAGCTTAGTGTGGAGAAGATTCTGGGGTTTTCTTTCTAAAGGAAATGAACTTAACCTCCCGAGGCTCCCATGGAAGCCAGAGTACTCTTCTGAGATAAAATGCACATATGACATTTTGCTTTCCATTCTGCAGGACGAGGCAGGCACTGACAGGCCCTCGAAGTGCGTCTGTGGAGCCCCTGGGCTTCAGGCTTGAGGCTCCGCGGACAAAGCCGCGGGGAAGCGGGGAGGCCCCGGGCTCTCCCGCGGGTAACGCGCCGGCGGGTCGGGCTCGCCAGACTCTGGCTCGGAGCACCCGGCACCTCCGGCGCTCAGTCTGCCGGCCTGCGCAGTGGGCGCGCGGGGTCCCCGGGGGCCCGTGCAGCGGTGGCGGGCGGCAGCTGGGAGAGGGGGCGGGAGCGCGGGGCGCGCCGGTTGGTCCCCGCCGCGGGGGCGGGCGAGCGCGTGTGCTCGGCGAGCGGCGAGCGGTGAGCGGCGGGAGGCGGGCGCCCGCACCGCGCGAGGGAGGCGCGGGAGCCGACGCGGGACCGGGCGGCAGAGGCGTCCCCGCGCTGCGGACCGAGGGCGGGCCTGGCCGGGCGGCCCCTCCCCGCCCCTCCCTCCCGGCCGCCGGCCTCCGGGCCCGGCCGGCCTCCCGCGGGCGAGCGTGCAGCACTTGGGCACCCGGCTCGCTCCGAGCCACAGCCGCGAGCCCGCCAGCCGAGGCCATGGGCTGCGACGGCCGCGTGTCGGGGCTGCTCCGCCGCAACCTGCAGCCCACGCTCACCTACTGGAGCGTCTTCTTCAGCTTCGGCCTGTGCATCGCCTTCCTGGGGCCCACGCTGCTGGACCTGCGCTGCCAGACGCACAGCTCCCTGCCCCAGATCTCCTGGGTCTTCTTCTCGCAGCAGCTCTGCCTCCTGCTGGGCAGCGCCCTCGGGGGCGTCTTCAAGAGGACGTGAGTGCTGCGCTCCTGCGCCCCAACTTGCGGCCCCGGGCCGCCCCTGACCTCCCTTCCCCGCCCCCCACCCCGTCGCTGCCCCTGGGGCCGTTGGCTGCCACTCCAGCTGTGCCCGCCCTAGTCCAACAGCTGCCTCCCTCCCCGACCCCAGCTCTCCCCGGAAAACTCACTCCAGGGACGGAAGGTGACTTCTGGATTATTTATTTGTCTTTGCATACCCCTGTAAGAGGGTAAAACCAGCCCTCACCCGTGGGCAGAGGAGTGATGGAGTTTGCAGAGGTGGGGAGGGACCCCTTTTGCGCTGCTCGTCTGAAGTTCGTAGGTGGCCCCAGCTGCCTGGGGGTGCAATTGGCAGTGAGGTGGAAAAACAGAGAGACTGCCAGTTCAGGGGCAGAGCTGGGTGCCAGGGCTGGCCTGTGGTTTGACCAGGTGCCCAGGGGTGACTACACTCATAGTTAGCTCCACATCAGTTGACAGCTATTCCTTTGCCCAGGTAGCCACAGGGCTGGTGGGTTGGTTCAATATGATTCTGCCCCTGAAGGAGCCAGGACATGGTTCCTACTTGGCCCCTGGAGTCAGAGCCCTTCTGCTTCTGAGAACACACACATCAGCATTGCTTAGGTCAGGTAGAAAGGCACAGAGCCTTAACTTGGTAAAGTGACCCTCCAGTGCTGGTGCCAAGGTCCCCTCCAGTCCTACCCCCATGTTACTCCTCTCTGGCCTCTGCAGGGGCACACAGCTCTGGACTTTCCCTGGCATAGTGCCCAGTAATGCCCCTTGGGATGCCATGGCAGAGACATTCTCCTGGCTAATTGGACAGGACCACCTGCACCAGGCCTTTCTGGAGAGCAGCAGGATTCACTATCCCGGTAGAACTGAGAAAACAGATCCAGAGCCAGGGAGTAGATGACTTCACACCAGACACTGTTGTCCGATTTCCCTAGTCCCCGCTCCTGGCTGAGTGGTTTCCTGGATTGCAGGGACTCCAGCAGGCAGCTGGCCTGGGAACAAAACCACAGTTGGGCTATCCCTGAGAAACCCCTGGAGGGGCCATTCTCCTAGAGGTGTGCAGAGGAGTGAGTTTTCCTATGCACCTCACTTCCAGAGTCGATGGAGGGGAGAAGCACATGTGTCAGTGCAGGGAACCCTAGTTTAAGCCACCTAGATTTACCCAACAGTAGCAATGAGGGAGTGATTAGCCCATTTTCCCCCAAACCCTCTTTACATCAAAGAATTCTGCTTTTAAGAACCAAATCTCAGCCAGGTGTGGTAGTGCACACCTGTAATGCCAGCTGTTCAGGAGGCTGAGGCAGGAGGATCACAAGATCTAGGTTAGCCTGGACAACTTAGACCCTGTCTTGAAATTAAAAATACAAAGGGGCCTGGGAATGGAGCCCAGTGGTAGAGTAGCCCTGGGTTCAATCCCCAGTACCCCCAGACAAAGAAAATCAAATCTCCACCCACTGGTTTGTGTGGGTTTGGAGATTGGATGTATAGGAGATTCAGAAAATTTCAAGAAAAAGCTCAAGTTCCATTCTGCCTAGAAATTTAATCAGAAATGAAGAGACAGTATCTCTAAATCTGAGAGGTGTTATGTTTTCAGTATTTTGACTGAGAGCTTTCTTACCTGGAATGTTTTGGGGACATGTATAATACAAAGGACAGGAAGGGGAAAGAGCATAATTCTAAGTGACAGGTTGGCAGGCCTGCTTTTCTGACGTGAGCAGAGATGCACACCCAACTGGGCCTTCTCTTCCTGGCTAGCTTTGTGCATCTCTAGGGGCTCTTACTCAATGGGGACTCTGAACAGGCAACAGAGGGGGTCCTACAAAGAAAATTGGCTCACAGAAACAATAATAACAATAATAATAACAATAATATTAACTTTATTGATAACAATAATATTAACTTTACTCCATGCCAGGCACTATTAGTACTTTCCTCGTATCAGCCTATTTAATTTTTACCACCAACTCTGCAAAATAGTACTTTATCTCCATTTTATACATGGAAACTGAAGCACAGAAAGGTTCAGAAACTTGCCCTCCATCACACAGTGATGAAGAAGAGAGGTAGCTGGGATTTGAACCTGGGTATTTGTCTTTAGAACCAATACTTTGGCAGTGGCTTTGTGAGTAGTTAACTTCAATTCTCTAGGGAAGGCACAGGCAGGAGATGAGTATCCCTGTGGGTCTTCATGGGCTGAGCATTTCTGAACTCTGACAGTTCCTGGGAAGCCAATGGTGGGCCCCTGCGGCTTCCTGCTGGGATCTTTGAGAATGAGGTAGGTCCTATCGGTGGTTCAAGTTTAAATTCTGAACTTCAGTCCTCCTACTCCAAACACAAAATGTCACAAAGAACTCTTTCCTTCAGTGAATAGCATAAAAGCAGACTTCTGGTAGAAATGGGGGGATGCCCCGGGAGTTACCCTCAGTGTCATCAGTAGTGTCCCCTACCAAGCTCACTTGGCGTAGTTCTCAATACAGCCCCCATCCCCCAAATAAACAGTGCCTGTACCAGCCTCTAATGCGGCTGCCACAGCCTCGCCTCAATCCAAATGCTAATACCCAGCAATTGCCTTTTCAGCTTAAGTGATTACCAGCCAGTGCGCCAGGCTGGTGCTCAGGAGTGGGAGATTTTTAACAAATCTTCAAGGGCCAGCTGTTGCGAGGGTGTGGGGGAGAGTGACAAATGACACATATGAGAGTCAGGCAGCACCTCCTTCTCTGAGGTTCTGCACAGGGCCTGCCTACTACTTAGCCCAAACTGAGGGCCCTGGGTTGGAGGGGGCTTCTGGACACCTCCCCAGGGAAGGCATGGAGGGATAGCGCTTACAGGGTGGGATGCTCAGGAAGACCTGAGCCCCTCACTGCTAAAAGCACCCCAGCCTTTCTCTGTCTTTGGCTCTCTGTCTCTGAGGCTTCTAACATAAAGAGTCCTTGAAAGAGGCCATTGCATGCAGACCTGGAGGGAGAAGGAGGGGTGCAATTACAGCCAGAAGAACCTGAACTAGCCCTTCCTTAAGGGAAATCTTGCTTAGCACAAGAAGGAAATCTTTTAGAAGAGGAGAGACAAAAAACCACCCTGTTGGCAGGTGAAGAGGCATGTGCTGTATCACACAGGACAGGGAAAGGGCATTTAGACGGAAGGTATGGAGTTTCGCTGGTTTCATGGAGACCTGTCCAACCACCCTGGGCAGCTGGGAGTCTTCTCTTATCTTGGAGTTATTGGGGCAGATAAATGATTTCAGAGCTTTCTCGGACTGTTCCCAGCCTCCTTTGGCCTCTGCCCTGTCCATACCATCTCAATTGAAGGTTTGTTGAAGTCTTCTCTTTGCCCTATTCACTCTTGCCTCGCCACCTCCCCGCCACCTCTCTCTCTCTCTTTCTCTCTCTCTCTCTCTGTCTCTCCAGTTCCTTCCAGTTTTCAAGTCCTGCCCTGCCCCAAACCCAGCTCTGGCCCTCCTCCTGCCCCTTGTATCAAACCCATTCTTCACACCCCATTCAAGCCATTCCAAGACCTGCCCGGCAAATTCCTGGCTCCCTGCAATCCCCAGAACACAGTACAACCCAGTTCCCCTCTCTGAGCTGGGCTCTGGTTGGCCTCCCTTCCAAAAACCTTTTGCCTGTCCCTTCAGAGCTTCTCGGCCTTTCACCATGCCCTAGATCCATGCCAGAGCCTACTGGGAGCCCAGCACCAGATATGGTTCTTGGTTTAAAAACCTACCTCAACATGGAGTCACCACAAGACCCACTTGTAGGTATATACCAAGAGAAATGAAAGCATGTATCCACACAAAAACTTGCATATGAATGTTTATAGTAGCATTATTCATGATAGTCAATAAGTGAAAATTAACCGAATACCCAAGAGTAGGTGGGTAGATAAAGAAGATGTGGCTATGGGGTACCATTCAGTCACCTTGCTAAGTGATAGAGACCAGTCACAAAAGACCATGGAGTATATGATTTCACTTACATGAAATGCCCAGAATGGAGAAATAAGTCATCACAGAACGCTCCTTAGTAGTAGCCTAGAGCAGGAGGTGGTTGGAGAGGGGTGAGGGTGATTGCTAAGGGATTTGGGGTTTCCTTCTGAGATGAACAAAGTGGTGATGGCATCACAACTCAGAATGTGCTAAAAACCATGGAACTGTACCCTAAATGTACAATTTTAGGCCAGGTGTGGTGGCACATGCCTGTAATTCTGCCCTGTACTCAGGAGGCTGAGGCAGGAGGATCACAAGTTTGAGGCCAGCCTAGGTAGATTAGTGAGATGCTGTCTCAAAATAAAAATTTAAGAAAAGGATTGGGTGTAGCTCAGTGGTAGGACATTTGCCTAGCATGTGCTAGGCTTTGGGTTCAAATCCCAGCACCATACACACAATAATGTTGAATTTTGTGGTATATAAATTATATATCAATTTTTTAATTTAAAAAAATCTCAGAACTCATCCCACCCATTAATTCTCCCGTTCAACATCTATCTCTTGAGCCAGATCCTGTTTCAGGGGTGAACATACCAGACAAGGCCCCTGCTTTCATGGAGCTTGTGTTCTGGAGGGCAATTTTAGGTGGTGAGATAAAGGAAATGAAGCAGGCCAGGGAGGGAGAGTGGCAGAGATGGAGGCTATTTTAGTTAAGTGCTCAGGGAAGGCCTCTATGAGGAGGTGACATTAGAACCAATGCTTGAATGACAGGAGATAGCCAGGCATGAAAAGAATGGGGTGGGGAGTGGGTGGCCCTGACACACGGATGCAAGTTCAACTAGGGCTAAGGTGCACATCCTTTTGGCCCAGCACCCCAGTCTGCCCTCCACAGGGACATTGTCATGCACAGGGCGCAGCCCTAGCCTGAGTCCAACAGGGCAGTCCTGCCTGAGATTGGATCTTCCCACAGACAGGCTTGTGTGCCCCTCTCCTGACTCCCCCCAGCCTTAACCCTGACCCCTGACAAGGTGAGATGTCTATGTGGGCCTTGGGTGACTGAGTGGGAGGGGAGCCTCCTCCCTTCTTCGCCATCAGCCTGGCCTGAGATAGAATCACTAAGCTGTCCTAGCTCCCCAGGGATGCCCTGCCTCCTGGCTTCTGGTCCCTCGACCCTATGCCATCTCATTCAGGGGCTATTTGCCCCTTTTGGGGTGGTAGGGTCTGGGGACATCACCTCTTCTGATTCCTCTACAGTTCTGCTCTCCTTCTCCCCTGGTCCTTCAGAGAAGGAAACTGTCCAGCTGGGCAGGGAAGGGGAGCTCCTGAGCAGGTGAATGTCAGTGCCATCAGATCCTGGGGCTGCCCAGGTGGCATGGGGCTGGGTCTCAGCAGCAGTCTTCCTCGCCCTTGGATGAAGGGCAAGAAAGGGGGACTGGCACCTCACCACCTAGGCCCCTTCCTGTTTGGAGCCATTCCATCCCTCCTCTTCGCACAGAACCAGGTGAGCAAGGGCAGGTGCTCCAAGCAGGGTGGTCACATGTCTATCTGGGTAAGGCAGAACACCTGGGCTGAGAGGGGTCAGCAATGTGCTCAAGGTCACACAGCAGACACCGCCAGGCAGGCACCTCCAGCAGAGCCACAACCAGGCTTGGGGAGGGAGGACCCTGGCTGCTGCCTTTCTCCCCCACATTTGCACCTTCTGTGTGAAGCGTCCATAAGCAGCTTGGCCATTGCTCAGGCACAGGTTTCCCAGACTGTCTAGGCTGTTTTCTGGGTTTCCCTGGAAACATTGGTCTTGTGGGGGAATAAACCTCCTCCTCTACTAGACCAGAGTTAACCTCTGATCCCAGGGCCAGGGGAGGGAAGGTCAGTAACACTCCGTTGGTTTTGTTTGGATTGGGCCCCGGGTCCCAGCTCTGTTCTACTCCGTGCTCTGCCCCAGCCTGGGCCTTGGTTTCCTGATCCATAATATGTGTAGGTTTCTTAGGTCCTTCCTGCCACTCTAGTTGGGATGTTGTGTAGGGGTGGGGAGGGAACAAGGGACAGTGTTGGGACCATCATCCCAGGGTCGCTGCAGAGGATGTTGCTGCAGGTGCAGAGGTAGGCTTAGGGGGAGACCCAGGAGCTGGTGCTGGTCTCTGCTCTTTCGGCTGAGCACAGTACTCTGGGCCCAGCATTGCCCTTCAGGGAGGCCTGTGGGGGCGGGGTGAAACTGCTTGGCTACATGGGTATAGCAGAGGGAACGGAGGCTCAGAGGGCTAAGTACAAGGGACTTGCCCCAAGCCATACCCTGGGAGGGGTAGAGGTGGGCCTCGAAGCTAGTATGCTGATTATAAATTCCACCCCATTCTTGATGCCAAAACTCTTTTGATAGCAGGGTGCAGTGGCACACGCCTGTAATCCCAGCAACTTGGGAGGCTGAGGCAGGAGGATCACGAGTTCAAAGTCAGCCTCAGCAACTTAGCGAGGCTATAAGCAACTCAGTGAGACCCTGTCTCTAAATAAAATACAAAATAGGGCCGGGGATGTGGTTCAGTGGCCAAGTGCCTCTGAGTTCAATCCCTGGTTCCAAAAACAAACAAACAACACTCTTTTGATATTAGTATTCCATAATTTCCAATTGCCCACATTCCTGGAAGGGGCATGGACCAAACCATTTAAAACAGGCAATTAATGTCTTTCAGTCTTGTTCTGGGACATATCTAGGACTTCTTTTTTCTTGGCAACAATATGTCATTTGCAAGAAATTTGTTCAGGCTGATTTTTGGAATGCTCAGGCACAGCTCTGCTGAAGCAACTGTGGAAGGTGGGCAGTCTGGGATCAAACAACAAGATTTCCTGTGATACACATGTCCCCATTTGTTGAGAATGAGTCTCCACCCCCAAGAACCCAGGCCCAATATGGACTGGTCCCTCCCAGCCCCAGCTGCAGGTATCAGACTCAAATCACAGCTTGGCTCCTGTCAGGAAGCACTGTAAGGGCATTTCTCCTGGTTTCTTCTGTCACTGGCCCTGGGGACAAAAATAAAATAAAATAAAATAAAATAAAATAAAATAAAAACCCCCCCCCCCCCCGTGGACATTTCATGTTTTTTTTTTAAGAATGACAAAGTAAGCCAGACATGGCTCACACCTGTAATCCTGGTGACTTGTGAGGCTGAGGTAGGAGAATTGCCAAGTTAGAGGCCAGTGGGAGCAACTGAGGTCATAGCACAGTGGTAGAGTGCTTACCTGGAATGCAGGAGGCCCTGGGTTCAATATGATATATTAGAATAAAAGAAGAGAAAAAAAGGAAGGAAGGACAAGGTGAAAGGGTACAAATGGGACAGAGAAGAGGGGCCTGGGCAGGA
>JAJEJO010003105.1:31161-171716 GCA_020662805.1 Glaucomys volans | reverse complement strand
TGGGTATGGTGGAGCAGGCCTGTAATCCCAGTGACTCTGGAAGCTGAAGCAGGAGGATCACAAGTTCAAAGCCAGCTTCAGCAAATTAGCTAGGGCCTAAGCAATTTAGTAAGACTCTATCTCAAAATAAAAAATAAAAAGGGTTGGGGGTGTAGTTCAGTGGTAGAGCGCCCCTAGGTTCAATCCCCAGTACCAAATCAACAAAAAAAGAAAGAAAAGAAAGGAATTGGTAGAGAGGTGGTTTGAGGACTGAGAACAGATCAACCTTACTTCCCAAGCCTTGATGGTTTTCACCTTGGGGCAGTCACTGGGCTCCTACCAAACCAATTGTGGCGAATGAGACCTTCCAGGGATGCATGGCATTAGCTCTGGGAACTCCACATCCCATTAACCTTGTCTGATTCTCTCCGTCCATCATCAAGAGTTTTCAGGAGTGCTTTGGACAAGGGATGTACACTGAAACTTGATAAACACTTGATAAATGATATGGACCCCATTTCCTCAATTTCTACAGCAGGTAGCCATGGACCTGAGTGGACACTTTTCCTACACATCCCTCAGACATGACAGTGCTCTGAAAAATGGAAAAAAAAATCTTATTCCTGCCTCACCGCACCAGCAAAGAAAAATCTACTTTCTAACTGCTTTATCCACTCAACAATGGTCCCTTTGTTCCTGTCCAGTAAATTCATGGCCTCCAGGGATGCTGCCCAGGCCTATGGTGATCAGACAGGGAACATGCAGTCCTTTGATAATGGCCCTTTATCCCAGCTTCTGAATCAAAGTAACAAACACGCTGACAATGACTCCAGCAAACACAGCCAGTGCTTTGAGGTCTGACCCTGAAATGAAGACCCACCTCCATGGGAGAAGCACGAGCCTCCTTGCATTTTCAAAGGAAACAGCTGCACTCGGCCTCGTAGCTCAGACAAAACCTACCACCAAGGACAATCTGAATTAGAGAGGTTTTCCTGACCCCACAGATGGAGTCAGTCACCCCTCCTCCTGTCTCTTCATTGGCTTTACATAGTGCAGTACAACTTCATGTGACTTTGCTTTTTATTGAGATGAAATTCACTTTACATAAAAGTGACCACTTGAAGTGTACAATTCAGTGGTATTTAGTACATACACAATGGGGTGCTTCATCACCCCTGGTTCCGAAGCATCCTCCTTACCACAGAGCTCAGCTCTGCACCCATAAAGCAATCCCTCTTCACTCTCCTTCCACCCACAGCCCCTCACAACAACCGATCTATTTTCTTTTTCTATGGTTTTACTTATTGGGGGTATTTTATATCAGTGCAATTTCCAAATGTATGTCTTCTGGTTTCCTTTACTTTTCATAATGTTTTAGGAGATCAACACAATTCTGAAATTATTTCCCTTTCTTGGGAATTTCCTGGGGTTGCCCTCACCAGCTATCTGAAGGTGGTTCTTGCATTCAGGGAGTCCTTCAAGGTTGTTCACCCACTATCCAGTCACCAACACATGCTTGCTAATTGCCCATTGGTGGGCCAGGATCTGGGGGACCAGGTGGGAGGGAACTGGAATATCAATGTCCTCAGATGTAAGTAAGAGACTTCAGAGCTCAGAGCCCAACCGTTCTTTCTGCAGACCCTCATGCTGTCTTAACCTTCACTGGGGTCTGCTCCTAGAATAAAGGTAGGTTACCTCTGGCTTCTAGATTACTTGGAAAGTGGAGTCCCAGCAAACACCTGAAATTCTTTCCCTAGAATTAAATTTCTTTGATTTAAGGCATTGATCCCTATCGAAATGTTAATGCCCGCTGGAAGGTTCTACCTCTCTGGGCTGTTACTGGTCATTTACATTCTGAAATGAAAGGAGGATCCAGATGGATACAGATTAGTGGCTGGGGGCGGAGGCCTCTTTTGGGGCTTCTATTCTCTTTCATCTGATGCCATCAGCACAAAAATGTGGAGCTAAATCACCCGCGGAAATTGGCTCAGGCTCCAGCCTCAGGACCTCCGCATCCCTTGAGTCCTGCCTATTCTCCCTCCTTGCAGCCTTGCTCCTACGCTTCTGTGAAACCCCGCCATGGCACACACCTGCCCTCCAAGCACCATATAGCACCTTTGGGACTTGATTCCAAATTAGTCTGGTGTGAGTCAGGGACCCATCTGGTCCAGTCAGTGAAGGGAAGGCTTCCAGGAGCACTGAAAGCATTGACTCCTTCAGCACAGCTGGTGACTTTCTGGCCTGACATTGTGGGTTATGGGGTGCCTTGAGAGGAAGAGTGAGAGGGAGGGAGGGAGGGAGGGAGGGAGAGGGAGAGAGCACATGCTGGACATCTAGATCATTTTGTGAGTTCTTTGGGTTTTGTTTAATTTGTTTTGATACTTTTAAAGCTCCATTTTTCTTATTGACCTCAAGGCCTGCATGTATCAGTAGGTTAGCACTGTTTGAACTTCTGGAATGGGTCAGAAAAGCACATCTAGGGATTCTTGAAATCCTTTCTGAGCAGTTCCACTCTCATTCCTCCAAAACAGTGGCTAGTGTTAGTTCATCAACCAACACCTAGATGCTCAGCCTGGGCCAGCAAGGAGCATGATGCATGTTGCTGTCCTCAGGAACCGCATGCTATTTGGAGAAACAAAAGTTAATGCTGCCTTGCCACTGACCTCGCCAAAGTCTCAGTGCATGAGAGGATGTCAGACTCATCCACTCATCCTGAGATGCCCTGGGCTGAGTGAGGGGACGTGGGTTACCTGAATACCAGTGGAAGAAGTGATAGGAAGGGGATGTCATTAGACAACCCACAATGTCCCGTGATCTTGGGCCTGTCTGCTTATTAGTGCTTTCCTGCCTCTTGTTAATTTGGCTATGACTTCTCCTGCCTTCAAATAAATGATTGAGATGCACAGCATGGAATAAATACTGGTTTCTCCATGATCTGGATCTGGGCCAGACCCAAACTTGACTAATAGGAGCCCTTCCTGGCACCCTTCCCTGGGGCAGAAACAGAACGAAGTCTGGTTTCTCTGGTGGTAGAGTCCTGAAGCTGGTAGCAGGCCAGTGAGCAGTTAGTTCAGGGTGGGTGCTTTGACCTGGGGTTCCTGAAGCTGGCTGTGCTGCACCCCCAGTGCTGCTTCACCAGTGGTTTTAGGAACCAGCAGGCTCCCTGGTGATGAGGTTTAGCAGGCAGGTGGTTATTGTTAGGGTGGTCCAAGGCAGCTGGATGGGGGGCAAGGCATCGGGCAGCCCTTGGGCACCAAAGCACAACCAATGGGTCGCTGGCAGATAAACCCCAATGGCGCCTGCAACCTTCCTGTCACTCAGCAGGACCCCCAGTCAATTACGGAGGGACAGGAGTCTCAGCAAGGTCCCTGGCCAATCCCAGGTGGACACTGAACCCTCAAGGCTTCCCCTACCTATCCCAGACCATGAAAGTGCAGCCCAGCCAGAGCTGCATGTGACTTCCCCAGCCCTTCACCCCCGTCCTCCAGGGTGAGGGCTGTCCCAATAAAGTTCTTTTTAAATTACATCTGGCCTATCTGCTCTTCGGTTTCCTCCATCTGATCTTACAGCTATCAAGGAGTGTCTTGGGATCAACACCTATGGAAGGCAGGGTAAGGAAGCAGGAGGGGGTATGAGGGAGCAGCCATACTTCCAAGGAGGCCACGGCCAGCCTGGTCAGCCCCACAGGAGATCTGGAGAGCTAGAAAAGTCCTTCCATGAAATAGGGGCTAGTCTTTTGTATTTTTGCGGCCAACAGTCACTGGCTGTGGCCCTGGCTTGGCCTTGGGCAAGCTCTTCAGCTAAGGATCTGCTAGCATTTGAGTAGTAATAAATTTATTTATGAAGAGAAATCTGACTGGTGCATTTTAATATCCAGCACATTTTTCCATTTCCCAAGCTATTTTAAATAGTCTTTTGGGTACAAAGGAGTCCTGACTTTTTGAAGGGAATATTGTTCCTTTGGTGGGAAGTAGTCATGGTGTTTTATGCTGGTTACTTTCAGAAAAGAGGCACTCTGAAAGGAGGAAGTAACAAAACAAAACAAAATCCATGCTCTGGAAGATCAGAAACTGGCTCCAAGGCCTGAACAGAAGTGTCCATAGTCCTAGCTAGACAAGGGGCTCTGAGGTCAGTGAGCTTCAGACTTTTGACACGGAGGTTAGAAAGAACCGAGTTATAAGTGGTACAAGGTCACCCTTTAACTGTGAAGATCATTTGCCTGAGGGGTCAGGAAACTGTAAAAAAAAAAAAAAAAAAGCCATTATTTTTCATATCTTCCCCCTCATTTGATCTGCAACATGTTCATCTTCTGATTGATCTGCATCCTGACATCATTGATGGAGGAAGCAACACTGGAAGGATGCTTTCCCCACTCTGCCCGCCGTTGGCTGTTGTTTCACTACCTCACCCCACAGTCTGTTCTCCTGGGTGTCTTGCTGCTACTGTTCTTCTGTTGGAAGTCCCTGGACATTCCCAGGAAACCCCATATCTGCCAAGTCTTCCCTGTGGCCCTAATGTCTTCCCCTCCATCACTATAACTGTTTAAACTCAACTCAACCCTTGTTGGCAAACTTCTCCATTTGTCAACTTGATGAAGAGTCTCCCTTCTTGGCTTCTTCCCAATGGTAAGGATCTAAGTGTGATTATGAAAGTGTCTCCATCTCCTTGTCAATCTTTTTTTTTTTTTTTTTTTTTTTTGGTACCAGGGATTGAATCCATGGGCACTCCACCACTGAGCCACATCCCCAGCCCTATTTTGTATTTATTTAGAGACAGGGTCTCACTGAGTTGCTTAGGGCCTCACTAAGTTGCTGAGGCTGGCTTTGAACTCGAGATCGTCCTTGCCTCAGCCTCCCAAGTGCTGGGATTACAGGTGTGCGCCACCACGCCCCGCCTCCTTGTCAATCTTAACCAGTCACTTCTGGTTGGCAAATTAAAGACTCACTCTCCAAGTGGTTTCCCATTCTTTCCCAAAGTCAATACTCCCCACATTTTCTGTGTGTCCCCTTTAAAGTCAAAGCTAACTTCCTATGACAAAATTCTCCTCATTTAGGCCACTCTATCTTTGCCATAGGGTGAGGGAAATGATTTCACGGCTGACACATTCCCATCTAGAGCTCTTCTGACTCTGGTCTCCTCTCGACCACTCAGCATAGCTCACGCTTTACACATGTCCACCCCTGTCACCACCCAGCAGGGTTCCTTGTCTCCTCTCCTCTAACCTGCTTTTGTAAACATTCCTGAAACTCATCACCCTTAGGGAAGCTTCTCTTATCTGAATTTGCAATGTTTTTCCTTTTCCTGGATTTATCACCCACCCATCACCTATGACCTTGTGCTATTACTTTAACTTTTTAAGGGTGAATGTTCTCAAGTTCCAAAGGATACATTTGGACTGGAAACACATTTATTGGATATTTGGCCCAAACCTCTCATCTTTAGAGATGAAGAAACCCAAAACTCAGAATGAGTTAGATGGCTTGGATCAGGCCACACATTTAATGCCATAATTTAAAAGGATGCGGCCAGGACTCCTCAAACATAGATTAGTCCCTGTTATGGTTTCTGTGTTAGGTGTCTCCCAAAAGCAAGAAAGTTCAGAGGTGAAATGATTGGGTTCTTAGAGCCTTAACCTAATGAGTGTGTTAATCCCCTGGAAGGGATAAACTGAGCTGTAACTGGGCACGTAGGGCGTGGCTGGAGGAGGTGGGTCATTGGGGGTGGGCCTGTGGGGTGTGTATTTTGACACCTGAGCTTCGTCTCTCTCTCTGCTTCTTAGTGCCATGCTCCCAGATGCTTTCCTCTACCTCACTCTCTGCCATGCATCCTGCCTCAGGCCCCAAGGAATGGAATTGGCCATCTGTGAACTGATACCTTAGAAACTGTGAGCCCCCAAATAAACTTTTCCTCATCTAATTGTTCTTTGTCAGGTTCTTTGGTCACAGCAGCAAAAAAGCTGATTAAACAGTCCCCTGTATTTGTTGTCTAGAGCTGCTGCAACAAATCATCACAGCTAAGTGGCTTAGAACATCAGAACCTCATTCTCTCACAGTTTTAGAGGTTGAAAGTCTGATATCAAAGTGTCAGCAGAGGGCTGGGGTTGTGGCTCAGTGGTAGAGCGCTTCCCTTGCATGTGTGAGGCACTGGGTTCGATTCTCAGCACCACTTACAAATAAGTAAATAAAGTTTCACCAACAACTAATAAAAATATTTTTAAAAAACCCTAAAGGTCTGGGGATGTAGATTGGTTGTAAAGCACACCTGGGTTCATTCCCAGTACCAAAAACAAAGTGTCAGCAGAGTCACATTTCCTTGGAAGGCTCTGGAGGAGAATGGGTTCTTGCCTCTTCCAACTTCTGGTGGTTGTACCCATTCTTTGTTTGGGTCACATCTCTATCTCAGCCTCCATTGTGGCCTTCTCTGCTGTGTGTCTTCTATGTTAACTTTCCCTCTGCCTTTCTTATATGACTATACCCATCATTGAATTTAGGGCCCACCCTAAATCTGGGAAGATCTCATCTTGAGATCCTTAACTTAATTGTACCTGAAAAGACCCTTTTGTAAGTAAGATCACATTCATAGTTCTCAGGGGCCAGACATGAGGCTTTGGGGGTCACCATTCAATCCACTACATGCTCTTTGAAGGAAAAGCTCGCTTTTGTCCTGCGATAAATGCAGTACTTTGCCATAAAGGTACAAGTTACTATATCATTTGGTGTTTACACTGAGTGTGACTCCAAGGTGTTTTCCACCTTGTATCTTAGTAATTTTTTTTAATATATACTGTACTCTAATAAAAAGTTGGGATTGGAGATTAGCTCAGTGGTACAGTACTATGTAGTATGCACAAAGGTCCTGAGTTCAATCGCCAGCAACACACACAAAAGGTTTGCTTAGCCAGGCAAAAGTGGTACACATCTATAATCCTAACAATTTGGA
The DNA here is from genome assembly GCA_020662805.1 of Glaucomys volans. Classification (NCBI taxonomy): domain Eukaryota; kingdom Metazoa; phylum Chordata; class Mammalia; order Rodentia; family Sciuridae; genus Glaucomys; species Glaucomys volans. The sequence continues at coordinate 164,798 of JAJEJO010003105.1, read as the reverse complement.
AGGTGAGGGAGGAGGAGGATTACAAGTTTGAGACCAGACTCAGCAACTAGTGAGACTCTCTGCAACTTAGTGAAACCCTGTCTCAAAATAAAAAATAAAAAGAACTATATCCCCAGATGTTGCTCAGTGTGATAAAGCTCCCCTGGGATCAATCCCCTGGTTTTTTTTTTTAAAGGTATTCTTAATCATAAAACACCTGTTACCATTAAAAAGAAAGGTTCTATCTGAGGGTAGAGATATGAAACTGCCTATAAAATACACTACCTGAAAAAAAAAGTAGAAAAATGTTAAGTGGGGAAAGGGAACATATCCTACTTCTCTCTTTATAATCTTATGTATTATTTGAATTTTTCCCTGTGGTTATTTGAAATAAGAAATTAAGTAATAAAAATATGTAATGTTGGCATTTTAAGGCTAAATTGTACAATGTTAGCTTTCCAATACTGTGGAAATGTTGGAGGAGTCCTCTCCTGCCAGCCAGGCTAAGTAGCAGAGTTTCTCAGGGTGGCGTTGTATATCACTTAAAGGGAGGGAAGAGTCCTTGTGCATCATGGAATACTCAGGAGCTCTACACACAAGGACAAATGGAATCTTCAGAGCAGGAGACTCTTGGATAAAGAGTTGAATGAGGGCCTGACTTCTATATAAGAAGGGAGCCCTTCAAAGCTGCATCCCAGGGCACTTTTAACCTACACATTGATGATTTATTGGCAGTGGGGTGAGTGAAACTCCTGGAGAATTTGAGCCCCGAGAAACCCACCATGCAATGGGTCTGAAAATATAAGTTGTATCAGACAAAAGGTAGGGGAGCTTATGGCATGTACCAGACAGGTGGAAAAATCTTAATTATGTCCCCTTTCCAAACAACATATTTTCTTTTTTTTTTTTTGGAACCAGGGATTGAACTCAGGGACCCTCGGCCACTGAGCCACATCCCCAGCCCTATTTTGTATTTTATTTAGAGACAGGGTCTCACTGAGTTGCTTAGCGCCTTGCCCTTGCTGAGGCTGGCTTTGAACTTGTGATCCTCCTGCCTCAGTCTCCCAAGTGCTGGGATTACAGGCGTGCGCCACCACGCCCGGCACAACATATCTTCTTATGCCGGCACTTTGGAAAGTGTCAAAGGGCCTATGGGAAGAAGACAAAAGTGGGAGAAAGAAAGAAAGAAAAACAGGAAAGAGGGAGTTATAGTTCAGACATGAGGTGTCCCCCAAAAGCTGATGTGTGAGACAATGCAAAAGTTTAAAGCTGAAATGATTGGCTTATGAAAGCCTTAACCTAACCAGTGCTTTAACCCACTTGCATGGATTAACTGTATGGTGATGTAGGTAAGTGGAGTGTGGCTGGAGAAGGTGGGTCACTGTGGGTGTGCCTTTGGGGTATGTATTTTGTCCCGGGTGAACAGAGCTCTCTCCGTTTTTCTCTACCATACCCTTATGCCGTGATGGTCTGCCTCACCTTGGGCACAGAACAATGTAGTCGGCTGTCTATGAACTGAGTCCTCTGAAACTGTGAGCGTTAAAATAAACTTTTCCTCCTCTAAAATTGTTCTTAGCAGGCCTTTTGTTCACAGTGGCAAAAGGTTCACTAACATACAGAGAGAACAAAAGAAAGGGTGGAAAAGAGATGAGGAAAAAAACAGGGTTGATTTAATAATCCACAGCAAACTGACCTACCTTTTAATCTCCTGGCCATCTATTCCTACCAATTACTGCTGCTTACACACATGTGAAAAATAGTGTGGCTTAAAATAATAAAAGAAATGCGATCAAAAAACTGTAGGAATATAAAAACACAGGAGATCTTTTCTTGGTTGCTAGAAGAAATGAAAACTGAGATTATTAATTATATTTTAAACAGGAAACCTATAGTAACCTTAAAATAGGATATGATTAAAAATATTAGATTCAGTTGCTTTCAAAGAACCATAAGAATGGGAAGTAATACTCCATACATTCTTGTCAAAATAAACTTTACCATCATGTATATCTAAAAAAAACTAGTAATAGGACTGAATATTAAAAAATTCTTTGGATCTAAGTTACAGTCTTCAAAGCACAAAGCTGGGCCTTATAAAAGCATACAGCATTGAAGAAAACTATAACTGAGAGGTGAAAAGTTATCTAAATTTTCTTAGCTATAATTTTGCTAATGCATAAATGGGAGATTCTGTGGGGTCTCCAAAGTCCTTTCCAATTTCCTTCTAAATTCCAGAGGTTCTAAATTTGGAGACTCCAGGGTGAAGAAGTGAGTTGGAAATAGCAGCCCTCTACAAGCCAGAGCTGCCATAGCATCAGGAGGCCGCCAGTCTTAGGGCAAAAGTCCCAGTGAAAAGCTCCTCTGATTCATGCCACAGGCTTTAAAGACCATCTTTGAAATTTCTAGGTCCCACCAGTCCTTGTCTGGAAGGTTTTTCCACTTCTGTGGAAGCCTCTTGTTCTTAGGTGCTTACCTGAGAAGGCAGGTGTGCCTCTCTGGCCGCAGAAAAACTGAGAAGCCGGGGAGTCCCCAACGCCCCCTTCCTGGATCACAGGATGTACCCAGGGCTCCCTAGGCCAGGTTAATGGACATGAAGAGCAGTTAGCTTTCTCATTGTCATGAATTGTTTGGGTTCCCTTGTTTGATGAGACACTTTTCCTCTCCATGCTGAGAGTGCTAGGATTGGGGACTTTCTGGCCAACCTCTCCACAGGTGACACCTGCCCTTTGGTGGGTGGGTACGGAGGCAGAAGGAGACCTGGCTGCTCCTGTTCACACCTTCAGCTACACTGCTGCTTTCCCCCAGCTGGTGTCTGGCTCCCAGTGGTGTCCACTCTCACTAAGCTGCTGTCTCCGTTAGGAACCTCTAGCTTAAACAAGTTTGCTTCTGTAATTTTGCTATACCTCTGTTCTGGCTCTTGTGTTTTGGCTTTCTCTGGTCTAAGTCAGTTATATTTGACCATCTGCTTTTTATCTTTCAAGATTCTACCCACTTCTTTTAACTGTTGAACCTTCTTTTCTATTTCCTTTGAACTTGTGGATTAATATATTTGAAAAAATGTTCTCTAATGTCGTTTCTTGTAAGAATCAAGAAAAAGGCAGGTGGGTGCAGTGGCACAGGCCTGTAATTCCAGTGACTTGTGAAGCTGAGGCAGGAGGATCGCAAGATCGAGGCCAGCCTCAGCAATTTAGTGAGGCTCTAAGCAACTTAGCAAGACCCTGTCACAGAACAAAAAATAAAAGGGTTGAGGATGTAGCTCAGTGGTAAGGTGTCCCTGGGTTCAATCCCCAGTACCAAAAAGAAAAAAAAGAAAAAGGAAAAGAAAAAGGCATGTGTTCAGTCTGTGAAACGTCACATTAAGGTGGATCTTGTCACTGTTCTCCTACCCCTGTCTCCTCTCTCATATGCACCCACTCTCATTTAATCACCGTCATGATCGAACTTTACTCTGTATTTAAACAAAGTATATTTTGAACAATGTATAACATGTACGTGTTTCTACAATGGCAGTACTGTGATATAAATCTCATTCTGATTCTCATTTGTCTCACTCACCATTTTTCAGTTCTCTCCACATTGCTACATTGTAGTTTGTTTAGTCCTTCTGATAGTTGCAAGAAGTGTCATCGTGCATCACATTTTACATCTACTTTCTCTTAGGAAGGACAAGTAGGTAACTCTTTGCTACCACATATTATCATCCGAATATTTTAGTACATTTTATATGCCAGGAAATTTTCTTTTGGGGGCTGGGGTTGTGGCTCAGTGGTACAGTGCCTGTCTTGCATGTGTGAGGAACTGGGTTCAGTTCTCAGCACCGCATATAAAGAAATGAAAAAAATGAAAGTCCATCAACAACTGGAAATTTTCTTTTGGATATATACCCAGGAATAGAATGTTGGGACATAAGATTCACACAAACTAAGTTAATGAAATACTACCATTTTCTTTCCATAACAGCTCTGAAAACTTTCAGAGCCCTTAACATGTCAATTCGCATTGCAACTATCTCTAAGAAGGGTATAATGTGCAGCATTTCTCAAACTTGTACGATTTGGGAACACTTTCCTTGAAAAGAATCTTGAGGCTTTATTGTCTCACAGAATATGCTGGAGATCCTACTGGATTAAGTAGGACTGGAAGAGCAACACACTGTTTTGGGAGCTAAGGAGAGATCAGTTTCTGTAAACTTAGCTTATTTTCAACTTAATGTCATCTACGTAAACTTCACTGCGGCATGAATCCTTATTTTCTCGCTAGTATAACTTATTTTTCTGTTATCTGGGAAAAAACAAAAGAATCCTTTCTAATACTTTGTTGTTTATTTCTAGTAGGAGTCAAGACTGAGCCTGGGGCAAGGAAAATTCAGTGTTCAGAATTGTGACTAACCCAGTAAAACAGGACCATTTGTTCATGAATTGCTGATAAGAATACCAGGACAAACATTCAGTTCTGACAAGCAGATACCACAATGGTAATAAAGAAGTGGACTGATTTAAAAACTTTTAAATAAAAAGTAATGAGATAATAGCCGGGCCCAGTGGCACATGCCTGTAATTCCAGCACCTGGGAGGCTGAGACAGGAGGATTGCGAATTCAAAGCCAGCTCCAGCAACTTAGTGAGGCTCTAAGCAACTCATGAGACCCTGTCTCTAAATAAAATACAAAATAGGGCTGGGAATGTGGCTCAGTGGTGGAGTGCCCCTGGGTTCAATCCACAGTACCAAAAAAAAAAAAAAAAAAAAAAAAGTAATGAGATAATAAAAGAAAAATGACCCTAAAAATATAAAAAGTGCTAAACCAAAGTAGAACATATGGTAGACATTCTACTTTAATCCTTAACTCAATCTTGCACTGAAATGTTACCTCTGTGAAAGCAGGACCCAATCTTCCTAGCTTACCAAGTCCTAGCCCAACCCCTGGTTCAGAGCAGATAAAACAAATACATCTGAAAGAAACAAAAATAATATATTTTTAGGGCTGGAGTGTGATGTAGTGGGTGAACCTACCATAAGCAAGGTTCTGAGTTCAATCCCCAGCAACACCCCCCTACTCTTAATAATTTTTTGTACCTTAAAGCCCTTTAAAGTAGAAAATTTTAGCCGGGCGTGGTGGCGCACGTCTGTAATCCAAGCGACTTGGGAGGCGGAGTCAGGAGGATCGCGAGTTCAAAGCCAGCCTCAGCAACTTGGCGAGGCCCTAAGTAACTCAGTGAGACCCTGTCTAAATAAAATACAAAGCAGGGCTGGGGATGTGGCTCAGTGGCCAAGTTTCCTTAATTCCATCCCTGGTTCCAAAAAAAAAAAAAAAAAAAAGTAGAAAATTTTGGGTTAAAAATTGTTTTAAGGTATACATAGATTCTGTAAATATACCTAAATAGGCCTAAATTCTCTAAATATATCTCTGTAAACATTTCCCCTGAACCACCCAAGTGTCCAGGCTGTAGAGTTAGGCTGGAAAACTTCATGTCTAGGATTAAGGAACTGCAGTTGTCACCTGTGGAATGCTTGTCTACCCCTCTTTTCTGGGAGCTGCCCAACCCTCCACAGGAGGGGATTCCTGGTAGCCATATTTTTGCCACATGATCTATTATGCCCTGACTCTGTAAATGGGGTCAAGTTGGACACAGGGCCCAAGAGGGGACAGCCAATCAGACTCTCCCTTGTGGAATTTTGATATTGAATTTTAAAAACCTAGATAATGTAGTTCAGTGGTTTTCTGTCAAGGTGATGTTTCCCCAGCAGGGACACTTGGCAATACCTGGAGACATTTTGACTTCTACAGGTTTGTGGGGTGGGCAGCATGGGTGGTCTTGGCATCCAGTAGGTGGAGTTCAGGGATGCTGCTCTACACCCGACACTGTGCAGGACAGCCCCCACAGCAGAGCCATCTGGCCTAATATGTCAGTTTTGTGAGGTTGAGAAACTTTGCTCTAGGTCTGAGCACTGAACAGAGATAATGTAAACTCAGCTGATGGAAGCCACCAGCCTTCATCTGCTCTCCACGTGCAAGGGAAACAAAGTCAACCACAGAGAGAGGCTGAGCTTAGAGTCAGAATTTTCTAATTTCTTCCAGGACCTGAATACATTTTTGTCCCTTTATGCTTCTAATAAACTCTCTTTTATATGTAAAAGGTGGTTCTCATTACTTGTAACAAAAATAATTTTAATTAATATAAGAAATGTTCAAGTGATTTTAAGTGATCTAAGGAACATTAGGCTATATTGGGATCATTCTTGTCTTTAGGATGATACAAAAAATAAAATGAGATCATCAACTGCATTACTTTTCCATGATATGCATGCTATTTTCCCTATATTTTCTCTACACGTAGGTGCTAGAGCAAGTTGAAGTTTTTCAAAGGACAAATGGGTGTAGGACATGTTTGCATTGTGTTTACCAGTCTTTCTGGGAATCTGGACACCTGGTTGACCAGCTCAACTACTATGTAGAAGCCCCACCCATTGCCACCTGGTCCCTATGTACAAAGCACCCTGTAGAGCTGCTGCTAATAACTCACTTGCAAATGATTTCTACTATGCATACTATTTTCTATTTGCAATTAGATTACCAGTCTGGGTGCTGATTTTATTTTCCTATATACAGGAATTCCATAAAAAATGTGATCTTTACAAGTCACTGGAAATGGTCTTTTTGATATTTAGTGTCTTCCCGGAAGCTATCTTTTTCTTTAAGTCTCAGGAATATTGTGAATATATTGTTTTGCCCATACATATGGTTTCTTAATCATTTAAGGGTCATTGACCCTTCAAGATAACAGATCTTCTCTCTGTGAAATGCACATGTACACTAGATTTTGCATACAGTTCTGCAAGTTCATAGACCATTTAGTGGCAACACAATTATTCCCAGTTTAGGAACCTCTGTGTTAAGTGCTTATTTAGTGCCTACTATGAACTAGACAGTGAGAGGGAAATATAAATAATGTACCCTTGAGAGGTACACAATGTAGAAAGAGTACAGAGCAATAAAAACTTACAAACTAGGGTGACAAGGGCTAAGAGAAGGGTAATGGAGGGTATTATGGGGACCTAGAATAGGAGGATTTCCTTCAGATAGGGAAATTAAGGAAAGATCCCTTCAAGCTGTGACATTAACACTGAGCCTTCAAGCAGGTAGGAGAAGCAAGACCAAACAGGAAGATTGGGTATGTGTATGGAAGTTCCAGGCAGAGGGAAAAGCATGTCCAAAAGGGAGATGGCTTGGAGAGTTCCTGGAACACAAAATTGTTTGCTGTAGTTGTGCCAGTAGCTTGTCTATTGACTCTCACCTCTATTCCTGCTTTTCTCTGCATTGCAGCAGGCTGAAAATTAGAAAGTCACATTTACCAAATCCAACTTATGGCTGGATTCTGCTAATGGAAAGCATTTGTGGAAGACTGTAGACAGGAGGAAGGGAGAAGTCAAATTCCCCCGTTTTCATAGCATCTCCACTTGTGGTGACTGCAGCAGCTAGTTAGCAGGGACTCCTGGATTCCACTGGCAGCTGTGGCAGTGGTCACTTCAACAGCTTCAGTGACAGTGGCAGTAATGGGCTGGCATACCCATGTGAACTCCATTAACTTCAGCAGCACAACAGTCAATGGGTGACACCGTTGTCAAGTGTTGGGTAACATCATTTTTACTCTTGGTCTGGATTAGTTTCATGTAGTTCCGAATCTCTGGGTAACCTTATTGTATTGCCCCTCCAGCTCTTTTTAACAGTTCTGAAATCAATTCTCTATACTATATTGACTCTGCTTAAAATACCTAGAGTAGCTTCTTCCCAAGTAGACACTAATATAGCAACTGAAATCGGAAAATATGATGAGGGGTAGAAGAGAGTTGTGGTGAGAGATTTGGTTCAATAGATCATTTAAGCTCATGTCCAGCAAATGATCAGGCATTTGGACTTGTCTAAGAGTGATGGAGACCCATGAAAGATTTTAAAGACAGGGTCAATATGGTCAATTTTGATTTTAATAAAGATCACTTGGGCCATAACAAGTTTGAGTCTGAACTGAATGAAGGCCAGGTATCCAATTAGGAAGCTGTTGCCACGCTCTAGGAAAGAAGCTAGTGGTTTACACTGGAATAATGGCAGTGAAGGTGCAGAGAAGGGACTGGAAAGATTTTTATGAGGCGGAATGGCTAAACCTTAATGGGGTACTGTGACATATTTAAGAAGACTACAAATTCATTGATATTTTTTTCTGTTGAGATCTCTATCCTAGAGCTTCTCCTGAATTTGAGTGTGCTCTGTAAATGCCCTGACAAATATGGCAGAAGTGCCAGTTTCTGGATCCAAGCATCTTCCATTTTTTATTTCTTGAAATGTGTACTCTTGAAACACAACCATCATATTTTGAGAAATGCAAGCCAGATGGAAAGGCCATACATACATAGTTGCTCTAGTCCCAGCTGAATCTCTAACTGACAGAAAGTGTCAATGATTAGCCATGTGAGTGTGCCATCTTGAATGTCAAATCCAGTGGAGCCTTCAAAGAACTATAGCCCCAGTCAAATTAAAACTGCATGATAGGTCCAAGCAATTCCCACCTTGCTGACCAATCTAACCTACAGATCCATGAAATGATAATACATTGTGTCTTAAGCAACCGTTCTTTTTTAAGCCTCTAAATTTTGGGGTGTTTTGTTATACAGCAATGGAAAACCAAATAGGAGAGAAAGCAGTATCAAGGATGATATCCAGAATTCTGGTTTTGGCAGAGACTGGAATTAATCAATTACTGCTAAAATGGAGATCAGCAGATGAATAGTTTTGGGGAGGATGGGTAAGGACAAATGATTCATCATAGTAGGAAATACATATTTTGGAACTTTATTAAATTTATTCTCTAGTATAATGTGTTTTCTTAATGGCATTAGTGATCTAGGTTTTAAACAGATTTGTATTTTATAAATCCCGATCTCTAAAACCTCTTAAATAGTACTATATCTTCTTTTAGAAGAAAAATTATACTTCTGAAAAGTATCAGGAGGTACTGGTACTAATTCCATCACATTTAGCCCCTGTTGATTTAGGGCTCAACTTCCAGATCTCTAATTCATTCATCAAGTATTTACACATCATCTACCAGATGCTCAGCATTTTCTGGGAGTTAGAGGCATAAATGTGGAAAGACAGATGATGTCTCTGCCTTTATGGTGTTTTACATTCTAACTGGCAGGCAAAGGACAAGTGATGAAAATAATTAGCAATTTGAAAAAGCAACAAGAGAAATAAGCAGGATGCTAACAGAGTGGTTGAGGGGAAGTGGAAAGAGCTAGCTGTGTGAAGAGGAGCAGGGGGAAGTGAAGGTTGGTAGCCATGGGACCAACTAGAGTACAAAGGCCATGGGACTGTTAAATGTTTGGTCAGAAAATTTTTAACCACCCAAGGAACTGAAAGATGTGTGCTTATAGATTAATGATTAAGAAACGAAAGCATACAATACAAAGTTGGAGAGACATGCGGACTAAACAATCCTGTGCAGGCCATATTGAGGAATTTGCATTTTATTCAAAATGTAAAAGACTTGAAGAAACATGGGCATAATCTGATTCATGTTTTAAGAAGACAATGAACAAAACTGATAGGGTAAGAAGAGAGGCAGAAAAAACTGAAGAGAAACTGTTATAGTGGTCCAGGAGAAAGGAAAGTGGCCCAGACAGAGGCTCACTGTAATTTTCTGTTTCCTCAGACTCAAGCTCTTCCTTTGTAAGATGCAGATGGAGGCTTAGTAGAAACAGATCAGCAATTATTCTCAAGTGCCCCAATACAAATAAGACTCCCATGGACCCTTGCTTTGTGTAAATATTTGAAATATTTTTTGAGATTGATGGTGTTGTCTACTTTTCTCTGCCAATCAACCTACTTCCCCTAACCCTGAGGTTTCACTTTAGTAGGAACTAAGAACATCTGTGGTCTTGCAATCCACTGAACCAATTAGTGACTTTCACGCCACTTCACCATAAATAGTTTGTTGTCTAACAAGTTCCTTGGCAACTGGAATAGGTAGGAAAGGAAGATACAAGGAGAGGTACAGAATTATTTATGGACTCAGTTAAAGATTAGTCCACATATTTTATTTTTTGCCCTTTGCCAGAGTCATAGGAACTGTACTGCCAACAAAACTAAACTTTAGTGTAAGGCATCCTTATTTGCCCTAAATCCAGTCCCTCATCTTGGTGATCTTAAGTTTCTCAGTAATTATAGCTGAACATTCATGAAATAACCTTCAGTTAAGCAAGGTACCATAATTCAGCTGATAAGTTTAAAAGCCTTTTCAACATTCACAGGATGAAGGCAAAATGTGAAGAAGGTTCTTTAGTGTTATTGGTAGTTTTTTAAAATGGATATTTCATGTTACTTCAAAAATGAAGATTATCACTGGGTGTGGTGGCACATGCCTGTAACCTCAGCTACTAGAAAGCCTAAGGAAGGAGGATTGTGAGTCAGAGGCCAGCCTCAGCAACTTAGTGAGACCCTGTCTCAAAATAAAAAGTGGTTGGGGGTGTAGCTTAGTGTTAGAGCACTTGCCTAACATGCAGGAGGCCCTGGGTTCAATCTCAAGCACCCTCCCCTGTCCCATAGAATACAGGGATCATGACTCCTGATAACTTGAAGCCAACAGTACCTTCTTAAGGCATCTTCTATTTAGTCAACAAGAAACTGTTACACCAACTGTTACTTAACTAGATTCAGCAGTCTTGTAGGCTTTGAACTTGGCATTTGTTTCACAAATGTTTCATTTGGTCACAAATATATACAAATCCACTTAAGGTTGTACATAAATTTAAGTGACTTTCTTCTTTCTCATCCCCCAAAAGGTCCATTGGTCAATATCACATCCTCCTATGAGGTAAAGAATATAAAAAATGGTTATATTCTTTCCTCAATCTGAATAATTTAAGTGTGGAGAACCAGTTCTACTAAGATTTGCTTTAAACAGCTCATAATCAGCTATATTTAAGAGTAAATCTCGAAGGAAATACCAAACCTTTATGGTTGCTGGGTATGCAGATCGATCACATGCTGAAAACTGTGGTTTTTCCAACTGTCAACGCCTGCAGGGAAATTGCTGTCTCGAAGGCCCCTTCAGAGTCTGCCTCTGAGTTGGAAACATCTGTTCATACCTGTCTCCTCACCAGAGCTGGAGATTTCAATAATCATTCTTGGAAAAGGGGTGTGGGGAGAAAAGATGAGGAAGGCAAATAGGGGAAGCATTTCTTCTGTGCTCATGGCTCAAACCTTGTGTGTCCTGGTCAGCTGCATTTTTTTATAGCTGATTTAAGTTCTAGCTCTCAGTAGGTGAATATCTGCTTCCAAATCAAATCTGATCTTCCAGTGTATTTATGGTAAGTGTGATTTTTTAAAAGGAGGCCTTCCCAGCTCCTCCCAACCTTCCTAAGTTACCCATTTGGGCATCACTGTTAAAGATAACACTGCAATGAGCCAAATTTAACGAAGTTTATTTGAACAAGGAATAGGGTAGTGCTTCACATCACACACGGTTCTGGATATCCCTACCTATAAGGTAGTGAGCTGTATCTATAGCCAGAAAACCAGGAAATGATGCACAAAGATTACCCATTGGTTCAGTTTGTTGTTTGCCTTATTTGGGCATATAACTTGGCAGCCTTCAGCCTGGACTGAAGCTCAGTTCCTTGGTTAATAGGGTATATTCTTTTTTTGAAAAAAAATTTTAGATGTTGGGGACTTCTATTTTATTCATTTATTTATGTGTGGTGCTGAGAATCAAACCTAGTGCCTCACATATGCTAGGCAAGTGCTCTACCACTGAGCCACAACCCCAGCTCCTAGGGTATATTTTTAAGTTAAAGGTTACAACTACCTATTCTTAGGTTAAAGGTTTAATAAGAGAGATAGTAGGCCATTAAATATGGAGGCCACCTTGGGTCAAATCTTATTCTTAAGTGAAGAGCTAGGTTTAGGTTAAATTTATTTCAATTTACAATTTTCTTCACCTTCCTTGCAGTCATCCTCTTATACTTGAGAGATTGACAAAACTGATGGGCATGGGCCATAACACCAGCTTCTGCAACTATTATAATGAATGTTTGATTTCAGTATTGTGTCCAGAGGTAGATAATGATATCAGTGTAAAAATAACAGCTATGTATGGACATTTAACACTTTTGAGTGAGCACAACATAGTGCCAAGAAACTCCAAGAGGAGTCTCCATTAATCAATTGATCAAAAACAAACAATTAAAAATTCAAGTGCTTGTGTCCCACTGATCAGAGTGTTTGAAGTATGGTGGAAATTGAGAAATAGACTGTATATGAGGTGTCCCTCCAATTATCCTCTGTTTCTGCAGGAATATCCAGAGGTGAGATGATTAGATTTCGAGAGCTATAACATAATCAGTCCATTCAAACTAGGACTAGTGGTAACTGCAGGAGGATGGGGTATGCCTGGAGGAGGTAGGTCACTCAGGGCATGCCTCAGAAGGCTGCATGTTCCTTGTGGCCCCTTTCCACACCCTGCTGCTTCCTGACCCTACTATGAGCTGAGTCCTTTGCTGGGCCCTTCCCCCATGAGGCACTCCCTCACCTTGGAACCAGAGCAATGGAGTTGGCCATCTGTGGATTGAGACCTCTGAAACCATGAGCTCCAAATAAAATTTCCCTCTAGGTTGTTCTTGTCAAGTATTTTGGTAAAACTGACACAAAAGCTGACTAAAGTAGAAACTGGTACCATGAATAGGGCTGTTGGCTTTGACTGACTTGAACATGTGGTTTGGAAGCCTTTGAAACTAGTCTGTAAGAGATACTTTGAAAAGTTAAGAGATGCAAGCTGTGAAAGTTTTAGAATGTTGTCAGTAGAGCTTAATGGGCAATTCTGATGGGAGCTCAGAAGACCACAACACTGATAAGAATGCAGACCATGCTCATGAGGTTTCAGGGAAATGAGTACTCTTGGGAATTGGACTAAAAGGCACTTGTGTTATATTCTGGCAAAGAACTTGGCTACATTTTGCCTATGTCCTGAGACTTAATCTCGTGGAGGAAACTTCAAGGCAGTACATCATTAAGCTAGCATGGATATTGTTGGCAGCTTTTAGCCAGGTTTACTTTGAGACTCAAGAGCAGAAAACAGGGCAATTTTTTTTGTTGTTATTTTTAGATACACATGACAGTCAAGAGTATTTTCATATATTATACATACATGGAGTATGACTTATTCTAATTAGGATCCCATTCTTGTGTGTGAATGATGATGTGAAGTTTCACTGGTGGTGTATTCATGTATGAACATAGGAAAGTTATGTCAGATTCATTCTGCTCTTTCCTATTCCTATCTCCCTCCCTTCCCTTCATTTCCCTTTATCCAGTGAATTTCTATTTTTCCCTCCCTCACCCTTATTGTGTATTAGCATTCACATACCTGAGAGAACATCTGACCTTTATGATAGTCTCCAGATCCATTCATTTGCCAGCAAATGTCATAGTTATTCCATTGTGGAGTATTCCATTGTGTATATATACTACTTTTCTTTATTCATTTATCTGCTGATGGGCCACTAGATTTGTTCTATAGCTTAGCTATGGTGAGCTGAACTGCTAAAAACATGGATGTGGCTGCATCACTATAGTATGCTGATTTTAAGTCCTTCAGGTATATACCAAGGAGTGGGATAACTGGGTCAAATGGTGGCTCCATTCCAAATTTTCTAAGAAATCTCCACACTGCTTTCCAGAGTAGTTGCACCAATCTGCAGTTCCACCAGCAATGTGTGAGTATACTATACCCCTCACATCCTCATCAACATATATTATTACTTGTATTCTTGATAAACACCATTCTGATTGGAGATGGAATCTCTGTGTAGTTTTAATGTGTATTTCTCTTATTGCTAGAGATGTTGAACATTTTTTCATATATTTGTTGACTATTCATATTTCTTCTTCTGTAAAGTGCCTGTTTAGTTCCTAGAGCTAAAAGATTTTAAAAACTTGCAGTTTGGACAAAAGAATGCATGTAAAGCTGTGGCTGAGGAAGGTGTGCTTGTTGAACAGATTATAGCACCTCAAGAAATGCTAAGTACTTCACACAGAGACAATAGGAATGATGCCTATCTCAGGAATTTCCAAAAGTACACCCATTGCAGTTTCCAGGGTATAAAACTTCCTTTAGGACAACATCATAGGGGTGCCCTGCTTACACTGGGTGGGGGGGGCTAGGCACTCAAAAGCCACTGCAGCTATGATTCCAGGGAGACCAGGTATTATGTGAGCTGGCAGCAGACCCTGGAATCATCCATATGGTGTTGGTTTTACAGTAATGCACATGCTCAAGGTGTCATAGAGGCTTTCACTGAAATCTCAAAGGGAGGCCTAGAAAGCCAGGCAAAGTGTCCCTGCAGGCTGCCTCTGAGAGAATAAATATGTTAAAATGTAAAGATGAAGCTACATCTGGAATGGAGAACTCAGGAATTAAGAGATGCCAGCAACTTGGGCTGTCTGCTGAGGAAAGCTGTTGGGTGTAGAGAACCAGAGTAAAAGAGAGGCCACGTATGTTACAACTGATAAGGCCCAAGGGTTAGAGCTGCCCAGGCCCTTTGAAAATAATACCTTGCTGGGAACAGTGGTGCATGCCTGCATCCCAGCAACTCAGGAGGCTGAGGCAGGAGAATTGCAAGTTTGAGGCCAGCCTAGGCAACTTAGTGAGGCTCTAAGCAACTTAGTGAGAATGTGTCTCAAAAAAAAAAAAAAAAAAAAAAAAAAAAAAAAAAGGGAACTCAGTGGTAATTTGCCCCTGGGTTCAATCCTCAATCCCCAGTAACGAAACGAAACGAAACAAAAACCATCTCTCACACAAGTATCCTAGATGCTGTACATGGAGCTACAGGACTTGTTTGCCCAAATAGATTTTGGTTTTGCTTTAGTCCCAACCCTTCTTTCTATGCCCCCATCTCTCCCTTTTGGAATGGAAATGTTTACTCTGTAGCAGTATGTATTGTGTATATGTAACTTATTTTTTATTTTGTCTCAGAGTTAAATTTGCCTTAAATTTGCCTCCCCTCAGATGAGATTTTGGATTTGGATTTAGGGCACTGCTGAAATTAAGACTGCAGGACTCTTGGAGATGATGCATTTTGCAATGTGAGACGGACAAGAGCTTCTGGGGGCTGGGTTGGAATACCAAGGTTTGGATTAGTCATCCCTCCAAAGCTCCCATTAATCCAGGAATATTTAGAGGTGAAATGATTAGATCATGAGAGATGCAACCCAATTAGTCCATCCTAGTCTGAATGACAGGTTAGTAATTACGGGCAGGTGGAGATGGGTCACTGAGGGAATGCCCTGGGAAGTGCACGTTCCCTCTCCCCAACCCTTCCTCATCCCGTACTTCCTGACTCTGTCATAAGCTGAGAAATTTTCCCATTGTGGGGGGCTTCCTTCATGACATGCTGTGTTACCTCGGGTCCAGAGGCAATGGAGTCAGCTGCCTACGGACTGAGATCTCAGAAACCCTGAGCCCCAAATAAACTTCCCATCTTCTAAGTAGTTCTTGCAGGCATTTTGGTTACAGCAACACAAAAGTTGACAATAACACATAGTATGCTGCAAAGTGGCCTGATCCAAAGAGGTACTCAATTTTGGCTACTCTGCTGACACTAAAGGGATCTGGAGGCCTACTAAGGAAATGTAAAGATCAGGAAACCTTTTAACAGTCAAGCTTAATGTTCACCAGTCAGGATGCCTTCAAATCAGATGCTAGCTCTTCCCCAAAACACACAATATATTACTTTCCCCTGAAAAATTTCCTTAGTATTTGGTGGCCATGTCTAGAAAAATGGCAGTATCAGCCACTTTTCTAATTAAGCTTTCTGTAGTACTAAATCAGCATAAGGGAGTGTAGCATTCAGTTTGTTCAGTAACATGTACAGGTCCCTAGCTTGGGCAAAGAGGAGATCAAGAGCTGCATAATTCTCCATTGTGTTTTCATTGTACACGGATGTTAACCATTTGTTAACAGAGACAGAGTGGTCTCTGTCTAAATCTCTGAGAATTCTGATTGGCTATAAAGTCTGGAAATTGCTCTCAACTTATGAGTTAGTTTTAAATTCCATGCTTCTGGCAGTCCTCTCCTGCCAAAAGTCAGTCCCCAAGAACTATTGGATCCTCTCCTCAGTGGAAACTAATTAGTCCTATTTCAAGAGATTTACTAATTTCATTTATGGACCACTCTGACATTTGATAAAGGGAGATGCTCTGAAAAATGTTAAGGAAAGCTATTTATAAAGCAAGAGTGAGCCAGGCCAAATAACAAGATCAAAACTAACGATAAGGCAGAACAGAGTAAGGGAATTCTCCACAGACCTGACACAGGCGCTCAGGGGTTGGAAAGGAGGGTCATCTCACATCATTTGGACAAGGGCAAGTTCTAGCTGCTTGCCCATAAATCCACACAGCTCCTGAACAGGCTACAATGGGAAATTTGTTCTCAGCTTGTCTATTGCATGTTGCAACGGTACATAATCATATCTATTAACCAAGGGACCCTACTGATTTCAATCCAGTGACATTATACAAGAAATCATTTATACCTACTTAGGTAGTTCCCAAGTCTCAAATATTGTCTAGAAGCACAGCATACCTTATGCAGGCATCTAACAGTTTTTCTATACCTGCTAACAATCAGACTATTGTGCAGAAAGGTTGGACTACTACTTCTCACAAGCAGAGGGAAGAAAAAAGTAGTGATATTTAAAATTTCAAGGATACCATTCTATTCTTTTGGAGTTTCTTCCTTTCCTGTTTCTTGTTTGGAATATCAAGAGGTACTGGCACTGAGAATAGTTTGCTGTTTTTTTTTTTTTTTCTTTCTTTCTTTTTGGCATGAACCCACAAGACCAACAATCACTCTGGTTTCTTGCAAGACCACAGAGTTTTGCTACACTAAAGCCATCCTAAGATTACTGTCCTGTGGAATTCCCTGTGCAAAAAAAGGGAAGGGGGTTAGAATGGCAGAAAACAGGAGGAAAGGCCTTCATGGTGACAGAGAAGTTTTGTTTTGCTCTCTTGAGAAAAGCTATCATATCTTAAGATGCCATGCTTCTCAGAAAAAAATTAGCCTGGTTTTATTTTAAAGTCTTCAACAGGTGTACAGTTCCAGGTATCAGGAAGGGTCCTTTTGAGTTGTGAGATGTAGAACCAACATTCAAGGCCTTGAAACTATGCTACAGTGTGAATGATTCCAACTTCGAAGGGTCTTTCCTATGAGGTTTAAGAGCAATCTTTCTCTGATGTCACTTCCAGAAAATGCAGTCTCCAGGCTGTAGATTTTGAGAAGTATGGTTACCATTACTTGGTAGGTCACGAAAAGTTTCTTTTCCTGGATGAAAATACATTTTGGCATTTAAGGCTTACAGCACTCATTATATCAGAATTCAGGATAGTAGAAGATGTTTGAGTTAGTATTAACAAATTGGGCATGGATCTTCCAGTAACTATTTCATAAAACATCAATCTACATTTTTTAGTTGGGAGTGGGTACGACTGCCGTTAAAGCCAGTGAAAACAGCTTTGGCCAAGGCAATACAATTGATTGACTTTACTAATTTCAATTTTAAAATACTATTGTGTTCATGTTATGGAATACTCAAGAGGTGAAATGATCAGATTGACAGCTGTTCATCCTAGTTTGAATGGACTTACCTGGGGGGCAACGACAGGTAGGAAGGTCATAGCTACAGATTGGTCTCTGGGTGCATACCCTGGAATGGTGCACGTTCATGTGGTCACTTCCCACACCTGCCTTATGTTGCTTTCCTCCACTGGGCCCTTCCCCCATGATGTGCTGCCTCACCTTGGACCCAGAGCAATGGCGTCAGCTGTTGATAGACTGAGATCTCCAAAACTGTGACACCCAAATAAATTTCCCCTTCTCTAAGTTGTTGCAGTCAGCAATGAAAAGATGACTAAAACAGTTCATCTTATTTAATTGCCTCATAGTATGTCCAATGGATTGGGCTTCTGTCACTGGAAATTTCTCCAAGGATGTCCTATAAAGGAAACATATTTTCTAGTTGTTTCTTACATAATGTCACAGCATTGGCTTTCCTATTTGGGAAAGTTTCCATCCTAACAGCAAATACACTATTATAAGAACATACTAGATGCTCATTGTTCTTATTTGGAGGTGAGGTATCCCCCAAAAGCTCATGTGTGAGACAATGCAAGAAAGTTCAGAGAAGAAATGATTGGGCTGGAAAGGCCTTAACCCAATCAGTGAATTAATCCTCTGATAGGGATTAACTAAGCAGTAGCTGAAGACTGGTAGACTGTGGATGGAGGAGGTGGGGCAATTTCTATCTGGCAAGTGGAGTCTCTCTCTCTCTCTGCTTCCTTCATCATGTGAGTTCCTTCCCTCTGCCACACTCTTCCACCATGATGTTCGGTCTCACCTCAAGCTGGGAGGAATAGAGCTGGTCTTCTATGTACTAAGACCTTTGGAACTATGAGCCCTCAAATAAACTTTCCTACTCTATTTTTCTGGTCAGGTCCTTTTAGTCACAGCAGCGAAAAAGTTGACTGAAACACTCATTGAGGGTGTCAACTGAATTAAGTTGATTTGTAAATGTTTGAAGGGTCCAACAGGTGGTGGAAATGCACCATCAGAAGTTTTTGTTATCTTCCCAGGATAACGGGTTTGGCTAACCAAAAACTGATTATAATTTTAGCAGTTTTAGGACGATTATTCCACCAATATTTTTTAATCATTTGGACCCAAACCATGTTGGTCACTTATGTCAGTGATTCTCTGATCAGAAGCAATGGCAAGTACAGACACTGTTAAACTTGCTCATAGTGTCCTTTCAGGAAGAAAAGCATTATAGGATGGAGTGTGCTTTTTCATCTAGTTGTCTATAGCAGTATAGAGGTTGGGAAGCTTTTGAAGTGATAATTCTAGAACTGCACAATGTTGAATTGCTCCAAACAGAATCCAATATTTTTTTGACATTTTCTGAGGTCTTCAAGAAAGCAGAAATTTCATTAGCAATGGGATGAAGCAAAACTGTACTATTCGTGAATTGTCTATATCAGTGTTCTATGTAATTGCTTGGATATAAATAGATGCCATCTGTATATACTCAATCAACTACTTCTTAGGTAAAACTTGTGTTTATATTTCATATACAAATTGGCTAATTCATGATTGATTGTTGAGCCAACTGGTAACTGGAATCAGGATGGGACACATACTAATCAACAATCTGGCAGAGTCCTTAAGTCCTTGGTTTCCACTGATGTTACAAATGGGTTAAATCTCTTCTGGACTTGTTTGACATTGCTTCTTATTTTTGTATAACAACCAACTATAATACCAAATAGCACATCATATCCAAACTTGCCAGTTGATACAATTTCAGTGTGGGTTAGTTCTGTTGTACCCTCTGCAGTTTCTTGGGGGAGAAAGTAACTGTGGCAGTGCTATCTCAGACATAACGATGCAGGCACATCACCTTCTTACTCCTGCAGCTGTCAAGGTGCCATGTAGTACATAGATTAAAAAGCAAAAAGATAATCTCAGGAGTTATTTCAGTGAGTCTCCCATGTCATACCAGATCCATAAAACCCTTTGCTTTCCTTTTGAAGTCTTCTACTGGACCAATTTCAGGTTCTTTGGTGTCTGTTCCCTGTAGAAACTGCTGGAAAATAACTGGAAAGTCATAGTTGTGGAAGATTTTTCTCTCCTGACAGGGTTTGTGGCTGCCTGGTTTTTCTGGCATTTTAGTTGTGGCAGGAAATAGTCTTTGATGTATTTTGAGTCCAGAATGCTTCACTGTGTTTCTAAGTGAGCTCTGTAATCTGAAACTGGTTCTTCCTTCTTTTGCCTGTAGGATTATATAATGGACAAATTAATCTTCTGCAAAAAACCTCAGAGACTGAATCTATAAGTCCACAATTTTCCTAGTTTTCCTTGGTCCTACCCTTCAACAAGTTTTGAAAGGGTCATTAATATCTTGAAGAGGTTCCTTCCATTCTGCTTTTGCCATCCATTTTAAGCTTCACTAGGTCCCAATGTTATATGAATAAGTTAGTAAAGGTCAGAGAGTCTCAGATTATAAGCTGCTATGAAAAATTCTAAATTTCTGGACAAGTTTTTTGAGGATTTTCTTTCAGATTTGGAAATTCTCTTATGCTAGTTCAAGTTCTGAATCAGAATATGGGGCAAAGTAATGGCAGGTAGCCTTGGTTTGGTCAGAAGGCCTCACTTTATTTAGCATCTGCCTTTCTCTTTTTCTCTTCAAAGGAAAAAGGCAACTGGACAAAGGGTTAGTGGAATCAGAGTATTTAGATAAAGACAGAAGAGTTGGGGTTTTAGTTATTAAAGCACAGACCTCTTTCATCATGCCCTTAGTTTGTGCTTATAGCTTAACTGTTTTTTCAAAAAAAGAAAGAAAAAATTAAGGAAGCAATTTCTGATTCATTAGGTCTTCTAGATATGTCTACATATGAATTAAAAAACACATCTTATTGTTTTGGCAGGTTTTTTTTGCCCCCAGTGCTTAGCAAGTGCTCTACCACTGTCTGTTTTAGTAGGATTTTTAAAAATCTGTTTTTCACATATGACTTAATTCTCTCCAAATTAAAATTTGTACCACTGTTTTTCTAATCCAGTTAAGTGTACAATATCCAATTTGACTTGAAACCCAATTCACATTTTGTCTGTTAAGAAAACTAAGGCCTCTTAACTGAATCCAATTCGGGAAAATGGCGGGGGGGCCCAGAAAGTTTGCTCGGATGAACTTGGTGAGCTGAGAACAAAAAATGAATGAAACATACGATCCAAGAGAAAAACTTACCCAGGATCTCCAGATGCTGTAAGAGATCACCAGGCCCACAGAGTAGTGGTGGGTAGCTCTTGTGGAGGACTGATGCTCCTAGAAACCACTGTAAGTCTACTTTGGACTTTACTATGCCAATCTGTTAAAAACAAACAAAAAAACTAAGATGAGTTAAATTTAAGAGTACTTAAACAACAAATACATGGAGCTAGGCAGCGCATCAGGCCAAAAATGGTTCAGAATGTCCCTGCACCTAAAATGTGGTAAACTGTATTTACAACCAGAAAAACAGGAAATGTACAAAGATTACTCGAATAGTGCAATTCAGCACTTGCCTAATTAGGGCGCAGTTTGGCAGTCTTCAGCCTGGGACTGGCTGAGGCTCAGTTGCTTGGTTACCAGGGTATACTCTTAAACCTGTTTGCACGTCAAGCTAGGGTGCCGTTCACTGTGGATGGAGGCTACTTTGGGACAAACTTTCTCCAGCATGGAAACCAGTTTAAGCCAAATTTATTTACCAGAACCCACAACTACCGCACTAGACGTGAAATAAAACGCGTAACTTCTGAGCTCTTCCCTGCGTTGCGGGCAGGAGCGGGCGCCAAGCTGCAGCGTGCAGCCAAAGCTGGCAGCCCCCAGGAGGCGGCCCAGGTCGGTGTTCCTCACCCACGTGGCCCCACACACACCTAGCTCAAAGTCCAAGGGCAGCGGTCTGGCTTTGGCCCTTGGATTTAGCGAGCTCCTGCCCAAGCTGCGGGAGGCATGAAAGTGACAGACGCACCGCAGCCCGGGTCCCACCTCTCTCGAGCAACTCGAATCCCGGCGCGCCGCCGCCCAGACCACGGTGGCAAAGGACGGGCGGGGAACCGGAAGCCAAGATGGCGACATCCCGCCCTCCTCTCGCGACTGGCGAGAAAAGAAGAAGGTTGGGCGAGCGACAGGGACGTAGCCAATGAGAGGGCGGGGCGCGCGTGACTGGCGGCTCTCGCGGCCTCTCTGCAGGCCCCGCCCCGGCTGCGGAGGCTCGGTCACCGCCCGCCGCGCCCTCTCCTCTCTGCCCTCCCTCCCCGCCCTGCCCAGCTCTGCTCTTCCCGTCTGAGGTGGCGGTCGGCCTCCCCTCCTCGTCAACTCCATTTTACCTCTCCTCCGCTCTTCCCTTTCCCTCGGGCCCGAAACGGCCTGAGCACCTTCCCGCCTCCTTAGGGTGACTGCGGAGCCTCTGCGCTTTCTCTCTCTCGGATCCTCGGTCCTCGCCCTGCCCCGCCATGAATGAGGAGTACGACGTGATCGTGCTGGGCACCGGCCTGACGGTGAGCTGCGGGCGGAGGGGTGCGGGGCGGCCCGCGCTGTGCGGGTCCCGGGCCAGGGGGCGTCCCCTCGCCCGGTCTCCCAGTCTGGCCGCGACGGCCCCGCCATCCGGTGGCCGGGCGGCGGTGGTCGCACCCCCGGCACACGACGGCCCGGCGTACGAGACCTGCCGGCCTGTGGGTCTCCTCCGGGGCTGTCGTTCGCCGTTGCCTTGGTTTTCGGGGAGGGGGACGTGGCTAGTGGAAATGGACTGATTTGAAGGAAGCGGGCATTCTCCAAGTTTGCAGCGAAACACCAGGAAATGGAAACCCTGGCGGTGCATCTGTGAAGCTAGTCAGTCGGGTAGTAACGGCCGAATAAAAGCAGGTGGGAAGAAGCTTCACCCTTCTGCAGAAATGAAGAGGAAAGGGGGGGGAAAAAAAGAGTTCGCTCTGGGGTGCTGCTGCTCCTCCACTTCCCTTTTGGGTCTGTGACCTCTCGCGATTGGAAGCGGGGAAGCACTAGGCAGAGGGGGAGGGTGTAAACCGCTCGCAGTGGCGTTTCCTATTTAGCCTGCAGCCACTGCTACTCGTGTCTGGCTGCCAAAGCTCGGGAGGTTTCGTGACAAGTCATTGAACAGGCACTGCTTTAAGTTTTTGGAGAAAATGCAGAGATTAGTTTTTCTTTCTTTTTAAAATTCCTCCTCCTCCAAATAAGCTTTGTTAATTCCTTTAAAGCATTCTCTCAACCCACTTACTGAGCAGCAGTAGAATTTGCACTTAGTTTTCTCAAAACTTGGGTGTCAGATGCTTTTGCACCTGACTTTTGCCATCTTTTCCTTTTGTTTGGTTTACTTCCTGCCTCCGCTGTCTCTTCTGAATGCTTTCTCTTAAGAGACACTGGTGATGGATAGCTAGAGGCCAAGATCTTTCAACTACTCAGCTCCCTACAGGGAGATAAAAGATAAATCAATAACATGAAGAATGAATTCCTAATATACGAATGCAAGGCATATCTAATGCCATGGTATATTTATTTTTCTGTGTATCTGTCTGCTTACAGATCTTCAGAGAATATTCTGCAAATAATGCAGGCAGGTTTTGTATCTTGTACCTTTTCTATTGCTTTTTTTAAAGAAAACGAGAACTGTTCTTGCAGAAGACTTCAATTTGTAAAGAGGACCATTTCACTATCATTTTTTTGGGAAAATTTGAAATTCCGAGGGGTCTA
This sequence comes from Glaucomys volans, assembly GCA_020662805.1. Taxonomy (NCBI): domain Eukaryota; kingdom Metazoa; phylum Chordata; class Mammalia; order Rodentia; family Sciuridae; genus Glaucomys; species Glaucomys volans. The sequence goes on along the minus strand of JAJEJO010003105.1, from coordinate 141,477 downwards.
CTTCATCATGAATACTAAGCTAGAAGAACACTGATGTAAATCTTGTGAATTCCATGTAGTCCCATCTCAAATGCCTGAGTCATTTAATATAAATCACCACTTAAAGTTTGTTGAAATGTTTTCTCAGGATCAAATTAATTTTTATAAAGATAACACCCTGAAATAACTACTTTTGATTTCTCTAGGTAAGAGAAAACCTTTGTGTTTTTATTTGGCTAATTTTTTTTTAAGGAAAAGGTTATCTTTCTGTTTATAATGATGTATGATGATTGTTGAACATCCATTTCTGAATATTTTATTATATTGAAAGGTCCAGAAATAGACTTGTGACAGTCTAGGAAATAGTACCAAACAGATATGATTACTTCTTCAGATAGTCGTTTAAATCTGGGGAATTTGGTTGAATTTCTTTTTTGATGCTAAGTTGGGAAGAAACGCTGGATGCCTGAATAAATAGGCCTACCCACTGCAGATTTTTTGTTTTTGTTTTTAAGTACGTAATTGGAATCTCAAGCTGAATTTAGTAGTTTTTGGAGGATTTTGGCAGTTGTGATGGGTACTGTTGCTGCCAGCATGTTCTAAGAGCCAGTTAGTTCCACTCTTTTTTTTTTTTTTTTTTTATGATTATTGCTAGTCTTTCAGATTTGCTCATGATTCAGGTCAGTTGAGCATAGACAAGTGAGTACAAATCCATCATCATGCAGGTTTCCACCTGCCTACTTCAGAAGCATCACTTTGTATCAAAGATGGAACACAGTCTTACAGGATAACAAACAAGTTAAGATAATACATTTTATTTAAATTTGCATTTGGAGTGTGAACTTTTTGATAAGTGGTGGATACATACTTACCAATTTCTGCTGTGGTTTTATAACTAGCTATGATAACTCTTTAATCTCTGTTAGCTTTCCTAGATTATTTTGTGACGCGTTCTTTGAGAATTATATCAATTCAGGGCAATCACATTGTTGCCATCATTGGTAGGAGTAGTCATGACAGGGGTGTTCTGATTTTTAGTGATGCCAGAACTTAGACGGCAGTTCAATGTGTAGATCACCAAAGTTAAAAACCCTCAGATTGGGCCGGGCGCGGTGGCGCATGCCTGTAATCTCAGCACTTGGGAGGCTGAGGCAGGAGGATCGAGAGTCGAAGCCAGCCTCAGCAACTTAGTGAGGCCCTAAGCAACTCAGTGAGACCCTGTCTCTAAATACAAAATAGGGCTGGGGATGTGACTCAGTGGTGGAGTGCCCCTGGGTTCAATCCCTAGTACCAAAAAAACCAAAAAGCAAACAAACAAAAAAAATACTCAGATTGGGCTGGGGATATAGCTCAGTTGGTGGAGTGCCTGCCTTGCAAGCACAAGGCCCTGGGTTCAATCCCCAGCACCGCAAAATAACAAAAACAACAAAAAAAACACCCTCAGATTAAAATTAACTTTGAGTATCTGGAGTGAACATACTATTTAGTTTCCTTAATTTCCTTAAGACCCTAATAAAGGTATGTGATATCAAGCATGGATGTTCCTGTGTCTAGTACATTGTCAGGAACTTTTACTTTTAAAGGAGTTTGAGGAACTGTTGGAGATTTGTGTATTGCTTTAGTTGGCATTGTTTGTATCAGTTGTATGATTAACTCATATTAATTCACATTTTTTTCCATTTTGTTTTGTTTATTGTTAGTTTTTACAAACAATAGATTTGCTAGATATGCCCTAGGTCATATTGAATTAAAAAGTTTAGCACATTTCAGAAATTTAAAATATACACTGTAGTCTTAGGACTATTGTACAATGACACAAATGGTACACCACCGTCAAATATGAGCCCACCGTCTGGATGACGTCCAGTAGTTACAGTTAATCCACAAATGTTGATAGTAACTTTAATAAAGAAGGCCTGAAATGATTTGGTAAAAATTAAAGTCTTTATTCTGTTTGAGGGAAAAAAAGAGTTTTCTATATAATTGAATTTTTTAAGGAATTGTGAGTTATTCCTTTAAAGAACTGTAGCTTTTGGATAAAAACCTTTCTAAGCCGGGCGCGGTGGCGCACACCTGTAATCCAAGCAACTTGGGAGGCTGAGTCAGGAGGATCGAGAGTTCAAAGCCAGCCTCAGCAACTTAGCGAGGCCCTAAGCAACTCAGTGAGACCCTGTCTCTAAATAAAATACAAAATAGGGCGGGGATGTGGCTCAGTGACCGAGTGTCCCTGAGTTCAATCCCTGGTTCCAAAAAAAAAACCAAAGAACATTATTTACTTGATAACTAAGATTTTCATCATGAAGATTAATTATTGTCTTAAGCTATAACCTTATGAAGCCATTAAGACCTAGGAACTTTGAGAGTCAGTCTCTCTCCCTCCCTCCCTCCCTCCCTCCCTCCCTCTCAGTCCTGGGAATTGAATCCAGGGATGTTTAACTACTGAGCTACATTCCTAGCCATATTCATTTGTTTATTTATTTATTTAGAGACAGGGTCTATATGATATTATATTCTTTTAGCAGTGTAGAAACGATCTTTTATTATGGGTTTAGAAGAATCGTTGGACTTGGAGTTTTTTTTTTAGCTTCAGTTAACTTTTGTCGTATTTGTTTTTTGTTTCTTCTTGAAACAAAACTACCTACTTTGAAGGTAGTTATTATCAGCTCATTGATTCTGCTGCATTTTTCAATTATTGGGCCCTTTACTTTAGTTCTCAGCCTTCATTGCTCACTTTAGATCCAGCGGATCATGCTTTTTTTCAGTAGACTGTGAAGGTATATGTGGAAGCTGTACACATATAGCTTGTTTGGTGTGATTTTTCTCAAAGTTGTTTGGTGTGATTTTTCTCTTCAAAAGTTGAACCCTGGAGTCCACTTCTTTTATAAGCTGGGACTATGATATAAGTATTATCCTCCTTCCATGTATCATATTGAACTGTTTATGTTAGTGCTTAAAAGCAAGTTAGCTGTTTTAGATGCTATTAGGGCTGATTTTTGTAGTTGTAAAATACTTTCAGTTCTGTTTATCAGGATATCATTAAGAAAATGAAAAGTCAAGCCACAAAATGGAAGAAAATCTTTGTTTCATGTAACCAATGAAGGACTTAATATATCTTCAGAATATATAAAGAATTTTTCATAAAGCAATAAGAAATGACAGGAAGCCCATTTTAAAAGTGAGCAAAAAATTTGAATGGATGCTTATTTTTTAAACAATTTACTAATTTATTTATTTTAATTTTTACAGACTTCATTTTGATTCATTGTACACAAATGGGGTACAGCTTTTCATTTCTGTGGTTGTGCATGGTATAGATTCATACCATTCATATAATCATACATATACATAGGGAAATGATGTCTGTACCATTCCACCATTTTTCATACCTTCTCCCCTCCCCCCTCTCATTTCTCTTTATGTAATCTAAAGTTTGGATGCTTATTAAAAGAAGGTACCTTAGTCTTAATCAACTACAAAAAGTACTGAACCTCATTAATTATCAGGAAATTCATCTTAACTAGAATGGGCTAAAATTAAAGATAACATTAAGTTTTGGGCAAGGATTTGAAACTACAAGGACATTTTTCATATACTGCTGACAAAATTGTAAATTGTGCAACTATTTTGGAAAGCTGATTGGCAGTATTTGCTCTCCTTGATAGCTAGCTAACAAATGTATACTTGAAAGGCATGTGAGAGTGTTCATAGAGCATTGTTTGTAATAGTCAAAAACTGGATATTTTCCAAGTGTATACCAATAGTACAAAGGGTAAGTAAAATGTTGTATGTCCATTCAGGAGAGACTTCTACAGCTTTGTTTCCCAATGTGTGGTCCATACATCAACTGCATCTGCATTGCTAGGAAATTTAGCTAAAAATGGAGTAGTTTAGGTTCCACTCAGGTCCATGAGTCAGAAACTATATTTTAACACCATTTCCCCCATCCCAACTACCAACTCAGATGGGCCCCTCCAGGAGTCATGGATGCAACCTGAAGCTTCAGAATCTGTTTAGGAAATGCCAAATCAGGAATTAGACTTTAATATTCTCTGCTTGCAGGATCAGGTGCCTTCTGAAATGTTACAGAATAGTAAATTTTAGGGTTTTCAGGCCATATGCTCTCTGCCACAATTACCCAACTGAGTCAGTATGAAAATAGCTGTAGACAATATATACATAAATGGGGCATGGTATTTACCAGTAAAACTTTATTTAAAAAGTAGTCTGGGGTTAGGGATGTAGCTCAGTTAGAGTGCTTGCCTCACATGCACAAGACTCTGTGTTTAATCCCCAGCACTGCGCGCGCGCGCACACACACACACACACACACACAAAAGTAGCCTGCATGCTGAATGTGGATCATGGACCTCAGGGATCCCTGCTTTGTGACAATGAGAGTAAGCAAATTAGACCTCGCACAAAACATTAATCTTTTAAACATAATGTTGAATAAAAGATGCGAGATCAACAAAATAAATACCACATGATTCCATTTATATGGAGTTCAAAAACAGAACAAAGCATTGGTGTTGGAATTCATGAGAGTGATGGTGGTGGTGGTTATGAGTGAAACAGGGCATGAGGGACTTTCAGAACATGTTCTGTTTCTTGAGTCTTTAAAAACTATGCACACTTGTTTACTAAAATTGAACCTGATAGTAGTTCAAATCATTTAAAAAATCAAACAAATACATACATCATAGAGGAAAATTGAAATTTTTATGTTAAAAATAAATGTTTCAAATTCAAATCGATAATTAGGGAAATGAAGTCATACTTTTCTGCTGTCTAGGGTATTTTGGGCAAACTTGAGAGACACTAAAGTTTATAAATGTATGTGGAATTTCCTATGTCTTAAAAAATAAATCACTGAGCCGGACGCAGTGGCGCACGCCTGTAATCCAAGTGACTTGGGAGGTTGAGTCAGGAGGATCGCGAGTTCAAAGCCAGCCTCAGCAACTTAGCGAGGCCCTAAGCAACTCAGTGAGACCCTGTCTCTAAATAAAATACAAAATAGGGCTGGGGATGTGGCTCAGTGGCCGAGTGTCCCTGAGTTCAATCCCTGGTTCCAAAAATAAATAAATAAAATAAAATAAAATAAATAAATCACTGATCTCCAAAATTCTGGCATAAGATTTTCAAATGAATGTGTACACCATATCTATGTTACTTCTTATTAACTGTCCTTTTCTGTGTGTTCTTTTCCTTTTCCTTCTTGATTCTGTCCCCAGCCCCTATCTTGATTTGATTGGTCTCAGTAAATCCAGGCTTTGTCATTTTTCAGAATGACCATTGACAGTTCCGTTTTCAGTTTAGTAATGGTTATCCTTTATCCTGGAGGCTTCTTCCTTAGGGCTCTGTTTCTCAAACATTTTGGTCTAGCTTCTGTTTACAGCTCTTAAAAATTGAAGATCCTTAAAAACTTGTTTATATAAGGGTTGTTTCTGTCAGTATTAGAAATCAGTAGAAATTAAATAAATTCACTTAAAACAACAGTAATAAACCCCTTATATGTTAACATGCATGGTAATTTTATTAAATGTAACTTTTTCAAAATAAAAACTTATGAGGAGACCATTATTGTTTTACATTTTTTGCAGATCCTTTTAATGTCTGACTGTATAAAAACTCCTGTTTAGTCTGTTGTGATGATTGTCTATCTGAAGTTTATGGAAATAACCAGACCATACAAATGTGTAGTTGAATCAGGAAAGGAATGTAATAATAGTCTTTTAGATTATTGTTAAAATTCTTTTATTTACATGAAAAAACATGCATCAAATTTTTAAAAGCTGAATTGCAATAATAACCCAAAAACTCATCAATAGTTTGATATTCTGATACATTAAAATCTATTGATAGAGCTTGCACTGTGGATTTTATAACATTTTTCCTAAGTCATTTGAAAAATACTAGCTTATTTAGTAATGCAGATCTTCCCAATATTGACACATTACATTTTCTAATAAAAAAATCATATTTGTTAATACTGTCACTGAAAAGTCATTTAAAAGTCAGTATTAGGGATCTGACATGTGCCCACAATTTTTACTTCTTGTTATTGGCAACAAATGGTGTCAGTTATTTTCCTTTATGTTCATTTTTGAGAAAATGCCTAACAAATACCTAAGCCTGATTAATCATAGTTTGTCCAGTTGGTTTTTAAAATCAAAATGATGATCTGTGAAAAAAGTAGCTAGCTCAGTGTACCAGTCAGTTACTTAAAAGGTTTTTCCTGAGTGGTAAGTACTGTGTATTTCCCATTTTATTATACAGAATATAAAAAGATTTATATTAAAGGATATACATTTTAATAAACTAATTTCCATACTTCATGGTGGGTACCTCTTAAGCAAGTGTCTGTTAGTGAAGAATATAATGACTGCTAGTTGTTTAGAGCCTCTGTCTTTGTTTTATCCACCATTGATTTTGCATCAACAGTGCAAATGCAAACCTAGTTTTTAAAAAGTGATTCAATGTTCTTGGTGTTATTATGAAAATTTTTTTTATGTTTTTTCCTTTTTTTTTTTTTTTTTTTTTTTGCATGGAGTCGGTTGCTGGAGATTGAACTCAGGGACACTCAACCACTGAGCCACATCCCCAGCCCTATCTTGTATTTTATTTAGAGACAGGGTCTCGCTGAGTTGCTTTGTGTCTCACTGTTGCTGAGGCTGGCTTTGGACTCATTCTTTCTGTCTCAGCCTCCTAAACTGCTGGGATTATAGGAGTGAGCCACTGTGCCCGACTGTGAACATAGTTTTAATGTTGGGACCCACTGTGATCCAAGACCACACTTTGAATCCTGGTGATTTTAGGACTTTCTTCATGGAATATGTCATGTTATATAACTATAAATGTTAGTTACTAAGGGAATTCTTTTTTTTTTTTTTTTTTTAACTAAGAGAATTCTTAATGACAGACTTTCTTTTTAAAAAAAGAATTAGTTTTAAATATGTTCTGGGACTTGCCTTCTTTTAAAGATACTTATGTTTTCCCTGTAGGAATGTATTCTGTCGGGAATAATGTCAGTGAATGGAAAGAAGGTTCTTCATATGGATCGAAACCCATATTATGGAGGAGAAAGTGCATCTATAACACCACTGGAGGATGTGAGTGTATAAAAATTAACATACCTTTTATATTTTGAATGTTTTACTGGTGAATCTTCATTTTACTCCTTAGAGATCATTTTAAATTTTTTTTTTAAATTTTACTAAATAGAAAATCTGGAGCACCATAATTTTTTAGGAGCTTCTTGTTTAGGGCTCTAGAAATTTTAATTGTGATCTTTTGTTGCCATCTAGTGTTTATATCTCTCAAAGTTAATAGAATACAGACTAAGAAATTTGATAGCAGAGACTACCAAGCACAATGCCAGGGCTTTCCACGTGGTCTTATTTATTCTCTCAGTCACTCAAAGGTAAATTTTTATCCCCATTTTCCAGGTTACAAAATAGTCTCTGTGGGGTTAAAATCTCAGGGATTGGTTGTGAACCTGTGTCCTACAATTCCAAGTATAGTTCCCTTTGCTTTATTAGCCTATTTCCTGCCACATGAAGCATATTAAAAAAAAAATTTTTTCCGGAGGTGGGGTCAAACCCAGGACCTTGAACATGCGAGGCAAGCACCTTATACTGAGCTGCATCCCCAGCTACACATGAAGCACTGTGTCTTACTCCTGTTTCCCTGTGTGGGGCTTGTTGAACATCCACATGTATCCACCATTAATGATGCTTATAACTTGGACCCCCTGGTTCAGGTGATGGCCACAAAATTTCTTTGTATATAGTCTGAGTGATGTGCTGTCACCATTCCTTCCATACTTAGCACATTTATTAGCTAATCTTTAATAAGTTGAACACATTTTCTTTTTTCCTTTTTTCTTTTTAAAAATTTTTTTCTTATCGTGAATATATTCAGAGACATGAATTTTTATTGTGTATCTACCAACTTTGCTTATTGTTTTTTACCTTTTCAATAAGATTCATGAATTTGAATTAATATTCTCAAATTTTAAACTGCAAACTTCCTTTTATTAAAGCTTCTACTCAACTTACAAATTATAAGTTAGCTGTTCTTGCTATTAAATACCCTAAACCAAAAACCAAAAACCCCCAGAAAAAACAACACAAAGTTTTGGGGAGTGATGGATATATCTGATACTTTTTGGTGGTGGTATCATGGATGTGTACTATTCTCTAGATTCATCAAAAATGTATACATTAAGCATGTGCAATTTATTGTATATTATACCTTCATGAAACTTAAAAAGCTATATACTGGAACTAATTTGAATTATCTTTTCTAGTTTGGAGAATCCAAAATTTATTTTTAACTCTATGTAACTAAAGAAGCAAAATTGGTGGGGTAACTTGACCTTATGTGCCCCCTAATGTAATGCAGTATGATGTAATCAACAACAATTTCTTACAAACTAGCATGATCTTCTTAAAAGAACAAAAAGTGAGAAAGCTTTTGAAGATGAGAATAAGAAGAAAGAACAAAAATGCAATGCTTGAAACTTTAGTTAATTGTGGTTTAAAAACAAAACAAAAAGACTACTAAAGAGCCACCTAAGCCTTTTGTTAGCTTTTTATATGGGGGAAGAATGAGTTTGCTTTCTATAAATAAAGGGATGTACCTGTAGAACTAGAGTGTCACTGTTTTTATGCTTGTAAAAAACAAATTAAAACCTTGTGCAATATTTTGTTTAATTTAGCATTCACAAATTGATTAATCTACTTACATTTGTATTGGTAACTTGCTAAAATTTTTATCTGATAAAAAATAAAATCCCCTCATACCTTACCTCTTGTTGTAGTGTTTCCTTATTATACCAAAGCCACTTCATCACAAATAATTTTATAATGGAAAATTAAATTCTGTTACATTTTGTTTTGCTTTTAGTTATACAAACGATTTAAATTACCAGGACCACCACCAGCATCAATGGGGAGAGGAAGAGACTGGAATGTTGACTTAATTCCCAAGTTTCTTATGGCTAATGGTAAAGAATTCTAACTTAATTTATGAAAGTACACTGGATCTGCTTTGGGCATAGAAATTACCCCTTGAAGAAAGAATATTATTGTGGGTGTGAGGAAGTGGATTTTGTTGAATGGCAACAGTATGGTTAGAATATGGTCCATTAGAGGTGTCTGGAGTCAGTAAGTTAGGAATGGAGGGAAAGGGGGTGTGACTTATTAGTAAATAGCTCTAGAGAATCAAAGTTATGATGTAGCACAGTACATACCAAAATTTTGTAAGCATTTTGTAATTGTAAGTTTTGTAAAAAATTGTAAACATTTGACATAGCTATAAACATTAGTACAATAAGGATGTGGTGTAGTACATACCAGAATTGTAAACATTTGTAACAGACTTCCCTCTCTATGCTTTGGTGACGATTTTAGATAACTGGCCCTTTAAAACTGAAACATCTGGCTGGGGATATAGCTCAGTTGGTAGAGTGCCTGCCTCGCAAGCACAAGGCCCTGGGTTCAATCCCCAGCACAGTAAAAAAAAATTTTCTCTCATTTTAGAGGCATGAAATCTTTTTAAATTGCTGTGTTATTAGTACTTGATGACATTGGAAAACTAAATTCTTGGTTATCAAGGTCTGTGTTCTATGAATAAAGTATATGTTATCCTTTCCTCCTTTTTTTTTAAGTTTCTATTACATAGTTTGTTTTAATAGAAAGAGACCTTATTTGAATTTTTTCTAAAATTTAAAATTTGCCAACTTCTTTTGCGCTGAACTCTAAAAAAAAAAGTTTTATTAAGTAATGTTATTAGACCTAGGGAACAGTTAAGTAGAAGGAAAAGCAAATTTACATAATTATAATCTCACCATCTAGATTTAATCGTGGTTAATATTTCTGGTGCATGACGTAGTGTTTTTTATTCCAATTAACATATTGTTTCTTTTATCCAATGTATTATGAACAGGTAAGGCGTGTGTGTGTGTGTGTGTGTGTGTGTGTGTGTGTGTTTGTGTGTGTGTGAGCCCGCGCATGTTCGTGAGAGAGACAAACCCTTTTGTATACTTGTATTATAGGGATAAAGACAATAATCTTTTTAAAAAGTCTTTTCCTTTTTATTGCCACATTTTATTTTCCACCAGTGATATTATCCTATCCATTTCCCTGTATCTTTTTTTTTTTTTGGTGGGGCTGGGTATTGAACCCAGGGACTTGTGCATGCAAGGGAAGCCCTCTACCAACTGAACTATATCCCCAGCCCCATTTCCCAGTATCTTTATTAACCCTTGATGTTATTTGTTTTGGTTGACATTTTGTCATTAAGAGGCAAAATCTGAACTTTTAAAATATCTATTTTTTAGAGGATGGTTAGATATTGATTAACTTTCCTATTTAGTAAATTGGCCAGCCTTTTATTAGTACATTTTCCCATTGAGGTTTTTCTGTTTTTCCTTATTGATGTGAAAGAGCTCTTTATAATTAAGATATAACCCTTTTAAAGATATGTAATTTGCCTTTTAACTATTAAATTTTTTTCTGTACCCAAGGCTTTTTTCATGTCATATTGGTTGATCTCTTTTCCTTTCATTGTTTTTCATTGGGAGGGGTAGCTTATATTTAGAAATTTTCTTTCCACCTTGCCTCAAGCTTATTAGAATGCTAATGGTTGTTTTAATGATTTTACACTTTTATTTTTTTGTCATGTAAATTTTTGCATTTTACCATATAAATAGATTCATCTTTATTATGAAATTTATGTGGTTTGTTGTCTCATTGGTTGAAAAGTAAAGACTCAATGGGTATGTAGCTCAGTGGTAGAGTGTTGATCAGGCATGTATTGAGGCCCTGGGTTCAGTCCTTGGGAATACATACACATACACCAACAAGTAGAGATTGAAGTTTATTATTGAAGATGGCCAACCTCTTGTCCTTCAATACCATTCATTTTTTTTTTCTATTTTGATTTGAAGTTTTATCAAGCATTAATTTCTTAACATTCTTACACATGGTGTCTACATATTATTTTCCCCTAATTTGGGGACCAGTTATTATAATTGTACAGTATTATCTGTATAATTATAATTGTACTTTAATATCTGGTTGCATAAATCTCTCATTACTTTATTTCTTGTTCTCAAAAAAAATTTTTTTTTGATGTTTGACAACCCTAGTATGTGTATCTTCACATCAGCTTTAAAACAATTTTGGTTTCACAAGTTTGCTGTTTTTGTTACATGATAATTTTGGGGCTTATAGGCAGCTAGTATTTTCACTTGCATGCTTGGCTTTTTCTGTCTGGTGTTGATGTTCACTTTAATAAATATAATTGACTTGGAAATATTTTGGGAGTTGTTTCTTTGAAATATGATAGAAACTGTAATGCAGCCTAATCCATTAGCAGTAATACTGCAATTCTAAATCTCACGCCTCTAATTTTCATTCATAAAAATTATGAATGTTGAAGTCATAACATTAGAAAAGAAACGTCTATATCTGCTATAGGTATGCATCCTGGTTTACAGTTTAAAATATGGCTTTGCAGATTTGTTTTGTAGGACCTATTGGACAATATTGGGAAGAAGTTGAGAAGCCATTAGTATTAGTAAATGTGCATTTATTTCTGTTAATTTAAAAAGAAATTATTAAAAAAAGTTGTTGATAGACCTTTATTTATTGATTGATTTATATGTGGTGCTGAGACTTGAACCCAGTACCTCATTCATATTTAGGCAAGTGCTGTACCACTGAACCACAATCCCAACCCTATTTCTGTTAATTTTTAGTGGCAGCATGATTTAAATTGAAGTTTGAATTCTTTGACTTTTTTAGGTCAGCTGGTTAAGATGCTGCTTTATACAGAGGTCACTCGATATCTGGATTTCAAAGTAACTGAAGGGAGCTTTGTTTATAAGGGAGGAAAAATCTACAAGGTTCCTTCCACTGAAGCAGAAGCCCTGGCATCTAGTAAGTAGTTTCATTTTATCTTTTTGGGATAATTAGATTTTGTAGTAGAAAGCTATCTCAGAAATCCATCCATCCAGTCAACAAATATTTATTGAATGTCCATCACGGGCTAGACACTGTTCTAGACAGTGGAGATTACATTAGTGAACTTTAACATTCTGTACAGTTTGGAAGGGGAGAAGTTTCCTTTTCATTGTCTTTCTAGTAACTGCATGCCACTAGTAGGAAGAGCTGAAGGTCTCCAAGGTGGTAATTTATAGCTGTCTGTTCACCTTTTAGTGTAAAAAGCAGTGAATGGATTATCTAGGACTTCTCTAAAGTAAGTGATCAATAGGGCAGTCAACATACACATTGATTTTGATCCCTTCATAGATAGTATTTTTTCAAAGACTTATTTTCTTTGTATCTAATAAGAGACATTATTCAACTTGTATTTAATTAAGTATTGGCTGTAATTACTTGTAACTGGGGGTAAGCTTAGAATTTCTAACTAACCTTTATCAATTGTGTGGTTTTATTTTAAAGTGTTGTGAAGCTTGAGGTGATGTTATCCAAATTTCTCATATCTTAATTTGCATTTTGCTTTAGGGGCCTAAGTTAATGACATTCATGTTTAAATTTTCCTCTTATACTCTTTTTTATACCTCAGTGTCCTATTGTGAGTGTATGGTTTTTGAAAAATTCTTTTTTAGGTTTAATGGGACTGTTTGAAAAGCGTCGCTTCAGAAAATTCCTAGTGTATGTTGCCAACTTTGATGAAAAAGATCCTAGAACTTTTGAGGGTATCGATCCTAAGAAGACCACAATGCGAGATGTGTATAAGAAATTTGATTTGGGCCAAGATGTTATAGATTTTACTGGTCATGCTCTTGCACTTTACAGAACTGATGAGTAAGTGTTTTGGTTTTTAAGATTTGTAATTTTCTTGGAATGCTGACTAAATTTTCCAGTTCTGCAAACTGGAAATTCTAACAAAACATTCAGCTGTGTTATACTGTAAAAAAAAAGGTTCTAGTTGCTTAGTGTTGGAACCTTTTAAATGAAGTAGGAAGGTAGTGGACTGAAATCTCTTCAATAAAAGATTAAATTGAACAACTAAGAAAGAAAATTAAAACCATCTTCTCATGTTCATTTCCTTTTCAGCTATTTAGATCAACCATGTTGTGAAACCATTAATAGAATTAAACTTTACAGTGAGTCTTTGGCAAGATATGGCAAAAGCCCATACCTTTATCCACTCTATGGCCTTGGAGAATTGCCACAAGGATTTGCAAGGTAAGAGCCCATTTTTAACCGATTAATTGACATCTAATTGATCCTGAACTTTATCTCAAATAGGCACCGAACTTTGGTTTTACCAATGAAACAAGGTATTCAGGTATTTTTCCTTTTTTTTTGTGGTCTTGAGAGTAACAAACATGTTTGCAAATGCTCTTCCAATGAGCCTTATCCCCAGTTCTTTTATTTTTATTAAAGTAAAATTTATACATAATGAAACATTTTGTTTAAAAAAAAAGTTTGACAGATGTACTGATCCTGTGTAACCACAACCCCAATCAAGATATGAAATATTTTCGTAGCTCAGAAAATTTCCTTGTTTTGTAAAGAATACATCCCTCTCCCCTGCATTACATTTGTGATTTCTACTCCCAGCTTATTTTGCCTGTTGTCAAAGTTCTTATCCAGGGAATAATACAATGTGCATGTATTTGCATCTGGCTTTTGCCTTTTGCTTAACAAAATTTTTGGCATTTATCCATGTTGATGCCCATGCTGATAATTCATTCTTTTTATATATGAATATACCATTCTCCTATTGATGGACATCTAGAATTTCACTTTGGGGCTTTTCTTAATAAAGCTATTCTAAAATTTTTGTGTACAAGGAGATTTGTTGGCTGATGTGGCAAGTATATGTTTAACTTCATAAGAAACTGCCAGTTTTCCAGAGTAGTTGTACAACTTGTATACATTGAGCAATATGAGAGTTCTAGTTGCTCCCCATCCTTATCAATCAATTAGTGTTAGTCTTTATTTTTTGCTTTTTGGCTGCACTGGGGATTAAACCCAGAGCTTTAGGTATGCTAGGCAAGCACTCTACCCGTGAGCTACATCCCTACCCCTGTCAGTTTTTTAAATTGTAACCACCCAACGAGTATGAAATGCCTTATCAAATTGTTTTAATTTGCATATCTTGAGAACTAAAATTGACTACTTTTTCATGTAATACTTATTGACCATTTGTATAATTTTATGCTGTGACTGTTCAAGTCTTTTCCAGATTTTTAAAGATTGGATTGCTTTTTATTTTTTATTTGTAGATCTTTTTAAAAATATCTTTATTATTTTTATGTGTGCTAAGGATTGAACCCAGCGCCTCACATGTTCAAGGCAAGCACTCTACCACTGAGCTATAGCCCCAGCCCGTGATTTGTATATCTTGATGTATTTCGGTGCCAAGTCTTTTGCCAGATATATATTACAGCTATTTTCTCAGTCTCTGGCTTGTCTTTTATAATTTTTACATTTGATAAACTGCCATATATCAAAATTATCTTTATATGTTTAATGCCTTTTGTGTCCTAAGAAATCTTTGAAGTTTAATTTTTGCATTTTAATCTATCATAAATTTTTAAATAATGTTGGTGTGTGAAATAAGGTAGGGCTTGAGGTTCATTTTTTTTTTCTATACTGTATTTAATTTTTGTAGCAGCATTTATTGAAAAGACTTTCTTTTCCAGGTGGTCTTGGTATCTTTGTGGGGAAGTAATTTGGCCATGTATGTGGGTCTACTTTGGGATTCAGTTTTCTTTCAGTGATTTTGTGGGATTTTTTTTTCCTTATACCATTACCACACTGTCTTGATTGTTATAGTTTTGTAGTAAGTTTTGAAGTCAGGTAATGTAAGTCCTTGAGCTATGTTCTTTTTAAAAATTTGTTTTGGCTACTTAGATCCTTTACCTTTCTATATACATTTTAGAATCAGGCTGTCTCTTGCCAGGAAAAATACTTGCTGGGAGTTTGATTCAACTGAGTTAAATCTGTAGATTAATTTGAGGAAAATTTTCATTATCATAATAGGGAGTTTTCCTATTCATTTTAAAGTTCTTTGCTCCTAATATGCAGAAATAAAATTCATGTTTGTATATTTGTGTCTTGTGATCTGCTTATTAAAGTAATTCACTTATTCTTCTAATTTTGTGGGTTTCTTAAAATTCTCATGTACACAGCTGTGTCCTGTATGAGTATATAAGGTTAGATTCTCCTTTTAACAATCTTTATGTGTCCCCCATATCTCTTGCCTTTATTGCACTGGCTGGAAATTCAAGAACAATGTCAAGGTGATTAGAATGGCCATTCTTGCTTTGTTTCCTGAGTTAGGGAGAATGTCTTACATATTTTACTATTAAATATGTTTTCTATAGTTTTTCATAGGTGGTTTTATCAGATTAAATTCCTTTTATTCATAGTTTACTGAGTTTTTAGTATGAATGGGTATTGACATTGAGTTAATCATGCAGCTTTTCTTCTGTATGTTATATAATGGATTACAGATTTATTTTTTAAAATGTTAAAAAATACCTTGCATTCCCAGGACAAGCTCCTTATTCATGATTTATTTGCTTGTTCATTGTTGAATTTAATTTGCTGAGTGTACGTGCATATACAACAAGTGCAAATAACAGATACATTGAATTTTGTGTTTCTGTTAATCATATTGGTTTATAAATCTCTTAATGGCCTTATTTTGTATCAGGGTTTGGTAGTCCATAAATTGTTTGGAAGAGTTTCCTCCTCCTTCCTTTTCGGAAAGTTTGTGAAGATTGCTATTGGTTTTTCTTAAATGTTTCATAGACTTGATCAATGAAGCCATCTGAGCCTGAAACTTTCCTTGTAGCAAGGCTTTTGATTGCTAATTTTCTTTTAATAGAAATTAGGCTACTCAAATATACTATTTCTTATTGTAGTTTTGTGTTTTTCAAGGAATTTGACCATTTCGAATAAGTTTTTGGCCAGGTGCGGTGGCGCATGCCTGTAATCCCAGCACTTGGGAGGCTGAGGCAGGAGGATCGCAAGTTCAAAGCCAGCCTCAGCAACTTAGCGAGGCCCTAAGCAACTCAGTGAGACCCTGTCTCTAAATAAAATACAAAATAGGGCTGGGAATGTGGCTCAGTGGTGGAGTGCCCCTGGGTTCAATCCCCAGTACCAAAAAAAAAAAAAAAAGTTTTTGAATTTATTGGTAAAAAAGTTGTGCTTAGTGTTATTATCCTTTTGATGTATATAAAAGATCATTAGTGATGTTCCCGCCTTCATTTCTGTGATTGGGAATTTATATTTTATCTCTTTTTTTAAGATTTAATATCATTTATCTTTTTCAAAGTACCAAACTTTTATCTTCATTAATTTTCTCTGTAACTTCCTATCTTTATCAATTGCTTTTTCTTAATTTCTTCCCTTTTTTTGACTTTTTATAGTTGAAACGTGTGATTTTACACTTTTCACATGTAACACAAGTTGAAAGTTTAATTTCCCTTTAAATCTGCTATCCATCATGGTACCACTGTCTTTCTTTTGCCTCCCTGCCAAATTTGGAAGAATAATTATTTCTAAACATTTGGAGATTCTCCCAAAACATCTTGTTATTAGTGTCTAATTTCATTAGTGTCTAATTTCAGAGAACAAACTTAATATTAATTTCAGTCTTTGAAATTGAGGCATATTTTATTTGAAATTGAGGCATATTTTATTTGAAATTGAGGCATATTTTATCATTGAATATATAATCTTAGTGAATATACTGTGAAAAAAAAAGTGTATTCTGCATTTGTTGGTGGAGTATCCTATAAAGAGAACTGGTAGCCAGGCATGGTGGCACACAATGTAATCCCAGCAACTTGTGAGGCAGAGGCAGGAGGATTGCAAGTTCAGCAGCTTACTGAGGCTCTGAGCAACATAGTGAGACCCTGCCTCTTAATGCAAAATAGAAAGGGCTGGGGATATATAACTCAGTGTTAAAGTGCCTCTGTGTGAATTCCCTGGTACCTAAAACAGAGAGAGAGAGAAATGGTAGAAAGATTCAAATGTATGTTCTTTTTCTAGTTCTATCAGTTTTCTTCTTTTTGTGTGTGGGGTACTGGAGATTGATCCCAGGTCCTTGCTCATGCTAGGCAAGTACTCTACCACTGAACTAGCTACATCCTGTATTCCCAGCAACATTGTTCTTGAAGACAGCATCAGCATATAGTTGAATTTTTTTTGGTCCATTGGGGTGTTATTTAGTCTATTTACATTTAATATAATAATCCATATAGTCTATGGTTTTTGCTACCTCCTGCCCCCCGCTGTTTACTACTCCTGTTTTTGGATTATTTTCTAGTGTTTCATCTTGATTCCTCTAATAGGTTTTAATCTTCACCTTTTTGTTTCATTGTTGACTCTGTAAATTATAATCTTTTATTTATCACAGTTTATATTTACACTTAATATTGTACCACTTTACATAAAATATAAGAACTCTGCTGCACACTATCATTTTATGTACCATTTTCCTTTGTGCTATTGTTTAGATTTCACATCTCTCATACTTTATAAGCCCCATAGTACAATGTTGAGTTTTTTGCATTAAACAGTCAGTTTAAAGAGATGAACAGAAGGGCTGGAGGTGTAGTTCAGTGGCAGGGCACTTGCCTGGCATGCATGAAGCCCTGTTTGATCCTGGTACGTGGGAGTTGGGGAGGAACAGAAGAAAATACTTTTTTAGTTAGGATTTGAAGAGATTTTTATCACAGATTTTTTTGGCTCCTTTGTGGTTCTTCCTTTTGTAGGGTTTCCCCCAATGAGTTTTTTTTTTTAATAATTTTTTTTGTAGTTGTAGATAGAATGCCTTTATTTTATTTATTTTTTTTATGTGATGCTGTGGATCGAACCCAGTGCCTTATACATGCTAGGCAAGTGCTCTGTCACTGAACTATAGCCCCAGTCCGCCAATGATTTTAATCTCTTGTGCTTCAAATTCTTACAGTACCTCAAGTCAGTAAGGCTATGGGCTTCCTGTTTCTGGTCTGGCTGACCCAAGTTAAAAGGCTAGGGAAGTAGTTCACTTAGGGAAAGCAGTGTAAACCACACAAGATCTCAGGCAGTTGATTCCTGTCAAGTCTGTTCATCATTCTCTGCCTGCTTTAGGCATTCTCTAGTGCCGTTTGATAATGTTTAGTTTATGTGTGTGTATACACACACACACACACACACATTTAGTAGTAGGTGGACACAATACCTTTATTTTTATGTGGTGCTGAGGATTGAACCCAGGGCCTCATGTGTGCAAGGTGAGTGCTCTACCACTGAGCCACCACCCTAGCCCCTGATAGTGTTTAGTTTTTAAGTCCCAAGTTTTACTTAAATGCAGAAGGATAAGACCAATAAGCTATATATAAGCTATTCCTGTTTCTGGTCAGTGCTTTTTTTTTTCTCTCTATTCAACTGTATGACAAATTTGCAGTTTTTATTCTATAATTTATACTTTGATGAATTAAGCTAATATCCTTTTAGATAGAAATCAAGCAATTATATTGCCTAGAATTCATATAGATATAAGGAGGGAGGCTATAGCAATCCAAACATTTATTATAATTGCGATTTTAAAAACTTTCTAGGCTGAGTGCTATTTATGGAGGTACCTACATGTTGAATAAACCAATTGAAGAAATCATTGTGCAAAATGGAAAAGTGGTTGGTGTAAAGTCTGAAGGAGAGGTGAGTAACTTGTACAATTTCACAAATACTGTGTTCTTGTGAAGAAAATGTATTATCTACTAAGTACCTATTTTACTATGGACATCGAAGCTAGATTTCAGACTATATAAGATTTCTTCATGAAAGTTGGTATTCATCACAACTAGGACTAATATAGTTACTTTGTCTTATTTATAAACAAACTTATCCTTTCCAGTGTTTCAATTGTTGCTTAAGACGAAAATGTCCAGCATTATGGATGATAATACTACATGCTTACAGGTAAGTATGCCATATTAAATGGTGTGAATTGGCACCTGTCCAAATTGTGGAGTTGTCCATCTTCCCAGGTGGAGTTCTGAGTAGTTTTATAAATCTGAATTGTAGATAAATCACTGGTAAGCTGGTTATAATGCATATTCTGATTCAGAAGGTTTGAGAGGGTTCTACCTTTTCTTAAAAGCTCTCTCAGATCATGATCCTCCTGGTCTGCCAACCACACATTAAAAACAAAAGTATTACCCTTTCCTTCCCTTTGTCATTACACTGCTTAATTTTTCTGCCATTTTATTCAGTTACTACCATCCTTAATAGCTCTTGCATTAGAAAATGCACTCCAAAGTACTGCCTGATATATTGTTTATGTCTAAAATTCTGAAAATGTAAGCTTTGTCTTTTTAACATTGAGCTGTGTGGGAATGCAGAGACCTCCTGGAGGTGGTCTGTTTTCTGTTGGTTTAGATTGCATGGGAAATGAGAAGATAATAATGGAGAGAAAATATAGGACTGGTTTAGGGGAAAAAAGAGCCTAATAACAAAGGATGAGGCAAGATTTTTCTTTAATATGGTGTATATCTCACAATGATCTTAAGAGGACAAGGCTTACTTCCTGGGTACATACAAAAGAAACATCATTAAAAGGCACGCAGTTGACTGGCTGTGGTGGAATTGGAACCAGGTGTTGTAACACACTTAGAGGGATATATAACCCCTCTGTCTTCTTAGATATTGAATCTTTTTAGTTTTTATATTTTCCAGGCTGCAGGTACTGAGGATTGAACTCAGGGGCACTTGACCACTGAGCAACATCCCCAGCCCTATATTTTTGGTATTTTATTTACAGACAGGGTCTCACTGAGTTGCTTAGTGCCTCACTGTTGTTGAGGCTGGCTTTGAACTCTTGATCCTCCTGCCTCAGCCTCCCAAACTGCTGGGATTACAGGCGTGCACCACTGCATCTGGCTTTTATAATCTCCTTTTATCTTTATTGTCAGTACAATTGGCTTACCTACTTTATTTTTTATTTTTTTGGAACCAGGGATTGAACTCAGGAACACTCGGCCACTGAGCCACATCCCCAGCCCTATTTTGTATTTTATTTAGAGATGGTCTCACTGAGTTGCTAAGGGCCTCGCTAAGTTGCTGAGGCTGACTTTGAACTCGCGATCCTCCTGCCTCAGCCTCCCAAGTCGCTTGGATTACAGGCGTGCACCACCACGCCCGGCTTGGCTTACCTACTTTAAATGAAGGACTACAAATCCATTAAAGAAGGAAATCAGATTGTTTGAAATTTTCATTTTATTGATGACAACTTGTTAGATATATTAGCAAAAATAGCACCAGTCACATCCAGAGGACTTCACTTAGATCACTTTTTTAGTATTTAACATTGTTTTATGAATAGTTTATAAACTATAAAGGATAGTAGAAGACTATTAGAAATGATAAACATAGAAGGTTTAAACAGACCCTTTAGAAGTAAGATCTGAAAGACTAAAGACACTCCTTAAAGATATAATACTGACTCACGTCCCTTTGGCAGAACGGTGTGTCCAGATTCTTGTCACAAAATACCACACGATGAGGTCTTCCCTGTCAAATGATTGACTTTGTGAGGATCCCATACCTTCTTTTGTGTGTAGAATTACATTGTGGAAAATTTTGTCTAGGATATTGTCACTTGAAGAGCCATAATCTGAGATTCACTTGTTTGATCATTTCACCATTAGCATTTCATATGCTGTCGATTTATGTTCATCTTCTGATCCTTCTAATCCTGCTATTTTCTAATCCTGTTAATTTTTTTTCTCTTGGCCCATTAATAGGCAGAAAATGAAAAACTCTGAATGCTCTGTTTGTTGAAAGCCACAGGTGACTACAAAATAATCTTGGTAGTCTCTAGTCTTTTATATGTTCTTGTAAGAAGATGAGTATGTGCAGGAGACTGAAGGATGACATTTTACTAGTGATTTGACCTTCTAACAGTTGGTTCTGCCATTCTTTTATTACTTAATTCCTAAAATGATGAAATGGCCAAATGTTTTAAAATAGGGCGAATATCATCACTAAGATCTCCCTGTGTATAACTCATTTATAAATGGATTCACTGGCCATATAAGGTAGATTTTTTTTTTTTTTTTTGGAAGACCTTTAAGGGAAAAAGTCATGAAATATTAATCCTTACAAATCAAGGTCACCTGAACCTTGGTCACCTGAACTTCTGTCATATCTACCTGTGCTTTCAGCACAATAATTGTTTGGGAGATATGGATAAATGTTTTAATCTGATTACTTTAAGTTTTTTCTTTATCTTGCAGGTTTTTCTTTCATTTCACTCTGCTGCACACAGTAGAAAGCTGCCTTTCTTAGGGCTTTGCCATGAAAGAGAAGGGGGTATAATACATTAAAGTCTTGGAGCTAAAGTTTTACTTAAAAAGCAGTCTTAAGATGATGATTTTGGTCTATTTGTAATGCTAGTCTTATATATTCATTTATTTTTTTGCCAGGACATGCACATGACAACCCTTATATACACTATATAATTTAGTCCTAATAGCAATCCTTTAAGGACAGATAGAGCCAGAATTTGAATTCTGTCCTGCCCAATTCTAAAATTTATACTTCTGAATACTGTGCACCTGTCCAAGGAGAATCTATTGATTGATTGATTGATTGATTGCAGTGCTGGGCATTAGAACCCAGGGCCTTGTGCTTGACAGGCAAGCCATATCCCCAATCCGCCAAGGAGAATTTGTAGGGATTGTGGGAAAAGCTTGTTTTACTAGCTATCTGCAATTAACTTTTATATTAATTAGTTCACACATATAAGAAATTCTATTCAAGGGAAAATTAATATACTGGTTTTTGGTTTTTGTGGATCTGGAGTTCAAACTCAAGGCCTTGCATATGCTGGACAGGCGCTATATATACCACTGAGTTACATCTTCAGCCCAGGATACTGTATAAAACACTATAAACACTATTACATTAAAAAGTTAAAAAAATTGTGATGAAAGTACCCAAAACATGAAATTTCCCATCCTTGCCATTTTAAGTGTACAGGTCTGTAGTTTTAAATACATTCATAATATTTTACAGCCATAACCACTAGGCATCTTAAGATTCATCTTGTAGAACTGAAACTCTGTACCCATTAAATAGTAACTTCCATTCCTTTCATCCCAGTCCCTGGCAACCACCATTCTCTCTCTTATGATTTTGACTACTTTTAAGTATCTCATATAAGCAGTATTCATTTTTTTGTGAATAGTTTATTTTACTTAGCACTGATGTCTTCAAGGTTAACCGAAGTTGTAGTATATGTCAGAAATTCCTTCCTTATTAAGGATGAGTAATTTTCCACTGTATGTATAAACCTCATTTTGCTTATCAGTGGACATTTGGGTTGTTTCCATATTTTAGCTATTAGGATTAATGCTGTCGTGAACATTGGTGTACAAATAAATTTCTCTTCAAGACCTTGCTTTTCATTTCTTTTGGGTGTATACCCAGAATTTAAATTGCTTGATCATCCAATAATTTTTAATTTTTCTGAGAGACAGTCATACTGTTTTGATGGTGGCAGTACCATCTGACATTCCCTTCAGTGGTGCAGTTTCTCTTCATCCCTGCTAACATTGTTTTGATAATAGGAGGAGGTAGGAGGTAGTATCTCATTGTAATTTTAATTTGCATTTTGCTGATTATTAATTCAGCATCTTTTCACACTTAATTATAGGCCATTTGTTTTCTTTGGAGAAACATCTTTTCAAATCCTTTGTTAATTTTTGAATCATGTCTTTTTTTAAAATTATTGTTTCAGAAGTTATTGATGTATTCTGGATACTAATCCCTTATCAGATGTATTCATGTATATTTTCTCCCATTCTGCGGGTTACCCTTTTACACTGTACATAGTGTTTCTTCTTGGCATAAACATTCAATTTTTTCATGAAGATTAATTTGTTTCCTGTTTTTGGTGTTTAAGAAATTACTACCAATTTTAATATCATGATAAAGACTTGTCAGTCTTTATCCTAGTACCACTGTGTTGACTACCTAGCTTTTTAGTCTCAGCTTGTTCTTTTTCAAATTGTTTGGCTATTCCTTAATTCAATCCTTATGATTCGACATGAATTTAGGATGAACTTAGTTACTGCAGCAACATTAAGTCTTCTAGTCCATGAACATGGGATTTTCCATGTGCTTATGACTTTATAAGATCTTTTAAAATGTCTTCTTCTAGATTGCTCGCTGTAAGCAGCTCATCTGTGACCCCAGCTACGTAAAAGATCGGGTAGAAAAAGTGGGCCAGGTGATCAGAGTTATATGCATCCTCAGCCACCCCATCAAGAACACCAATGATGCCAACTCCTGTCAGATCATTATTCCACAGAACCAAGTCAATCGAAAGTCTGGTGAGTTTTGACGACTTGCAAATACTGGATTGCTTTGTTTCATCCTAAATTCCTAACTTTACGTGTTGTACTGAGAGACTTTAGTTTACATATAGGAAACATAATGTGATCCTTTCAGCTTCTAGGGATCCTGCAGCATGTGTTGAAATAAACTAGAAGCCCAGTCTTGGACCTGTATCCATCGTTTCCGATCTCAATTTCTTCCTCTAGAATGAATTGGCGGACTAGGTGAATTCTCACAATCTCCAGGCTCTAACATGAGTGACTGGGGAAGTTTGTGCTGATAAGTTCTAAATGAATCCACTACAGTTTTGAGTTGATGACACAGCTTCTGCTGTGTCATCGTTTGTAAACTTAATTCTTATATTTCATTTTAGCAAAGTGTCATGTCTGTGATTCAGATCAGGACTTGGCTTTGAAATTGCAGTTCTTGTTTGCTTTTAACCAGTTGTTTTCAACTGTTGGGTGTTTCCATCTTTCTTTCAATAGAAGCCCTACATCTTATTTATCTAAAATTCAATTTATAAGGGGTTATGAGCTTTTGAACAGTTAAGAGATATCTGTATGATTTTTTTTTTTTTCCCCTTTAAGAAATCACATTGCAACCAGGTGTGGTGGTATATACCTGTAATCCCAGTGACTGGGAGGCTTAGATTGGAAGATTGCAAATTCAAGGCCAGCCTCAGTAATTTAGTGAGGCCCTAAGTAATTTAGTGAGACCCTGTCTCAAAAAAAAGGCTGCGGATGTGTCTCAGTGGTTAAGCACCCCTGGATTCGATCTCCAGTAGGGTACAAAGCAGAAAAAAAAAATTCCAGAGTAGTGCTATGACAGCTGGAAAGGAAAGTATATGACAGAGCTGGAAAGGAATTTTATTTCCAAGTTTAGCAGTTCACAGTCACATCAATCCGTAATCTCTAATAGGTTAAAAAAAGTTCAGGTTATTAAATATTTGCATATTTACCATGACCCAGTTTGCTTTCACGTAGAGCTTAAGCTTGTAAGAACAATAACTCAATGAAATAAGTAAAACCCGAGGGCACCCATGTCCCAGGTTTATACACCTCAGGCCTCAAGCTGCTCTTGTTTATTTCTAGATATCTATGTTTGCATGATCTCCTCTGCACACAATGTGGCAGCACAAGGAAAGTACATTGCCATTGTTAGTACAACTGTGGAAACCAAGGAACCTGAAAAAGAAATCAGACCAGCTTTGGAGCTCTTGGAACCAATTGAACAAAAGTGAGTGTTGTGTGACAGATACCATTGCCCTGTGTACATGCATGAATGCACAGATGGTGTGACTCTACTTTGTGTACAACCAGTGAAACAATAGCTGTACTCCATTTGTGTTCAATGAATCAATAAGTAAATTAAAAAAAAAAATTAAAAAAAAAAAAAAAGTGAGTGTTATATCAGCTAACATCCAAACTGAGGCTTTATTTTGGTGCTGTGGTGAGGTGAGCACGAGATCACCACCAGCCGACGTTGGCTACTCTGTGGGCAATCTTGAAGTGCTTCATCTCTACCAGTGTTCCCCTCTGGGCTTAAAAATTCAGGAAATGCAGTGACTGGGAGTGGGGCCAACTAACTTGCCAATTTGTTTTTCCTCTTCAGATTTGTTAGCATCAGTGATCTCCTTGTACCAAAAGATTTGGGAAAAGAGAGCCAGGTAAGTGTGGAGATCTGTAAAGGATATTGTTAGGCTTTATTGGGAAACACCCCCTAAATACTTTTAAATATTTGTGATTTTTATTTCCAGATCTTTATTTCCCGCACGTATGATGCCACAACTCACTTTGAGACAACCTGTGATGACATTAAAGACATCTATAAGAGGATGACAGGATCTGAGTTTGATTTCGAGGAAATGAAGCGCAAGAAAAATGACATCTATGGGGAAGACTAACAGCAGTACACGTTAATATCTAATTAGGACAAATTTAAAATTTGACAAATAATGCATATTGTATGAAATCAAAATTGTAAGGCCTGCTTTTGTAATCAAAATGGAGAGATTGAAGAGCATTGTATCAGTAAATACTCTTCCCCTTCATCTTTCTAATATCATGTATTAACTTGTTTTCATGGAGTGGCTATTCAGAATTGGCCAGTTACCACATTCTGTTCAATTTAACTGAACTGGCTTTTTTTTTTCTAGCAAAGGAGCAGTTTTAAACATTGTGATATCAATACAGAGAACTTGATACAGTATTTGTATCTTTTAATCAGGATAGATTTCATAGTTGTGTGCTTCTGCTGCTCAAGAGCTGGATTCATATAATTTGTGTGCCATCTTGACATTAAGGAGATTCTAAATTG
Source organism: Glaucomys volans (assembly GCA_020662805.1). Lineage (NCBI taxonomy): Eukaryota > Metazoa > Chordata > Mammalia > Rodentia > Sciuridae > Glaucomys > Glaucomys volans. Next base: position 115,804 of record JAJEJO010003105.1, on the reverse strand, counting down.
AATATTCCCTATAACTACATTTTGTGTTAAGTATTATGGCAGGGCCCAAATACCATAGCCAAAGGTTTGGTTTATGTGGGCATAAACTTCTAACCAAACTCCAGACTTAGGGATTCGTTTGGAGGAAGCCAGTATGTGGTGTTTTAACCTAATAAAATTGATAAGAGATGGGGAATGGAACGTATCATAAAAAAGCAGGTAAAATGTGGAAGCATCTTTTGTATCCCAGGTGTGGCTTCTTCAATGGACCAAGCTGCAACGCAGTATTGATTTGACAGAGCCTCTACTTCAATGATGTCTATCCCAAAAATGGCTCCAAATGATTTCTGTACTGCAAAATAAAGCCAAACTCTGGAACCCACTGCCCTCTGTATTGGTGTTTGTGTCCTGATTGTGAGGGCCACAACACAGCTACTGCTTGCCTTCAGGAGAACCACAAGTGACGCTGGAGCTGGGAACATGGTGTAGCTCCTGATCTGGATGCATCAGAACAGCCCATCCTCTGGCTTCACTGTGAGTATACCTCATATTTTATTTTGGACAGAATGACTAGATTCTTTTTTGGTAATTTTAGCAGTTTTAATAAGTGAAATCAGCAGGTGGAAGAGGAACTTTAGTTTTGCCCCCCCTGTACTGGGGATTGAGCCCAGGGACATGCTACCACTGTGCTACATCCCATCCCAAGTCTTTTTTAATTAAAAAAAAAAAAAAAACTAAAGTAAAAAAAAAATCCTAAGTCTTTATTACATTGTTCAGGCTGGACTTGGAACTTATGATCTTCTTGCCTCTGCCCACGACCCCTAAACTGATGGGATTACAGGCATGCACCACTGTGTCTAGATTTAGTACTTTTTATGTATTTTAAATGATAGAACTGGGTTTTGGAATCACCACCTTTTTCCTTCATAATGGTAAGCCTCAATGTATATGCTGCTGTTTGATACAGATGACCAGTGTCAGAGTTAAGCAAAAGAGAAGAGATGGAAGTAGATGATCTGGTGAAGCAGTTTAGGGTGTTATTCAGATATCTATGTGATTACTTAGCTCAGAGTCTCTCAACTTCCCACTAAGCCAGATAATTTTGTATTGTAGCCATTAATAGTACCTACCATACAACCACCAACATGCCTTTAGACATTATCAGTCAGATGCTTCTAGTTGAGAATCATTGCTTTAATCTACATGAGAAAATTATATCTATAGTTCCAGGAAGCCTTTCCCTTGATTTCCCATCATAGTCTAATTGTGAACTTAACTTTGATGCAGGAAAGGCACCAGTTGGATTAGTGATAAAAAGAAAAAAAGATACCAGAACATTGTCATTTTTCTAATGTGCTGGGCCAGTGGAACACAAAGATGATGAAGGTGTATTCCCTGGGGGAGCTTGCAGTTGAGGAGAGATACCATTTCTGGTTAAGAATTACAAGTTACAGGAAAGGTTACATGGAAACAGAAGAAGAATGGCTTTGTGGGTAGTTCTGGAAGGCTTTTGAGAAGGGGAGAGAAATGTCTGAGGTGTAACCTGTAAGGTAGTATGCCAGGCAGGTAGCATATGACAGGGGGTGGGTACTTAATAAATGTTGCTTTCCTTAGTAATTTCAGAGTAGTGTACTGTACCAAATAGTTTTGGTCCCCTTACTAGATATGCATGATTTAATCACCAAGTGAAGAGAACTGTTGGCACTAAAGAGTAAAACTAAAGGCCGGCTGGAATTTCCTTTCTGTACTTTGCTGCTCAGTGTACTTGACTTTGTGAAGGAAAGACCACCAGTTGCATGGCAGGTCTGTAGTAACTGGATTAACAGGCCAGGTCAAAAGGAACTGTGTGGTAGGACTCCTAGAAGCTGGTTATTCCTGTGTAGCTAGCCTAAAAATTGCTAAGACCTTGCATACAAGTTTTAATTCTTGCTATAAAAGCAATGCAGAAACAGTGGAATGATTTTTTAGTTGTCTTTATTAAAAAAATGAAACAAATTAGTTATAAAAACCTTTGCTCCAAATAGATACTATGTATCTTACAAATGTTTTTTTTTGCTTGGCTTTGTGTTGTAAAGATTACTATAGAAATTATTTCTAATATCATAAATAAATGATTATTTCTTCCTCAGAGGGTTGATTTTTGTAGTGCAGTATTTACAAAAAATGAATAAGTGAAAAACAACAGTTTATAAATCTGTACCATTTAGGATAAAATGTGTTAACTTTGTGTAGTGTTGCTTGTATAACAGCAAATAAAACCATTTAAGATTACAGTTTTTTAAAACAAGGGTGGTAAAACCTTTAAAACACCACAACATACATTTCATATGCCTTTCTGACATTAACATGCAAGAACAAAGCTATTTGTTAAAGTAGACTTATCTTTGCTCCAACTATGTAAACGTTGTAAATTTGTAATTGTAAGCTCAATAGCTTTGAAGGCATTATGTTTAAAATGAAAATAATTTAAAATGATATTCAACACTGCAACCCAAAGCTAATGGCAACTACTGTGCCACTGTTAAAGCAAAATATAAGAAAATGAAAGAAGGAAAATGTTCTAAGGTGCAGAACACCAATTTTTTTTAATTATGAGAAAAGAATTGTGCATGTGTGTTTCAAAGTTTAAAAAACTGGAAAATACTAATTTGTTGTTAGCATCCTCCATGTCTAGGCAGATGCAGGTGAATCACCTGTAGGAACACAAAACTGATAGAACAAGTGGACCAAATATTTTATAAATAGGTTGTTCTATCTAATGGGGCAAACTCCTATGCATCTTGCGGTTACATTGTCTTCTGTTTTGGCAACCCAGGTTAACACAAGTGACAATGGACATCATTTGAGTAATTCAAAGTACAGTGGTTATATCATTAGTGATAATTAGGGAAACTAAAGCAATACCATTCCTAAATATTTAAATTTATCGCATGATGTATACGGTAAAGAGCAGTTATTGAACAACTGTGTCTCAAATAAATGCACATCAGTGTCTGCTGCCAACAACTCCAACTTACAATGGGGAGAGTTACATAAGAAAGTGTTTTTACCAATAGCTACTCCTAAATGGAGCCGCTACTTTTTGTATATTTTCAATAAAGTTATTTACATCTGTAACAAGGATTCCACTATTTTCAAAGACTTCTCTTGAGACAGTAGGCTTATCTGTAAAGAAGAAGAAAAAATGGTGAAAAACATCATGAATTCTTTTTTTTTTTTTTTAAATAGGAGAACTTAAGGAAAAAAATAGGAGAACTTAAAAAAAACTCAAATCTTATGTACAGGTTCTAAAATGGTTCAATGTTGAGAAAAATATAAGCTACATCCATGGATCCTGGAAGAAGGAACACTGACAATAGTGACAACTCCTACAACTATTTAAATAAATTAAAAAAAAAATTCTGGTTAAGATTCACAGAAAACAAAACCTTTAGATTGCTTATAAGAGCTCATGAAATTTATTAAAGGACTATTAACTAGATAAAGCAACCATACCCCCACCTCTGGCCTTATGTGAATTTGTCAGAACACATACTAAAAATTTGTTCCTGGCAGTCACATATGGAAGTGTATCCACATTTATCTTAGTTACACGTGACTGGGAAGGACATTTCTAAAGTCAACCTATTTTGGCATCAAATCATGGAAATTAAAACTTAGCATGTGAATTTACCTGTTAGGAAGACAGTGAATCTGGCCTCAACATGCTGAATTTGCAGGTTTATCAAACATTTCAATATTTCTGCTTTTGTTGGTGATCGAGAGTCACAGTGGTGATAGTGAAGCAATTCAATGATATTTGCACTCTGATATGATTTCAATATTAAGTTCTTTTTATGTGCAATTGAATCCATTCTGGAAAATACATAGGAATGTTAATAGCTAAATTAAGATTCAGTATAAGTTTGTGACCATTTACTTATCTTAATTTTCAATTGTTTTATTCCTTGGACTTTTTCTTGCCTTTGTTTTAACCAGTTGTTTAACTCATACATGGCAGTGTTCTTTTTCATGACACACTTGGCCTCCTGGCTGTCACTGTTCCTGTTGAGATGCCTTAAAATATTACTATTGTAATGACTCTTGTGTAAGTGCAGATTGTAAATTTTAGCCTCATTCGGTGCCAGAGATATTGCACATTTATCTATTGCCACTTCAAATTGTGTGGCCTGCCAAGTCTTTCATTGATGTTTAGTGGTCCTTTCTGCCTGCATTAAATATTTGTATGCCAACATATCTCTTAAAATGTATATTCTATAATCAGTAACTTTGTTAAAACTATGTAGCAGTTTTACTTCCTCATCTCTCTTAAAATCCTATTATTACCTGTTTTCTTCCTCTTTTAGAGGAAAATGCATCCTTAATATTTTAATATGATTTAAATTAGTTTAATTTATACTTAATAACTTACAGATATGATGTAGCTCTTCAGAGCTTTAATGCACTTCTCTAATTACTTAAGTTTAAAATTTCCCTCAAAACTGCTGGGGTAACAAGATCCTCTGTGAATTCCTGGTTCTACTCCCTCTGGCTTGCTCAGACCTCTGAGCTCTCTGCTTTGCTAGATCCTCTATCAAGGGAAAGCCTTTACTGAAATTCTGTTGTTTCTTCCTTCCTTTAAAGGTTCTGTAACTCATACAGTTTGTTATGCTTGCTCCTACTTTGTTGGAGAAAGCAGTATGGTAAAGAGATAAATAATTCATTTTGGAGCACAACATTCTGTGGTTGAAGCCCAGCTTCAAACCTGATGACCTTTTGACTTTGGAATAGCTTGTTCTCTAGGTGCTTCAATTATGTTATTAAGCAGGAAAGGATTTACTTTCTACTTTCTTGGTGGTGAAGTTTCAAGGACACAACAGATATAAAGCACCTACCAGTGCCTGATAGCTTCATCAATTAACAATGCTTGTCCAATCAACACTTTTCTTTCTCCCAGCCCACTCTTCTTCCTGTCCCAGGAGAACTGGGAGACATACCTTGGACAGGCGGGAACCCCAAGAGACCCTTGAACTCTTAAGCCATAGAATCAAAATTTTAAAAATACAAAAAATATCTTCAGAACACCCCACAAATGCATTAAACCTACAGTTCATGATTATTTTTATAATTCATGGTAGTAGAGCCTGAATCTAACTTTAGATCGTTTATGACTTATAAGATTGACTTCCATTAACCTAGAGAAGTGCATGGCTCAATCACTATTAAAGGTACAGCTTCCTTCATTAGATGTCCTGCTACAAAAACAAAATGCAACAGCTAGACAGCAGACCTAAAAACTGTGATGAAAGTGACAACTCCCCTGGCCGCGGTGCTTGGAGGCACACTAGAGCACACAGAGCATGAGGGTATTTCTACCCCCACCCCAAAGTACTTACCTTATGTCTTCCTTTAACTTTTTATTTTCTTTGTAGTGAAGCAACCACTTCCATCTTCCATTTCCATTTAGTTTTTCCAGAATTTTGACAATGTCCTTCAGTTGAACTGTAGAATGTTTGGCAAGAGATATTTTAGAATTTTAATTTTTTGGCTCATGCAAAGTCACATGTAAAAAATTAGACCCATGGTTGAGTACATAACCACCACTACCACCTAAGTGGTTGGGCAGCTTCCACTCTCACGGAGGCACACCTACTGCCACTCAACCACCTGCTTACACTACAGCATGGAAGAACTGTAGGGCTGTGGTTGTGGCTCAGTTGTAGAGTGCTTGCCTGGCATGTGTGAGGCCCTAGTTCGATCCTCAGCACCACATAAAAAACACAAAAAGAAAAAAAAAACAAAACTGTAGCAACAAGGGCACGGCAGTCTGCAATTAAGAGCTTGACTGGACAAGCCATGTATAGAACAGGAGCAGCAGCCCTGTGCTGATGGAACAAGGCAAGCTGAGACTCATAAACACAAAATCTACCAGTAGTTTTAATCTGTTTCCATGCAGAATTCGTGATTCAGCAGATCGTTTTAATCTAATCCAGAAGTAGTATCCACATTGAGTTCTAATGTGATCAGAGCTGAGGCAGGTTTGCATTATGTAAAAGTATCTGCCATGAGAGAAGTAAATTCTGTGGGAGAGTTCAAGGAGATGATTACAAAATATAACTTAGAGTAATTGTTTTTTTTTTTATTTCTGTGATAACCATCAGAAATGGAGAATAGGGCTGATTCTAAACAAAAAAATTTACTGCACAGCAGACTTGATTTGGCAAGTTGAAGGGGTTAAATACAAAAACCTCTCAAATTTGTATAAATGGGAGTTTGGCCATATCAAGAAGGAACTCAGAAGCAGGTTTGGGGATGAAGATAACTAGGTAAAAACAGGTTAAGAGCACTACCATGAGAATTACTATACAAAAAGTGCTTAGTACAATAGCTGATAGGAGCTAAACCCTCAACAGGTGGCAACTGAAACTCTTTAGTTGATAATTTTTGGGTCACCAGGTAAGGAGAAATGGACTTGACTAGATTTCAAAGAAAGGAAAACAAAAGACCAACCTAAAGTTAAATGTTCTAATACTTTGTCATCTGATATCACAAAGCCTCCTGTGCGAAACAGCTCTTGGTAGGTGTCGTTAACAACATCTTCAGGGCTGTCTATTCCAGCAAAGATGACATTGGGGAAATGCTTCAGTTTCAGCAGAGAAGGAATCTGTTAGACAGAAAAGGACCCTGTGAAGAGAGGTACACCAGGCACATTTCCTATCCTAAGCGCTGAGGTCCAGGAACAGCTGAAAATACATTTGGACTACTGACTGCTAACATGGTTGTGCACAAAGGACTATTTCTAAGCTCATCATTAGTGCCTAGGAACTCTTAAAATTAGTTAAATAAAGAGGTCTCAAAGGTTGGAAATAATTGTTCATGAGGAAAGGTGCAGCTAAGGCTTTGAGGACCTGAAATCAACAGGTCACATAAACTCAGTCTTGTCTCCAGCTCACAGATAAGTGTCAGTGCTGCCAGGCTCATGCCACTATCTAATGACAAGTAGTAGTATGCACCTAGTCTATGGCGATAAACTGGGTCTTCTTGGAATAAGGAATTGCTTTTTGTCAACTAATAGGTAAGTATCATAACAGAGTCAAGAAAATTATTCCCAAGTCCTTTAAAAGCAAAATTTACTGTCAGAAATCAAGTGTTACAGATTTATCTCAAGTAAGAAAATTTAGCAATCTCTCACCTCTTTACAATTTTCCCTTAGATAATGTACACAGTTTATGAAACTTACTCTGCCCTAAAAATACCCTGGTGATATTAGTCTTCCAATGCACCCATCACCTTATTTCGATTATCTTTCCACTTAAAAGGCCCAATGGTTGGGTGTGTGTGTTTGCTTTTTCCCTACAGAGAAAGGTAGGCATGAGTCCGATATTATAGAACAACTTTAGTTCCTGGGGATACATTTCTTTGAAAGAAAGATTCCAAACCTACTTGATGCAAATGTGATGATAAATCTTCATTTCTGATGATGACTATTAGCTTATTCTCTCTGTGAAAAGCCTGACAGAAATGCTGAGGTTCAATTTCTGTATGGCCTCCTTTCCTCAAAATGTTCTGAAAGATTTACAAATAGCTATTAACAAATGATACTTGCACAGAACTATCTTATAGTTTATTAAAAATAAGCCATCAATATCTAAAACCAACAAATTAAAAAAGCCACAAAAAAACACATCCTATTTGCTAAATTATATCCCAACAAAACAACAAAGAACGATCGGTTTTAGTGTTAAATAAGCTTTTATATATAAACAAAATGACTTTATCACTAACAACTGAATTTAGAAGTTTATTTCAAAGGTAAAGCAATCTGTAATCTTTCATGTCCATGAAGTACCAAAAATTGATGTCCTTAAACATCAAATTTATCTACATAAATTTCTTCAAGGGAGTGAGATAACTTGGGGATACCAGATATTTAAGGTGCCAATTCTAGTCAATTAAAAAAACTAAACAAAACCTATGCATTCCTTTATTACTAATTGAGACTGATTCAGTCAGTAGTCTCTTGGATCTACATCTTCGAAAACGATGGGTGACACAGTTTAAACTGTGAGTGCTTGTAAGGCACAGCTGTGACATGGCTTATTGTATCAAACAGAAGAGCTTCACTGGGAAGGTAAATCTGTGTCATGAAGGAACCTCCTTAACCCTGTCTTCCCTTATGACTTGAACAATTTCTGTCTGAAGGATTTGGGGTTTCCATTGTACACCTTAGTTATATCCCAAACACTCCTGACAATCATGCTATTTCCTCTTTAAAAATAAGAGTGTAACTTGGACCTGTTGGCCTTGATCCCAAAACAACTGAAATTTTGGCCATTTCGTCACCACTCCATTGGACAGCATGGATTATTGAAGAAATTCTTACAAGAGTTTTTTGAACAAAAACCTACTGAATTATAAATTTTCTCCCTTGTTTTCTAATAAACAATTAGAATGAATACATTTTCATTACTGAAAATATTGAAATAATACATATGGCATCCTGAGCTCTCCTGTTGTGCACTCTTAATTTCAATAGTAATTAGGTCCTTGCAGATCCTCCTCACCTTACATATAAACACAAAATAATGCTTCAAGAGTTCCACAACAGAATTATCCAGGACACATTCTGAGCTTTAAAAACATCTTCTTGATAGTCCATTATTCAAGTTTATTTTAGCATGTATCCACTTGAAGATATTTACCTTTGCACAAAATTTATTACTTTCTGTTATCAACAGTGGCCACATGATAAAACATCATGAAACAATGTATGCATTATAGAAAGCATGTTATCTAGAAATGCATTAGTAACATCTCCCTTCAGCAGAAAAATCAGTATCATCTGCTCTGGAAAGGATCTGAAAAAATAAGACGATTGCTTTGTTGCTTTTAAGATAGAAGCAAATAAAAATAAAAATATAACAAATCAGTATTTTGTTCACTGGCGAAACAGGTGCATGGTCATGATGCTAACTCAGCTGATTCCCCATTCAGTACATGTCTGAGTGCAGGATAATAAACAAAATTAAGTTAAAGGAAAGAGTTAATTTCCAGATTGCTCTGAAGGCCAAACACCTTCATAAAGACTGAGGGTCATTCAGTGTTTTATCTTTTCAACCACACTGCCTACCAAAATGGGAGGGAACTTGGAATAAAGACAAGGGGTTGCGTGACAAAAAAAGAACCTTTGAGAATAGAAGGATCCTTGGCAGGGGGAAGAAAGAAAAAAAAATAGTTATGTTAAAGGACAGATTCCACAAATTTGGAAAAAAAATTTAAATAGTTTGATATATTTAAATGACAAAGTAGATGCCATCTTACAGAAAATGTGACTCATAGAACAATGTATTCAAGTTAGCTCCATTACCTGCCATTTTTCCATCTTTTCTCTATCTGCTGAAGAGATCTCTCTAACAGGTAACATGCTGCTATTTATCTTTTAAAAATATTTTTTCAGTGGCTCACCAGTGGCCACAGGAAAACTTGAGACTCAGCTCTGGGCAAGTGCCCCATGCAAGGGTCTAATGAGAAAGGGGACAGTGGGAGTGACAAAAGTCAAGAAGTCAGGTCAGGGGAAGCGATGAAAGGTTAGCACAAACTTGGTGGTGTAGGATTGGAACAGGGGATGCTCAAGAACTTGGGTTTTGCTTTTTATGCAGAGATGCAGATGTATATTTGTGTGTACATATATAAATTTCCTGACCTTGTGCCAAGAGGTCCTGGAGCAGTGACACTCAATGGCACTGAGTTTAACCAGTGCCCAGTCCTTGGTTCTCAATGTAGTACTTCACTAAAAAGACTCACAGCTCCTTGGAGAAATGGCTGACTTCAGTGCTGGGACAGAGTAAACACAAGACAAGCCTGGAACATCAGGTTGCACCAGGAAGTAAGGAAGTGCACAAAGAATTACTGGAGATTTGTCAAGAGGACACAGAAACCAGCTTAAGGGAACTCCCACTGGTGGGTCTGAGTGCTAAAGTAATGAAAGAACAGACGGTAATCCTTTTAGGGTAAAATGGACCAGTAGGCCACACGGATACATGAAAGTAAATGAATGAACAAAAATAAATGGGAGAGAAGGGAAAGGTCTACAGTGCAGAATATCAACTAATAAATGTAGAAGGAATGATGGAATTAGAATACCACCAGGTGGTAAGCAACCATCACAGTCATAACTGATTCAGGCAAGAATCATGAACAGATTTTAAATGGTATGATGAAAAAGTAGATTATTTACAAAGTATAAAGCATATTATTACAAATTGCTTAACTAACTTTACATTGGTGAAATGTGACAGATCATTTTAACCAAGCAAAAAAGCTAATACATTAGTAAAGGCACAAACTGCCTTTTAATACAATGCACTGAGAATATCACAGCATAGCATTTGGATTGTCTTGCCTTAAATGCTTAAATCTTGAGGATGCAACACAAATGCAAATCAGAGGAACTTCTATCAAATAACTGGCTTAAAGTCTTTAAAGCTACCAAGGTCATAAAAGGTAAGGAACAGGACAGGAACTATTTCAGATTGAAGACACAAGCATATGCCTGTGATCCTACAAGGGGTCTGTGGAATAGATGGCTAACTTCCTAAGTTTTAGGGTTGTACTGTGATTATATAGAAAAATACCCTGTATATACACTTAAGTATCAAGGGATAATGGACACTGTATGCAGCATTTTCAAATGGTTCAGAAATATTAATATTGGGGCTGGGGATATAGCTCAGTTGGTAAAGTGCTTGCCTTGCAAGCACAAGGCCCTGGTTCAATTCCTAGCACCGGGAAAAAAAAAAAAAAAAAAGTTAATATTGCAGTATCTAGGTGAAGAGTACTATTTCTATAACCTTTATGTAACATTTTAAATTATTTAAAAAATAAATGCTGTCAATATGTCAAATTGAAGAGAAGTAAGTTCTGAGAGAATAAAATGAAAAAGCTAGTGGTGAATCAAGGTAGATTCTGGCTCTTCCTAAGTCAGGATTTGACCAACATTATATTACATCACTTATATTAAAAGACCATGTAGTCACAGGAACATCCACTATCCTAATGGTTTAAAAAAAAAAAAAAAGGAAGACATCCTAAACAAAAAAAGTCCTTGTCGAGGGCTGGGTTGTAGCTCAGTGGTAGAGCTGTTGCCTAGCATGGGTAAAGCACTGGGTTTGATCCTCAGCCCCACATTAAAAAACGAAACAAAACACACACAAATCAATAAAATAAAGGTTAAATTCTTAAAAAAAAAAAAAAAGTCCTTGTCAATGATCCACATTGGAACACAGGTAATAATTTCTGAAAAACCCACATTTTAGCATAGGAAACATCTGTATATACATTTGAACGGGGGATTGTGTACACTGGTAACTTGTGAAAATTAGTCTTTGCACTAATTTTGTAACATCATACAAATCTTCAAAGATTCTTGTAGAAAAACATTTAGTATGCAGATAGACTATGCTATGAAACCTAAAAACCACCTCATATCATTTCTCTCTGAATCCAAAACTGCTACATTGGTTCTAAAATACACTAATTAGAAGGCAATCAATAATACAAAGCATAAGAATAAGCTCACAGCTTTACCTTTGTTCTTAAAAAGAATGATTTTTCTTCGGTTTCAACAAGGTAGAACAGGAAGGGACTCTTATAAGCTTCTTTCATAACACTTTTTAGTTTGACATGCAAACTGGCACACAAGTCTGTAATCATGTCTTCGTAGGAGGCTGTCTGTCTTGGAAAAGACGGATGCATCTCTTGGGACATGGCTTCTCTAGAAGCCACATTTAACTCTTTATCTTGTAAAACAACTTGGTTGCTATTCATCATCACTTTATTGAATTCAGCATATTCATTGAGAATAAGTGAAATATCATTCCGAGATTCTTTCAAAGTGCTATTGTATTTCAGTTTGTTGAGGTGCAATGAAACAGTTTGATTTTTCCGAGAATTTGTAAGATTCCTACTGTGACTACATCTCTCCTTCCAAAAGGAGGAAGTGCTGTCCATATGGTTGGGTGTATGGCCTCTTTTGTGCTGACTTTGCTGTCTGGCATCTGGATGCACAATTGTTACCAGAATGGGGCTTCTGCTCTTGGATGCAGGATGCAGAACTGGGGCCTCAGGTATTTTTGTCAAAGGTAAAGTTCCAACCATGATTTGGGTAGGTGATTCCTTTGGAAAAATGTTGGAGGAAGAGGTAGATTTTCTAGAATCCCCCTTCTTTACTATTTGTTTAATTTTATGTGCAAAACGCAGATATTCCATATCTAATGTGTTTTGGGTGAGGTCATCTGCCACCTGCCAAGTGCTTGTCCAGGAGCTGAGCAGGCTGCAGTTCGCAGTGAAGCTTGGCTGCCTTCTCAGGCTATGCAAAGTTCTAGATGTATCTTTGAATTCTTTTGTTACAGTAAAGTTAGCATAGGTCCTGGGGATACCATGGAGATCTCGTATTTGGACATAACATGGCACACACTTATCTTCTTGCTTTAATCCAATGGCCCTGTTTCTGGGAGGAATGCTAGTCTCCAGCCCTGGTACTCTACTGTAACTCCAAGCTTCATTATCACTATTGTTTGAGTTCATGAAAGACTCATAACTATTTTTTGTAGCATCCTCTTTTTTGCTGGTGTGACTACTTCTCAAAGTGCATGAATCTTCCATGTCTAATTTGGGGTTTCTACAATCAAGAGAGTCTTGATCAGAGTCTCCAGAAAGTGGTTCATAATGCATGTCTGAATTCACCTTCATCTCTGTCTCTCTGCTCTGAGTTTCAAAATCAGCCTCAGCCCTGTACCTCTCACTAGGGCTCTTATTGTTAATATGCTCTTTAGAGATTCCACAAACAAGAGAGTCAGAGGAAGCAGAAGTCTCTTTACAGATACTTTCACTGGTGTCTGCTGTATTTTGGTATGAACCAGCATACATGGGAAAAAATCCACCACTCAGCAGCTCTTTTATTTCACATGTTGACGTATCCTGTGGCATATGGATTTTTTGTTCACCTTTTGTTGAAGATGTAGAGTTAGACTGAAGGCTCACAGTACCTAGACCTGTGCTTTCTTCATGTAACTCAGCTTTAGTCTCACTATTCTTAAGTAAATTGGCCATTCTGACTACTGATATTTCCTGTGTTTGGAACCCTGGCTCTACATTTCCTGGTTGTGTACAATGGGTGAATGTGGTACTAGCTGAGGAAGAACCAAGATTTGGGCTCTCTGAGTGCATGTATGTCTGTGTAACACCAGCTCTATCAATGGAGGTAGAGTCCATGGACTTCACCTGCATATACCCACCAGCATTTGTTTTCAAATCACTGTCAAAAAGATTTTTTGTAATGCTTTTAGGGTTGGTCTTTTGTTTTAATGACACATTTACTATTCCACTTAGAGCAGTTGTAGAAAGCAATCTATCAGCCAAAGTCTTATTTTCAATAATCTTTTTAGAACTAAATGGAGGTTCACTGGACTCTAAGACAAGATGTTTTAAGTCCACATTTCTGTTCTCTATACTAATTGGCTGCAATGGATTTCCTGATTTTACCAGTTTTTCAACAGAAGGCTTGAAGTTACCTCTGTATCTGGCAGCTGAAGCAGACCTGTTTAACACTGCATCACAGCACTGCACCTTTTCTGAGAAAGAAAAATCCTCATTATGCTCATTTGGGACAATTTCCTCAGTTACTTTACCAGGAAGGATTGGTCTACCTTTTCTTCCTGGGTTATTGGTTAACAGAGGTATTTCAGCAGAAAGCTGAATTTGTTGTACTTGAGTTAAGTCACCTTGTCCCACTGGATAGTTAGGACTAACAAAAGAATTTTCTTTTTCAGTTATGGCTAAATCTCCTGAACCAATCTGGGATAATTTGTTACTCTTCTCACATTGTACACCACGAAGTTCTAAACTACATGGAGACACAGCCTGAGAAGGTCGTGTTTCTTTAGTTGGTACTGGAGGGTCGGGACTAGAAGGTGGTGACACTTCTTCAATTAGAGAATCGAAGGGGAAATCAGAGGTAACGTTAATTTCCTCTGCAATCTCAAGGGTGCAGTTTTCTTTAGAAAGTATTAAAGTAACTGGCTGTAAACTATCACTTTTTATTTCCTTACTTTCCGGTGGTGGTTCTGATACCACAGGACACACTGACATATAACTAGTTGAATTAATTTCTCTGTTTTCCATGAGGGTTACCTCTTCTGGCTCAACCACTTCCTCAGCTATATCCTGAAGTTCTAAATTTGATACTGGGGCCTCCTGAAGTTGCTCTATTTCATCAGTTGTCTTTTCTTCCTTGGGACTTGTAGGTGGTGATATTGTTAGAGTTAGGTCAATATCAGAATCTTCCTCTGACAACTCTAGGCCGGTCTCTTCCCTACTCATAGAAGGGTTTATTTGTTGGGCAAATGTTGAAGTAAGTGATTCCACATTTGTGTTTTCATGATTTAGATTACTCTTGTCATTCTTTCTTATTTCTAAAGAGCTATGTGACATAGTAATTCCTGGTGGAATACAGTTAATGGAATACCCTTTTATCAAAGTGGCTGAGGCTGATGATGAGACTACTTCAACCTGGGATGGCTCTATAATCTCTTCTGAAGATATGCTAAAGACACTTTGAGTCTGCAAACTGCAATCCTGAGAGCCTTTCATTTCTTCACTGGGTAATGGATAACCAGAACTTTTGACTAATGATAATGCTTCCATTATCAATGTTTTACTGGATGGTGGTGATGAGACTGGAAGAGGCTTCTCTTTCTGTAACGAACACAGTTCTTGAGCAAGTGTCTCTCTACTAACTGAGGAGGCAGAAAGGTGGTTAGTAGCTTTCTGTCCTGACACTGCTAGAGATGGAACATCCCTAAGACCTTGTGTTTGCACTTTTTCCAATGTAGATATGGGATGTCTAGGACTCCCAGCAGGAGATACTTGTTTCATCAGCTCTGTATCAGAGGCTGGGGGTTTATCAGGTCTATTTACTTCTGAATGTATTGGTACACAGGCATTTTTTTCAAAAGTGAGAGTAACTGGTTCCAGATTAATCATCACATACCCCATATTATCATCTATCCTTTCCAAGCAGGGCTGACCTTCATCCTTTATGGGGCTGCTACGCTGGGTAAGGTCCTGAAAAGCACCTGTTTTTGTCTGCATTGCTGCATGAAATACATCAACTTTGTTTTCAAGGGTGTCATATGCAGACTTTTGACATACCACTGAGTGACTGTTGGCCCCATCGTAAGTTGTGGGGAATGTGGCCTGTGTAACTGTACCATTATAAGAAGCCACTCTAGTATTATCAAGTAACTGAAAGGTTTTTTCTTCACCAGCAATAGAAGGTCCATTAGTTTGCATACTTTCAATACCAGAAAGCACAAGATTAGAAGTCTCTAGTTTATCTGATGATTCTTGTTTGGCTCTCCCCCCAGTTACCTGAAATGACAAAAATAAATAAATAAATATCAAACAGATTTTTTAAAACACAACTATACATGTGAAGAATAGAAGAGTCAGGGACCAATTTTATTTAGTCTGTCTGTTCTTTTAGTCTGTGTCTTTTGAATTTTCTAATCTATAAGACTACCACAGGGTAGTGACCAAGTCAGATCCTTGGTCTAAGATCTGACCAAGATCTTAGACAGGCTTAAAATATCATAAGGTTTTTTTTTTTCTTCTTCACTGAGCTACACCCTCCAGAGCAGAATTTTTCTGCTTTAAAAGTATTTGTAAGCCAGGCACAGTGGTGCAAGCCTGTAATCCTAGTGGTTCGGGAGGCTGAGACAGGAGGCTTACAAGTTCAAAGTCAGCTCAGCAACAGCATCCAGACACTAAGAACTCAAAGAGACCCCATCTCTAAATAAAATATAAAATAGGGCTGGGGATGTGGCTCAGTGGTTGAGTACCTGAGTTCAATCCCCAGTACCCACCCTTGGCCAAAAAACAAAGTATATATAGATGAGAACTCCAAAACTTTAATTGTATAGCCATTTGTTATTATTATTTTTGGTACCAGGGGTTGAACCCAGGTGTGCTTAACCACTGAGCTCGTCCCCAGCCCTTCTAAATATTTTATTTAGAGGCAGGGTCTTGGTAAGTTGCTTCAGGGACTCACTAAGTTGCTGAGCCTGGCATTGAACTTGAGATCCTCCTGCCTCAGCCTCCTGAGCCACTGGGATTATAGGCATGTGACACCATGCCCAGTTTTATCATTATTTTTTAAATGACCCTTTTGAAAGAAAAGTGTCTAGACCACTGCATCCTGTTTGCCAAACAGCAACACTCAATTCAGAAATGTAGCACTACATAAAAGGTTCTCAACTTTGCTGTTAATGAGATTAAAAGATGCTTTTTTATTTCTTTTCTTTTTTGTGGTACTGAGCATTGAACCCAGGGCTTTGAGTATAATAGGAAAGTGCTCTGCCACTGTAGCTATAACCCTAATTTTTTTTTTTTTTAAATAGGTGTCTTTTTTTATTCTGAGATAGGATCCTGCTAATTTTTTGAGCCTGGCCTTGATATTGTGATCCTCCTGCATCAGCCTCTCCAGCAGTTGGGATTATAGGTGTAAACCACTGCATCTGGCAAAGATAACTTTTACAGCTAAGAATAACTTTCCTGTTAAATATCAGTTTTCAATTAGATTACAAATACAATTTCATTTGGCACTTTCCTATGAGACAGAGTAAATTAATTATTATGCCTCATACTCCAAATAACTGATTCTGGTAAATAAAGGTCCCTGATCCCTGAGATACCTTCTTTGCTTAAAACTGGAGATCATTCTCACTTTAATACCTCTTATTTCACAGAGTAACAGAGAATTTATCAATGTAGCTTGCATTTAGAAACTAAAGGGAATGATTTAAACCATAGAAAGAAGAACTTGGGTAAAATATTAGTAGAACTACCTCAGGATAAAGTCTGATTACTCCATAAAGAGGTTTTCTGTTTTGTTTTGTTTTCCCCTGATGAAAACTGCCAGCATGGTCTTATCTAGAATATGGTAAAAGGGACTGATTACATAATATACCACACCTCTGCAATGTTTGGACCATTATGCTCACAGAGTGCCTACCATATCTTAAAGCATATTATATTGGGTGTCAGGAACTGTTTTTCAAATATATATTTAGATATACATATATTTTTTACTTTCAATTGTATAATGTCTCTACAATAAAGTCTGATGACAAAAAGAACTGCTCTTTAGGTGACTAAAAGCAATATACTACTGGTTTCTAGTGTCTACTGTGCTAGAATACTCTTCACATCCCAGGGTGCCCACTTGTCAAGGAAGGAGTGGCATAACACATGTGTGCCTTGGAGGTGCCGCCAAAATATCCAACAAGATGACAGAAAAATTCCTGCAAGAAGAGCCTGAGCAGCCATATTCCAGAATGTTCTGAAATCTAAAACTTTGCGCACTATCATGATATTCAAAAAATTTTGGATTTTGTACTATTTCAGATTGGGGGTTTTCAGATTAGGAATGTTCAACCAGTAAAATCTGCACATATTCCAAAATCTAATATACTGTCAAATCTTAAGTACTTCTGGGTCCAAACATTTTAGAAAAGGGATATGCAACCTGTATATATTAGAGATTGTTAGCAATCATTAATTTTAATATTCCTTTATACTTCTTTATATCCTATTTTGTGTTTGCCAAAAAATATTCCAAAGATTAGTACTAACAATCACACACCACCACATCAAAAGTACTATATATGAAACTAGTATGCATATAGGTAGTAAAGGAATTTCACCTAACTATAAATATTTTTCATTCTAAGGTAGTAATTTTAACTGGATTTTATGTATCTCCTTGAGAATCAGATAAAAGTTTCTCAACCCCATCTTCAGAAATAAAGCACACACATTCTAAAAGTATAGACACACACATAAATACATCCATGTTGTTGGTAAGTTGTCTGGATTTGAATCTTGGTGTGACAATTTACTGTGCAACTTCAGTCAATTTCCTTACTTCTCTATGCCTTAGTTTCCTTATCTATAGAATGGTGGATTAATAATTGTCTTTACTTCATTGGTTTGCTTTGAGACCAGTTAAATGATTTAATGTGAGCAAAGGGCTTGAAATATCATCTGGCAGAGTGCTCCACACATCATCATCATCATCATTTAAAGATATGCATCCTCTGAGGCTCACCAAGGACCTCCAAGTCTCCAGTAACCTCTGATATAGAAATATTGCCTGCCTCATAACTGCTGCCCAAACCCATGCAAAATTATTCCAGAATAAACCTGGGTATTTTGTCAATCTATTTACTTAGAATTATGTTACAACTTTCTGATTTGTTCCTATTAGAATCTGATTATCTGGTGAAAACAATGGTACAAAAGAGTTTATTTTCTATTTTTAGAAATTATTAACTGCAATGATTTTCCTCTCACAGGCCTAGTATTCTACTATTCAATTTTTTATCTTCAAAATTAATTCTGGTACAGTCAAATTTAGTTTAAGGTTTAACAAAGCATTTCTAATGTATATTATTAACATGATTCTTAATATCTAGATAAAACATGACAAGTATTAACATAACCTCTTTTACAAATATGCAAAGTGAGAACAAGTAATTTGCCCCTAATTATAAAAGTAGTATGTGACACAATTTTAGTGGCTCCTCTAGATCAACTGTCCTCAGCCCCCACCCCCATGATCTTTTTCTACTCCTGCTTTTTCAATCAGGATAGTAAACTACTGTAGACAGAGCAGAGCAACACTTTATGAAAACTAAATTTTTGGCATTAAAATCCTTTACACCACTTTCCTAAAATAAAATAATGCCTTACTTTGAATGCAATTTTGCATACCAAAAAAAGCATGAAATTTCTTCAAAACTAATGCCAACATTTATAATATTCAGTTTTTCTTACCTCATTATTACAGGAAGAGATGAAATTCTGGCTTTCTGAGGTATCTGTATGACACTCTTTTGCAGAAGCTTCTTTCTGTTCATTCTGTACACAGAGTTCCAAACTTCTGGCAGGTGGTGGTTTAATCAAAGGAAGCAAGCAGTTAGGGCCAGGGAAGGACATTTCTGCAGCATGACCTCTGGATGTTTCATTAGTCTCCAACACAGGTTCTACAGAACATCTTTCCACACTGGAGGACTCCTCAATTTCACTGAGGTCAAAAGATTCTAAAGTGCTATTTATAGACACATATTTTGCTGGGTTGCTGTGCTCTACCACTTTTCGGGATGATCGTATAACTTTGTTCTGATTACTGTAAAACAGGGCTACCCACATGTGAAGTAAAAGCTTCACTTCTTCCACATTATCAGGCAAATTAGTATTCCAGGGCCTGAGGTTTTAAAGAATACACAAAAAAATTCAAACAGTTATTTGATTTCTTATTAGCAAGTGTCTACATTAAAACTATAGTTTGTGTTCATTTTTATTTTTATAATTACACAGATATGAACAAATAAGTAAATATGAAGTTGATTTAACAAACACCTTTGGAATCTAACCTATTTTAAATCTAACCCACTTTAAAGAGAAGGGAAGTGAGTTCTTTCAAACCACAACACCTGTGGCAGAACTCTGATCTGAACATGGCTAACTCCTGGTCTAAGTATATAAACATGGGAAAGTAAAGAAGTCTGATATATGTAAAGTCCATTTAGTCACATGTGGACTGACAGAAAGCAATACCGCTAAGGCTTCTAACACTGATGGTTACTATTTATTATGATGGGCCAGTCACTGTGTAAAAGTCTAATATATGTAACAACCTCAGCCTGTAGCTACTGCTAAACCCATTCTTAAAAGTGTTATCCACAGCGGCTCTGGAGGCTGAGGCAGGGGGATTGCGAGTTCAAAGCCAGCCTCAGGAAGGGCAAGGCAATAAGCAACTCAGTGAGAGCCTGTCTTTAAATAAAATACAAAATAGGGCTGAGGATGTGGCTCAGTGGCCGAAGTGACCCCTGAATTCAATCCCCAGTTCAAAAAAAAAGTATTATCTGTAGACTGGCATCCTTCAATAACATCACTTGGAAAACTTATTAGAAATGTCACCTCTCAGGCCTCACCCCAAAGAGAATACACCAGAATGAGATCTCTAAATGAGCTACATTCACAATAAAGATTGGAAGCACGGTCTAGAAGCACAAAACTTGCTTAGGGTCACAGGAAGCAATAAATGGAAAGAGCTTAGATGCAAGCCTACCCTGCTCTAAATCTAACCATTCTGTTATTACTGCCTTGAAACTTTCTTAAGGAAGATTTCTAGAACAAGCCTATGTAAAATCACATAAAATCAATCTGATTATTAGTAAGAAGTAATTTTTAATAAGAAATAATTTTTAAAAATGTTTCTTCTGGAATTCAGCCTAAAAAGCATTATTTCTATGTCTTATACTGTTTTACATTGAGATCTCATCTAAAACCTGTAACTCAAAGATTACAAGTGGTGATGGAATACTGTAAAATGTAAAGGCTAAAGGTTATCTTTAAATACTCTCCATGTAATCACCAATAGTGGCAAAGCCTGCCTGTTATTCTAAACTCACTCAACAAATCTGCTTAGAATTATTACCCAATAACTGGTTTTATACACATTTCTTTCTCTTTCCCCAAAGTCTAGCACAAGTCTTGTCTAATGCAACAGAAAAGTTAAAATCATTTTCATCAAGTTTCACTCACACTTACCCATGCAATGCTCTTACAACAGTTTTCTCCAGTGGATTGTTGGTATATTTGCTATCTAAGTTGAATGCATATTCTGTTTCACATTTGAAAGTGACTTTAAAGGAGCCATCACAGCTAAGCACACTATGAGAGCAATAAAAATCTTTCAGGTGGGAAGATGCATCTCGATTTTTGCGCTTTATCAATGAATCCTCAGAAGAAACCTTTTGTAGAGGGGAGGTATTCTGTAGATGCCGAAAAGGCATGACTTTTCCCACTGGAGTTCCAGCTTCAGGACCTTTTGTCCCATTCTTGGCAAAAGTAGGGCCTGGTAACCCTCTCTGCTGTAGATGTTTCTTTGAATGTTGTGCAAGGAGCAGGGCATATGAATGTTCCACAGCAACAAGAGAGTTTTGGTTTGCATCTGGAGATTTTACTGTTTCCTCAGGGGGTGCTGACTGGGCTTTATCAGGGGTCGGACAAGGTACCAAGCACTCTTCTTCCTGGCTAAGAGTTAAGTCTGACCCTGAATGACTCTTTCTGTCAGAGGACGGTTTGGGCAACAGTATACCTTTTTGATTTTTAACACTCCTATGATATTCATGGTCAGAGGTACCATGCAATGAATTTTCTTTAGAGAGTAAAACATCATTCTGTGGCAATTCAGAGGAGCCGGGAAGAACTCTAGGCTCACAAGATGGTGTGCAAGAGGTAGCAGAACTTAATGCAAGATCAGCTAACATATTTAGGGCCTGGGAGTCACAGTTCATAATAGAGTTTTCAGGAAGATCTTTATGAGCCACTGTGGTACTTTCTGGTTGATCGGTATTTATGCTAATTCCATCTTCTCGGCCATCTGAAGAAATTTTTGATTGAAGCTGTAAAGCAGTTCCTCCCTTAGCTTCAACACAAAAGAAAAAAAGGACACATATAACATTTCCTTTTCATAGAATTCTGCGCCATATTACTATGTCTCATTGAAAATTAATGGTACTGGGGCTGGGACTGTAGCTCAGTGGTAGAGCACTGGCCTACCATGTGTGAGGCACTGAGTTAGATCTCAGCACTGCATATAAATAAGTAAAATAAAGGTCCATGAATGACTAAAATTTTTTTTTAAAAATTAAAATTAATGGTACTAACGGAAAACCCAACATATTCAAGAAGAACCTCTAGACAAGTTATATAGATTGCATTTAAAAGTTTACTGTCAGACTGAGGTCTCTTTCAATCCTTAGATCTTTTTTAATGTGTTGCTTAATGGAATAAAATTTAAAGAACATATACGTTAATTTTAAAAAATCATCACTCCAAAATGCATGTATTAAATAACACAGAGATGTACTGCTCACCTCAAGAAATATACAGAGGAAAAAGAAAACTTTGAGTCTTGCCCTCAGGGAGCTTACAATCTAATGAGGATGTAAGAATGCAGAAGTGTGAAGTGTGTGCTAAAATACTTTCTCAGAAACCATTCCCTTAATAAGTGGTTTATTAAGGAACCACTTAAGTTTAAAATAGAGCGGATTTTAAACCATATTATCTTTAATCATAAGTATAATATAGTATAAACATATAATTAGAAGTCATAATAGTATTCAGAATCACCAATTAATTTTATCATTTTTAAAACTTTCAGTCATGAACACTATCACTAACTGCAAAAAAGCAAACATACTGGAAAGTTTTCTTTCTGTAGAAAATGGAATCTATCCATTTTCCCTTAATCAGAAAATTTACAATTTCTAGTGGTTTGTTTAGGCATTTTCAGGCCACTAATTAATCCTTCTTAAATACTGTTATGAAGGATAAACTTCATGACTATACTAGGCAATGATTCCCTGATGCAGATAAATGAAGAGAAAAGTCAATTGCGCTCTTCTTTATGATTAACTGTAGTAGTTCTGAAATTAATTGATAGTGTACCTTCAAAAGACAATAACTAATATATTTAAAAAGAAAGCCATGGCCTATGATGTCATCAATTAGAATGAGGAAGTATGTAGGGGGAGAGGGAAATCAATCAACTATTAACCAGTTTTTATTTAAAATAGCAAACCCAAAGTGGGGGTATGTAGAAAATACAGCTTAAAGCAGAATTGTCTTGTTCACCCCCACAGGTATATTTGGAAGCCTGCAATTTATTTGATATGGTGCATTTACTGATACAATTTTATTCTATTTTTGTTAACATGATGGCTTCCATACACTTGTCTTTTACACAGAATATCAATTAAGTCTTACAATAAGAATACTAAGTTGAAGTTGAAAGGAAGAATACAGTTCAATAAATATAGTCTCATTTAAATCAATTATTGACCTATTATAGATTTTTAATCAATTAAAAATAACATCATAATTACCTCTTAGACATACAGATAAGAAAAAGCAATCCTAAATAAATTCAGCAAATAAAAAACTGTCACAAACTTTAAAAAGGACAGAAAATCATCAGTCTCGGATAAAATAACTTAAATCAATAATTTTCAAATTGAGGTCAGCAAGGCCATATCCTATCTGCCTAAACTCTTGATTATTTCAAATACAAGAATTAAAATAGGTGATTAAGAAATGGAAGCAAAATTAAGAGGCTATTTAAAAGGTAGTAAACTTAAAAAAAAATAATAAAAAAAAGGTAGTAATCTTAAAATTTTAATTTGGCATGTTGCTCCATAATCCATAAACATCTGCCATACAAATCAGCCTATTTCTGAACATATATTCTTTTTTGGGGGGTAGGGGGCTGCTGGGGATTGAACCTGTGGTGCTTTATCACTGAACCACATCCCTACCCCTTTTTATTTTTATTTGAAGACAGGATCTTGCTAAGTTCCTGAGGCTGGCCTTGAACTTGCAATCCTCCTGTCTTAGTCTCTTGAGTCACTGGGATTACAGGCATGTGACACTGTGCCTGTCTAAACATATATTCTGAAAATAGTTTTCTGGGCTTAGTTTTCTGCCACCATTCAACTGAATACTTCCTATCAATTTGTCAATATATATCTGAAAGCCAATTCAGTACAAAGAATTGAAGAAATTGCTGAGAATACATTATTAATGTTTACAAACTAATTGGAACAACAGGACCAGGGCATATTTAATAGAAATTAAGATGAACTGAATTCCATAATGTTCTCTACAACCCAACAGAAGCCAGGCATGATGGTGCATACCTGTGATTTCAGCTGCTCAGAAGACTGAGGCAATTTAGCAAGATCCGGTTTCAAAATAAAATTTAAAAAGAGTTGGGGAAGTAGCTAAGAGGTAGGATGATTGTCTAGCATGTATGAAGCCCCGGTTCAATCCCCAGTACTGCAAACAAACAAATAAGCGACTCCAAAAGGAAATGAAAGAGAGATTAGTCAGAGAGTGTAAGGAATTGCCTCCTTGTGAAGGTAGAACTCAGCAGTGTAGAACCTGGATAGAGAGAGGGGGGACTGCACTAAAGTAAAAATGCCTGTTGCACCTAGGGAGGCACAAACTGACTAAAAGGGAAGGGACATGTCAGGAAACAGCTGGAGCTAAATATGGACACATATGATAAGACCACACCATGAATTCCCTTCAGAAACAAGCACAAAGGTTCAAATTTGGTATGGAAGTCAAAATTGAATTGTTTTCAAATGGTGTGATGAGCCTTTAAAACTTCAGTCATAAAAAAACCAAATATGTTGACCTATAATTTTACCACCAACAAAACACATTTCTATGAATTCCCACTATCTATTAGATACATAAAAATCTAGTGATAAGGGAGAGAACAGAATAAGGGAAATCAGATTTAGAAAACTGACTGAAATATCAAGACATGAGGAAATGCAATCTTTATTGTTAAACACCACCACCACACATACCACAACAGGTCTCAACACCAACGACAAAGTGTCATTTACAGACTGCAGTTTGGAAGAGGGTGCACACCATACATAGCAAAGTTAAGAAGAGAAGGAGACCCAGGAGTCGGGGTGGTGTGTGTTCAGTGCAAAGAGGTAAAGTCTGAGGTGGAAATAGCACTTTCTATAGTTAAGAGGTTATGTCTAACAGAAATATGTAGGTAGAGCAGACTGGATTTTTTTCACGTAACTAGACTTTACTATTCACTTAAAGTTAGCAAATTAAAATAACTTTTAAAACTAAAATTAATGTCTTTTAAACCAAATATAGGATTCTGGATTACTGACAGGTTTGAGCAATCTGTTTAAAATTCCTTTAGACAAACTTATAGCATTCTGCTTTTTATAACTGATTATGGTTCAATCAAATACTGCCAGATACTACTTGCTTGTGCATTCAGTCATGTATAAGGTCATTTATACTTTAACTCTTACAATTTATGTTAAGGCTTTATGCAAATTAAAAAGTAGGGTCTATTTGTGGTTTAAATATTGCCCATTTCTAGTTTATTTACAATAGGAAAGCCAGTTATTTATGTTAGTGTCAGAACTAAAAAATATAGAACGAATTATTGATAGATTTCAACTGCTCATATAATTTCAATATATTATGTTGCAATCTCTATTAGATTTGTATTGTAGTGTTTACATTTATAGGAAGAATGGTTCTTACCAGGTTGTGGCTGCTTTCTGATTCTGGGATTCTGATTGCCTTTTACTACATTTACCCTCTGTTTTTGTGGAGATTTCTTCAGAGGTGGCTTAGCCCTTGGAACAGTTTTGACTGGAGATTTCTCTTGTTTCCTTGCCCTTTTAGCATTCGCTGTCACTGGAACATCTTTAGAAATAGAAGCGTCTTGGTTTTTCCTATCCAATTTGGTTTTCTGTACAAACTGTGCAGTCAGCACTTCCGCACCTTTTGTAGAAAAGACACCGTTTTTTAAGGGATGGGGCCCCAGATATTTATCAGTGCAGCTTTTCCCTTTATTTCTTTTATTTGGGGGAATAACTTTACTAATGGGGAATAAACCATATTTTGGGGTATCATTAAAAGATTTTTTTTTTAAAAAAAGAAGTTCTCATGTTAAAGAAAGTGACTTGGGAGGCTGAGGCAGGAGGACTGCAACTTAGTGAAACCAGTTTCAAAATAAAAAACCAAAAAAGGGTTAGGGATGTGGCTCAGTGATAAAAATTTAGCAAGTCCTGTGTTCAATTCCTGGAAACATGTAAATATATACACACATAAATGAAACTGTTAAGTGTCTGCTTATAACCTTCTCAGGTAAAGAAAAATATCAGCCTAATAACTTTATAAAAATAAGGCACAAATTAATTTTTTAAATGTATATAAACTTTCCTGACTGGTGTGGCAGATAAGACTGAATATGTTAGTTTACAGCCCCATATAATTATAATTATATAATCTGGATAATTATATTTAAACAGAAAACACCACATAACGTGATGTGGTTAAAACCGTAATCGTGCTACAGAGAGGAGACTGTATATTCATAAAGAACCCACTATATATTTTACTACTTATAAACATATAAATTTTAATACTATCTGAAAAACAAACTTGTAAGAAAATACAGGGAAGGACTCACAAAAATCTGCACCTGATTTTCGACAAATCTATTGACACCCCCGCCCCCCAAAAAATCACCTGTCTTATAAGATGCTGTTTGCTTCTTGCATGGAATTAAGAAAATAGCTTAAGATGGGAGTTAGGTGGAGAGGAAAAATACTGCCCACCTAAACATTACACACAAAAAAGTGTCAGGCTTTTTAAGAGTTAAAAACATGCTAATAAATTCTCCCTTTGAGCACTTCTCCGTGGACTTTTCATAAACCCAGTTGTTCCCACCAGAAAGTTTAGTTACAAAGATATATAAAACAATCAGAAATGAACATTGTCAAGAATTTTTAAATTACATTATACAGAAAATAGCATTTCTTACTGAAAACACTAAACATGGTATTAAATAGCATGATAAACTGTGATGAGCATTAGTGAAACAACAGGGATAAATTAGAGATTCATTTCATTCTTCTGGGAATTAGGGAAGTCAGTACTCGAAGGACAGCCTTCAGCATAATCTCTTAATGTACATTTCCCAGGGTCTAATTATTTTTCCTTATTCAACTATCACAGGAAATGAAGTAGCACATTGATCTTTTTCACAAGTAAGGCTTCTCTCATTCCATTTCAGTTATATTTTCTAAAATATTCAGCACACAGGCAAAATAAATATATCAAGCAGGAAAATAGGTAAGATTTAATTTTAAAAAAAAGAAAAGAGAGTAATGTTAGACAACCAAGACCCTGGGGTAAAGTTTCTAACATCTACACAGTCAGGAAGGGAAGGTCTCTCATAAACCCAGGTCCTGAGGAAAGAAAAAGAAAAATGAAACAACCAGGTGATTCTCAGGGATGGTATTCTATTTGCATGTATTACTCAATGCTGTGTTTCTCAAACTGCATTCAGTAATCCACTGGTAGGCTGTCAAATTCAATGTGCTACAACCAGAATTCTTCCTTAAACAAAACAATACAATAGAAATCAGTAGATTGTATTATACACAGTAAATGGTTTTTGAAATTTTGTTTCAGTCATGCATGAATTTGTGGGTAGACTATAACATCAAATATGCTTCTTGTAATAGATAAAACCTAAAACCATTTGAGAAATAGTAAGAATGAATATTGATTTACAGATTGTTCAATACCAAAAGTAAATTAGTTTATGTAGAATAGAAGCTTAGTATAGTTGGCCTGGAATATATTTTACAAATAGCTGTATGACAAGATTGAATTATTTTCCACTGCCCTCTTCAATACACATATACCCATTTCCCAAACCACAGAACCAAAATAGGCCAGAAATCATTATTATTAAACTATAGGGTAAGACTTTATTCAGAATCTTGGAGATCCCTATATCCTATATTTCTTTTTTAAGCATCAACATTTTCTAATTCAAAATAGTATAGATAGGGCTGGAAAACTTTTTCTGTGAAGGGCCAGAAAGCATTATTTTCAGCTTTGAAGGCCAAATGATCTCTGTCAGGATTGTTCAACACTGTCAACATAAAGTGAGAAGAGCCAGAGATGAAACAGTTATGACTCTGGCTCCTTGGGTAAAATGTACTGACCCTTTTTTGCTAAAGGATCATATAGCATATAGTTTCCTATTCTTTTAAAGAATATATACTACACATAATTTGAGATTATGTCAAAGTCAAAAGGTTTATTGTTTATTGTCCTACCTAAAGTGTATTTGTCCATGTAGTAAATAGTTCTGGACTCTG
This sequence comes from Glaucomys volans, assembly GCA_020662805.1. NCBI lineage: Eukaryota > Metazoa > Chordata > Mammalia > Rodentia > Sciuridae > Glaucomys > Glaucomys volans. The sequence goes on along the minus strand of JAJEJO010003105.1, from coordinate 87,989 downwards.
TTATTCAATTATCAGAGGCATCAAAACTGCTTATGGAACTTTTCCAATGTTTGTTTCTAGGTCACTGCTTATTTGTTTCAGTAGGTCAGACCTAAGACCCAGGTGAGCATTTACAAAGCTCTGATACACACAAAGTATGAGAAAGCTGGCCCCAGACTGCTTTAGTCTGGAAGCCCAGGTGTACCCTGTTTCCTCACAGGTGTTCAGGCCATCAACCATCATCCTTTGCTACTACTGGTGAGTCAGCTGTGGCATCCCTTTCTCCCATTTCCATCTGTCAGAGGATGGCACATAAAACAGAAACTATATAACCATCTTTCTTAGACTGAAACAAATATATGAGTGACAGTGAGAGAGGTTTTTACAAGTGAAACAAGCTTTTGGTGGGTAGACTTTTGAGATACTTCAGTTTCTGCCATTTCTCGGGTCTTCAGCTATTATCTAGGTCACTGCTTTTCAAGCTTAGCATGCCTACAAATCACATGGGGAGATATGTTGGTGTTTCTAACAAATTTCTATCTCAATGCTAAGCTGCACTCCACACAAATCCTGACAGGAACAGTGTTCAAATATAACTAACTAGTAATAATCCACGTAAGTCGCACTTACCTCTTTTTCTTTTCTGAGGAAATTGTCCTTTAACTAACTTAAGGGTTGTTGGAGAGTGTGATCCACTGTCTGTTCCGGGTACAGTTCTTTTGGGAAGTGGGCGACACAAGTTCACCCTTTTACTCTGCATCAAGAGTGGCATGCTGGCTTTTCTCTTCGGCTGCACTCTAAGATTTGATGCCGGACTCAATGGAACTACAGCTCCCTTTTTTGCTCTCACTATTTCTTCAGAATTCTTTTCTGTTTCAGTTTCTTTCCTCACTTCCACCTCTGAGTCAAGAAATTCAGGATCTGGAGTCATAACTAAAGAAAATCCGGCATCACAAATTCCATCTGAAATACAAGGAGACTGAGGACACTCTGCTAAAAAATCCAAAGCAGCAGAAACTTCCAAAGTGTAACCACTAGGATCTGAAAAATAAGACCTCAAATGAGTTAAAAACTCTACAGGGCACTTCTCAGGTGGAGGAACCAATTCAAAACCACTGGCTGATTTCCCAAAGAATTCAGTCTTTTTTATTCCATCCCGAGGAACGGTCAATGAAGGGCTTTTATCCACCTTGTACAATTCTTGAAAATTATGCTTTACTAATGTGTTTGGACGGGTTCCTTCTTCAGGAAGTGCTTTCTTTGCTTCCAGCAGGGCACAATTAAGGGCAGGTAAAACAGGTAGCACTTTCAATGAGATGTCATCTTCAACTTTCAAGTCTTTCACCCCTAAAATGTATGTCACATATTAAAAAACTGAGGTTGTTTTGTTGTCTTTAAATAAAACATGTAAGAAAAAAAAATATTTACATGGAATGGTTAAGATATGCTAAAATGTTTCAAATGACAGCCTAAATAGCAACTTTAAAGACTTATGGGTACACTTCATGAATAAGTATCTCCATATATTTGAAATTAAAAGCACATTTTTAACTTAAAAAGAATCATTGATATGCAAATGCTAGGTTAGAATGAATTAAACTAAGCCCTGCCTCCAGCTCCATTTCACTTGACAAGCAGCTCAGAAGGAGCTCAACTGGTCCTTCATAGCAGTAGCTCTGGCCATTACCGTAGCAGATTTGCTTTCTTACTTTTTAATTCTCATTTTCTTTCTTTAAAATATATCTTATTTTATATGTACCTTATATAACTCACCTCAAAATATTTTTAGAAGTTATAATACAAATCTGGTGAACTGAAAGGAGTAAAGGATTTAAATAATCCCCAAATCTCACTGAAAGAACAGTTGCTAATTTCATCACCTTTTCTACCAAATGAAACGAATATTTTAAAAATTAACTAAATCACTCAGCTGTGTTTCACCTCTTCTCCTTGGTTCACTCTGGGAGTGTTAATTTTTTAGTAAACTGATAACTTAAAAACAAGTAGTGAGAAAAAGGAAAGGCTAGATCCTCTATGAATTAGTTAAGAAAAACTGAGAAATTTCAGTCACTAGTAATATAAACCCACATATACAAAGACTTCCAGTGCCCAATAAATGCAAATAGAAATTATACCATGTTTTTGAAGAAAAGGTATCCAAAGAATTACTAAACACCAAGTTAGTCCTAGTTAAATACACTAATACAATAGTAAGTATGAAAAGGAAGAAAAGGGCAAATAAGAATAAACAGGTACCTTGCATGCACAAAGTCCTGGGTTCAATCCCTAGCACCACGAAAAACAAAACAAAACAAAAAAGAATAAACAGGAAAACATGGCTACATATTAAAACAAAATTTCCTTTCTTTAAAGTTCATCATTCAGAGAGTAATGAATTAAGGAAAAATAAAAAAGCCCTCATGTTGTTTTAAGGACCGAGTTCACAATAAAATATTACAGGCAACTTCATTATTTCAAGATGGAATCTGGAAAGGCAGAACCCCATATGATTTGTTATAGACTATCAAAAAATCTATCCTAAGTTAGGTAGGCAATATATCACTCATTTTTCTTTTTGGTACTAAGAATTTAATCTGGGAGTGCTTTACCACTAAGCTACATCCCTACCCTTTTTTGAGATAGGGTCTCACTACATTGCTTAGGCTGGCCTTGAACTTGTGATCCTCCAGTCTCAGCTCCCTAAACCACTGGGATTACAGGCATGTGCCAACATACCTAGCTATTATTATTCAATTTAAAACAAATAACTGAAGTTTTACTTCTGAATGACTGTTAAAAAAAAGTCTTCATGAGCCTGAGTAGCATGTGAAACCAAAACTCCAATAAGTATTCAAATAGAATGTCTGTGCTGTTCCTGGGTACAGGTTCAACTATGACACAGTTATAATAAGAGTACCTATTTTACTGTAGTATGCTAATTTTAAGTCCTCTGGGTATAAACCAAGGAGTGGGATAACTGGGTCAAAAGGTGGATCCATTCCAAGTTTTCTGAGGAATCTCCACACTGCTTTCCAGAGTGGCTGAACCAACTTGCAACTCCACCAGCAATGTAAAAGTGTGCCTTTTCCCCCACAGCCACACCAACATCTATTATTGTTTGTGTTCTTGATAAAAGCCATTCTAATCGGAGTAAGATGAAATCTTAGAGTTGTTTTAATTTGCACTTCTCTAATTACTAGAGATGTTGAACACTTTTTCATGTATTTATTGATCACACAGCCACATCAATGTTTATAGCAGCTCAATTCATAATAGCTAGACTGTGGAACCAACCTAGATGCCCTTCAACAGATGAACGGATAAAGAAGATGTAGTATATACACAAAATGGAATACTACTCAGCCATTAAGAATAATAATATTATGGCATTTGCAGATAAATGGATGGAATTGGAAATTATCATGCTAAGTGAAATAAGCCAATCCCAAAAAAACAAAGGCCGAAAGTTTTCCCTGATAAACGAATGATGATATAGAATCTGGGTGGGGGGCAGTGGAGGGTGAGAGAGGAATGGAGATTCCTCCATTTAGATTATGTAGAAGGAAATGAGGGGGAGTGGGGTATGAAAAATGGTGGAATGAGACAGACATCATTACCCTATGGACATGTGTGAGTAACAAGAATCTGAATGTACATCATCCACAACCATAGAAATGGAACTTTGTACCCCATATATATACAATGAATACAATGAATCAAAATGAAGTCTGTAAAAATAAAAAAATTAAAAATTAAAAAAAAGGGGGTACCTATTTGTGGGGATGTAGAAAGAAGTCACTGAGGTATATGCTCCATAGGCTGTGGGAAGGTAAAATCCTTGACTGCACACTCAGGATTATTCACGCTTGGGGGAAAACTCCCAAGTGACCAGACCCCCGATGGTCATTGCCCTGAGTGAGCTTTGCTCATCCTTCTATCTCCCTCCTCCCTTTGCAAAACTGTGTGACCCCTAATTGGACCATCCTCACAAGATATCATGTTACACTACCGGTTCTTTGTTCTCAGACTCCCCTCTTCAATAAAAGTGCTGTACTTCCTTAATAAATTTTGAGACTGTGTCTAGAACCTGCTCTCCCGCAGGAGAGTTGTGGCCTCCGTCGCCTTACCCACTCCAGAAGGGAAAAAAACCCCACAGGTCAAGAGCCAGCCAAACAGCTACAACACCTATTTTAATGATTTCTAAATCAATTACACTTAGCACAATACTTAATATAATATATGCAATCAACTTTTGCCATTCTGTTATTACAGTTGGTAATGTTCTGCTTGTTCCAAAGAAATGATACCCAAGAAAGTACAGCTCTTTGTTATGAGTAACAATGCATAATTTTTAAAAAATCAACTTAAGCCAGGCATGGTGGCACACATTTATAGTTCCAGATACTTGGGAAGTTGAGGTGGAAAGATCACCTGAGCCAATGAATTCAAGATCAGTTTGGGCAGCACAGTGAGATCCTGTCTCAAACAGAACCAAATATATGTTAAAAATAAAACCAGCAACAACAATAAAACCTTTTAAACACTTTTTTGTAATGGTTATAGCTTTATAAGTTCAAGACACAATTTTTTGGTTCAAAAAACACAAAGTGTAGGGCAAGGGATGAAGCTCAATGGTAGAGCACTTGGCGAATACATAAAAGGCCCTGGGTTAGCTCCCTAGGACCACAAACCAAACAAACCCCACACATTTGTGAAACAGTGAGAATTTTTTCATGTTGAAAAAAAAAAGACTCACTTTCATTTATTTATTTATTCAGCAAATGTTTATTATTTTTGAGGTAGGCCTTAAGGATTCAGTAGAATATGATAAAGGCAGGAACTAGGCCAAGGACATAGCTCAGTGGTAGAGAATTTCCTTAGTGTTCATGAGGCTCTAAGTTCCATTCTCAGCAAAATGAAGAAATAAAGAGTTATGAGAAGGGTAGGTATTTAATTATATAAATAAATACTTATATTAATGGAAAGCATAGTTGAAGTTATTAAAAAACTGATACTGAAACTACAACTTGACATATATGAAAAAGTATCAGTGTTCCTCAAGGTGTTTGATCATTATCTTCCCCCAGGAGCCTTCTTAGGCCTACTTTTTCCCCTAATTGCCATATGAAAATGTAATACCAGAAATACACTGCATATCTGTTATCATACTATATAAAAAGTATTTTTCACCACAGGAGTCAAATTTCAGTTCTTTGGGCAGTCAATATAACCCTGAGAATGCATGAGCCAAATATGGAGACCAAGAGTCCAAACAGTAGGAACAGTATCCATGAACACCCTGAGTCTACCCACAGGACAGGCTACAGCAAAACTATCTCCTAACTACTGTTGTTCAGTAACCAATTCAATTTTAGACATTCTAAATTTGAAGTACACCTCGGAGATATCAAAGTGGAAATGTCAGTGGATATGTGTCTGAAGATCAGAGGAAAGGGTAAGCCTGCAAAGGAGGTCTTAGATCAACTAGGAAGATCAAGGGATGACAGTTCTTAAGAAACAGCATTTAACAGTTTGTGCGCTACTGAGATGAGGACTAGAAAATATGCAATAGGCCAAGTGAACTAGATACTACTGTATCCTTACCTGTTGACAAGTGTGAATGGAACAAATATAAACCATGTAGACCCATCTGCTCGCCTACAAAATCTATACAGAATGAGAATCAGAAGAAGAAAAGTTGTCAATCTTATATATAAAAAATGAAGTACACTGAAAAATATTTCTTCCAAAAAAAGTTGTCCTTACTTGGTTCTGGTATTAAGGCTGATGATGTAAGTAAAATAAAAAATCCCCGGTCTTCTAAGCATTTGATGATTGCCTGAAACACAAAAAATAAAATAAAAAAAGGAATCTAAAACACCCCTTTCCTCTACCACACATGGTGTATTTTGAGCTCAAAAGAATTTTTAAAATTCTTGAAATGTTAATGTTTCTAGGAATCACAAAACTTAGAGCCCAGTATTAAAAATTTCCAGTTCCTTAGCTCAAATATCATGGACATGTTCTAAGTATAATAATTATAACAATGAGGGTTTGTTTAGAAGAGTGCTTAACTATACACAGGGTCGATCAGAAAAGCCTTTGTGGGGCTGGGGATGTAGCTTAGTTGGTAGAGTGCTTGCCTTGGAAGCACAAAGTCCTGGGTTCAATCCCCAGCACCACCAAAAAAAAAAAGAAAAGCCTTTGTTGGGGCAGGGGTACCTGGGATTGAACTCAGGGGTACCTGACCACTGAGCCATATCCCCAGACCTATTTTCTATTTTTATTTAGAGACAGTGTCTCACTGAGTTGCACAATGCCTCACTTTTGCTGAGGTTGGCTTTGAACTCACAATTCTCTTGCTTCAGCCTCCTGAGTCACTGGGATTACAGGAATGGGCTACAAAAGCCTTTTTCAACCCCCCTCCCCCAATGAGATAGTTGCAATTTCAAACCACTGAAGACAATGTTACCAGGAAGCCACTGATTCAAGGAGAATCAGACTTATAAGTAGCACCTTAAGCTTATATTTACATGAAGTATTACTGTACAATCCTGAAGCTACAAACTCTAGATACACCATCCAATGAAAGAATCCTTTTCATAACATCCTAAAAGATAAACAATACCTCAGGTAGTACGGGAAAATGTCAAAAAGTTATCATTCTAAGTTATAAAGTTAACAGGGCCATCTTCAACATTTCAAAAACATGTACCCCTAACAAAGATAAAATCCAATGTCCATACAATATTTAAACAAAACAAAGCAAAACCTGAGACATCATCATAAATTGAGGTACAAGGGGGATAAAAAATGTGTTAGTCAATGAATATTATGTCCATAGACAGGGCATGGTGCATTCCTATAATCCCAGGGACTCTGGAGGTTGAATCAAGAGAATCATAAGTTGAAGGCCAGTCTAGGTAACTTAGTGAGACCCTTAGCAACTTAGTGAGACTCTGTCTCAAGATAAAAAAATTAGGGAAGGAACTCAGTGGTAGAGCAATCCTGGGTTCAATCCCCATTAGCCAAATTAAAATAAATAAATAAATACTATACACTGAAAATCCTTTTAGCAAATTAAAAGAATTCAATCTAGGCACAGCCAACTAATACACAGATATCAATTTCTCAATTAACGAGAAAATAATTACATTTTAAATTAATGACTCTTACCAACTGTTTATTTTTAATGTAGTCTGTTAGTTTATCTATCCTTTCCCCTTGTTTGTTTGACAGTTCCACCTCATACAAATCAAAGCACAAATCTTGGCAAGAGACTATAAAGGAAATCAGAAAAACAACATTCCTTATGGTTTTTAATAGTTCATTCATTCATTTTGTATGTTACAAAAATAAAAGACAAACTAGGAATACTACTCAATAAACCTTTATCACTTAATGTTCTTAGTTATAAAACTATTTAGTAAAAAAGTCATTGAAATAATCATTTAAAAACAATGCTCGTTTACATTGACACTACTACAGGATAAACAAGACAAATACTATATAAATAAAATAAACACCAATATTCCAAAGAATAACCTGAGACCAAAATTTTTTAATTTTTTTTTTTCATTTAGAAGGACATAAATAAAAACAGCAACAAAATCTCTGCTGCCTTTGATAGGAAATTACCATGAGTCTCCAGTTATTTTTAATATCTGCTTAATTCTCTCAGTATTCTAAAAGCTAGTCTTTACTATTTTAGATAAAACTACCTTTCAGTTTCTCAATTGATTCCGAGGAACTGAAGAATATGGCAAATCTAGAACTTTCTCAAAAAATTCTTTTAAGAGTCTCTGAAGGTGAACAGAAGCGTGTGTGTGTGTGTGTGTGTGTGTGTGTGTGTGGGCGCGCGCGCATATGCACATGCTGCAAGAGAGAATAGAAAAAAACATAAACAAAAGCCCAGGATATACAGTGTGCCATCACATTTCAACAGACCTTTCTGCTCCAAGTAATTCTGTTTTTTAAAGGCAGCTTCTGGTAATCGTTTTTTCAAAGAAGACACTTTCATTACATACTTAAAATCAAGTTCCTGTGGTCTAAAAAACAAGGATATCAAGCAATGCAATAAATATTGATATTATACATAGTTCCACAATTTTGGTTTTCTAACATAAATGCAAATGAAAATATAATAACCACAAAGTCTTTAAAGTGATAAAATCTAGGTTAAATAATATGCATTTATAAACAGTATAGATTTTCAAATAAATGACCCAAATCTGCAAATTGATTCATATTTTCTGAATACATGTGATTTTGGTATAACCAAAATATCCAGAAGTTTCAACAAATTACATATACTGAAACTAAGAATTTAAAAAATTATGCTATGTAAGAGTTGAAAACTCTTATATCTACAGATCTTTTAAATCATCTCTGAACTTTTTCCTTATTCAAAACTTATTTTTGAAAGGTTTAGACTAGCTTAAACTGTGCAAAAATGGAATAAAAAATTCTTTTAGACACTTCATTCAGATTTCCTGATTGTCACCAGTATGCCATATTTACTTTATTATTCTTTCTTTCTATATAACCATATTAATTCTGATTCTTTTGAAAATGCAAATGTGATATCTTTTTATCCCAAATACTTCTTCAAAAAGGAAATTTTCCTGACACAATGACAAAGTAATTAGCAAACTCAAAAAATTCACAACGCTACAGTACTTTTACTTAACCTACAGAAGTGATACTGTGTCATTCTCTCTGCTTTATAGCAGAAAGCATATAACATCTATTCCATTAATAGTTAAATGAACTTGACCCTTAGTTAAGACGGAATTTGCCCGTTTTCTGCACTCTATGATTAGTAAGCAAGTTAAAGGGATGTGCAAATAACAATCATTAACCTACTATTTTTAGCATCCACTTGATTATTACACTTCAACTTTTTTTGTACATTTGGTAGTTGCACTCTATTTCAAGGAAGAACCTTTCCTTCTTTCTCGTTTATTCAAAGAATTATTATTTTATGGGTTATAATACCCCTTTTGCCTCTTCTTTAAAAAGGTCAGCAGAAAGCAAATGACTTGATACCACACCAGTTTTCACCTTGTATTTCAATTAAACTGTCTATCTTTCATTGGTTTTGGCACAAAGAATTGGCTGAATGAAAATATATCATAAGATGTACCTCACAGTTTGCCTGGAGAAAATATTCATTATGATAGTTCATTATAATGTAAATATAGACGCAACAGTTACTTTATTTAATATTTTTTTTTCTCAGAGAATCATGTAAAAGCTAGAAACTTATGTACCTCAGTTTTTTTTTTTTTAAACCAGGGATTAAACCTAGGGGTACTTAACACCCCAGTTCATTCGTTCTTTCTTTTTCATTTTTATTTTGAGACAGGGTCTTGCTAAGTTGCTTAGGGCCATGCTAAATTGCTGAGGCTGGCTTTAAACTTCTGATCCTCCTGCCTCAGACTCCCAAGCCCCTGGGATTACAGTGTATACCATCACACCTAGCAGATACTGGATATCTTAATAAAGACTTAGTAACAGGACTGAGTGGCTATAATCTTGTATTTGTTATTAAGGCAAATCTAATTTGCTTTGGAGGAAGTCAAACCTCTAATATAAAATAATTTATTCTGAGAGATCATTTTTCCATCATAGATTAGAATTTAGGTCTCCTGTGTCATGTCCTTGTGCTCTACACACCTACTCAAATATACCCTAATCTAAAAGCAAGTACAATTGTTGCAACTCACATCAATGCCTACCAACAAGACCTCAAGATGAGAATTAAAAAAAAAAAAAAAAAAAAATTTAGGGGTCGTGGGGTAGGCTCAGTGGTGAACTGCATACTTAGCATGAGCAGAGTCCTGGGTTTGAACCCCAACAGTAAGAAGGAAAACAACAACAACAAAAACCAAACCCAAAAAACAGTACAAGCCATTTAGGAAGGAAACAAAATATAATACTTACAGCTGGGTTGGAACTATTGTACCGTAAGTAGACCAAAGAGTTATATCACACAGCACACAACCTTGAATAATTAATCGCCCTTTCCATGGAGAAAGAACTTTAAGAAATGAGGATAAAAAAAGAAACTGATTATTTATGAATAAAACATTTACTAAAAACTGAAAGACCAATAAAATAATTTCTTACCATTTTTACTGAGTTCAACTCTAGAAAAGGAAAAAAAAAAAAAGCATTCTTATTAGAGGCAAAAGAAGCAAATCCAGTAAAACAAAGTATGCATATAATTACTTACGTGCTTTTATGAGCTGGTGCTGCCATCGTTTTAGGCTCCCTGTACTGAAAAGCCACAATTACATAAGGACAGATTTGTCTTGGTCGCTTAATAACAGTGCTGTCTGAAAGTTCATAGAGGTAATACTGAAAAAACAAAAATACACATTTATCAGTCCTGTGGAATTGCACGTGTACTAAATTTACCTCTACTTTACCCAGCCCTGAAATTTAACACATTAGATTCAGAAATGTACTTTAGGTATTATTTATTCACAGGTAACTATACCTGACTCAGCTCGAAGGCACGAAAATGACTTGTCTTGTGAGAAACTTTGTTTGCATCTGCTGCCACGTGGCAATCATAGCCATTAGATGGCCTAGTGTAGTTAGTTGTATAATTCTCAGACACAAACTTGACTTTTCCCTAGAATGAAAATATTAAGACTTATCAGATGTCTTCAAATAGCAAACACATAAGGTTCATAGTAAAAGATTCATAAGCCTAACAAGGATGTGGTTTTGTTTGCACCACCAGTAACTATAGTAAGGATCATCTTCTTAAAAAATAATGATCTTGGGCTGGGGTTGTAGCTCAGTGGTAGAGAGCTTGCCTAGCATATGTGAGGCACTGGGTTCAATCCTCAACACCACATAAAAATAAATAAATGAAACAAAGGTATTGAGTTCATCTACAACTAAAAATAAAAACTAAATAAATAAAACCCAATGATCTTAAGGCCAGTAGTTATAATTATCACAAACATCTTGAAATTATATTTAAAAATCTCATGTGTTTGGATATCTTTCTGAGGCACATGTCCATAGCTTTAATCACAATTATCAAAGGAATACGTGAATAACTCCTAACTAAAGAAAACCAAAAAAATTCTTTTTTTGGACAGGCAGAGGTGCACACCTGTAATCCCAGGAGGCTGAGTGACTCAGGAGGCTGAGACAGGAGGATTATAAGTTTGAGGCCAGCATCATCAACCTAGACCCTTTCTCAAAATTCAAAAAAGAACCATGTAAGAGAAAAACTACAGAGCCCATCATTTTTTATGATACACTCTGTGAATGGCTATTTAGTAATGATAACAGAAAATATAACAAAATTTAAAATTTCAAAGGATGATTTTTCAAACCACAGTATTAGTAATTGTAAATTATGCCAAAGCCCAGTAGTCAGCAAAGAGCAAATATGTAGCAAAGTGCTTAGCAGGCAGTTAGCCTGATCACTGAACAGCCAAAAAGTATTTCCCATTATAAACTTTTTGTCAACAGGATCAAAGTCAAGTTACATATGATGAATTACAACGATTTAAAAAGCTGAATGAACAATAAGAAAACATTGAATAATATGAGAAGAAAATGTTTGTAATATTTTGAATTTAAAAAGAATTAGCATGTAAATATCCAAACCATAAACTTTTATGGGTTAAGAAATTGATATATATGAAGAAAAAAATACAAAATATATACCATATATATGTGGGATATGAGAATATAGACAATTTTTACTTTTATAAAAAGAATGCAACTAGCCAGGCATATAGCACATGCCTGTAATCCAGCGGTTCAGGAGGCTGAGGCAGGAGCATCTTGGATTCAAAGCCAGCCTCAGCAACTCAGCAACACCCTGTCTTTAAATAAAATACAAAAAAGATCTGGGGATGTGGTTGAGTGACCCTGGGTTCAATTCCCAGTTCCCTCCTCTACCCCCTCAAAAATGCAGTTGCTTTTTTTTTTGGCTACCAGGGATTGAACCCAGGAGCACTCAAACACTGAACCATATTCCCAGCCCTTTTTTGTATTTTATTTAGAGACAGGGTCTTGCTGAGTTGCTTAGGTCCTCTCTAAGTTGCTGAGGCTGGCTTTGAACTCATGATCCTCCTGCCTCAGCCTCCTGAGTCATGTGTCACCACCCCAGCTGGAACTACACTTTTTACAGAAAGATTTTTTTATTGTTCTTCAAGTCCTGCCTCTTCACTTACAGGGTGACCAAAGGCAATACTAAGAGGCCAAAAAAAGGTAAATAACACTAGTTAGTAACCATAACCTCTACCTTTTCCCATGAAACATCTACGGCACTGAGCATTTTTGCTTTTCTGAAATAAAATGAGGACTGAGAGCACACAGGCAAAAATTAAACAGCATTCTCTAGCCAGATAGGGGAGAAGTAGACACTGGCAAGAAACCAAAGTAGACACACAAACCCACATAATCAAAACCAAAATGCTTATTATCTTCACTAACAGGCCTATTTTCTTCACCAGAACTACAACACTTAAAACGGAGCAGAATGAAGTTTAAGGAAGGAAAAGCAAGGACTATACATCACGTCAGTGTTACCTTCCCTCTAGTTTTGAGGGAACAAACTTTGAAATATGAAGAGTTTACACTCTTTAAAAGTCAGTAAAACTAAACAAGACCACCGAAATATCCTTAAAAACCCCACCAACATCTAAAATCAGAGCTTCCTATATTTGGATGAAAATTCTAATTGACTGCCTCCCTTAAAATGAACTACTCAGGACTTCAAGATGTGAGAGAAGTACTAAGGTGCCACATGAAATTGTGAACAAGTTTTGAATGTCTTAAGAAGAAAATGAAGACTTCTTATTTTTGACAATTCAAATCGGACAACAAGTGTTTAAATTCATCTTCCATAACTGTAATCATATTATTTTACAAGCAGCTATTTGTTTTATTTCATATTTAAAAAGGAGTTCTGCTAGACAGGGATGAGAGGAAGACATTCCACTTAATACCTTTTTTATTATTTTGATATTTCTTAAATATGTTCAGATGATGTATTAAATGGACAAAAAATTTGTTTTCAAAGAAAAATTAGTTTTGTTTTTACTGAGTTTGGATAGCTATGTTAGGCAAGTACTACCTTTAGCTAATGATCTACAAAGAATATCATAAGCAGATAACCTTCAGTTTTTAAAAGAAAATTATATAAAAGCACATCTGGGCCTTTACCTTAATTAGATTAAAAATTACAACATAACCAGGTTTCCCATGATACCATGGTCTTGGATGAAGATAGTCTGAGTATTTGGAAATGTATACACCTATAAAAGTATAAAACATAGATTATTTTACACTTTAAACAGACTATTTGTACAGATACAATTCACATGTAGGGCTGTCTTTGAAACTACTACAAAAAGAACAGATAAGTCTATTTTAAAAATCGCTATTTTGATATTGCTTACCTTTTTAAAGAATCACTATTTGTGTATCGAAATTTTAAAGTCAAGAATATGTGTTTGACCACCAATTTTCTAGTTGGATACAATAACTAAAAAGGGATGAAAAGTATCACATTCTTGGAAAAATCCAAAATGTCTTCTTTTGGGATTTCTATGCAATCATTCAAACAAAAGGCCTATGGTACTATGATAATCTGACTCTCAAGTTATCCTTTGTGAAAAAGTATCAACAAGCACTCTCATTTAATAATACTGAGAGTCTACTACATGGTAGGTTCTATGCTAGACAGCAGTGACAAGAAAGTAAATAAAACAAGGCCCCAACTTTCAAAGAAGCTTATTTTGTTAGACTGCAAATTCTATCAAGGCAGATAGATATTTGCTTGTCACTGCAGCCACATCATAGCCCTAAATGTGGTGGGTACTCTGTCCCCAGCAGCAGAGAATCATCAAAGGTTTTAAGCAGCAGACTGCCAGTAAAGAGGAGAGACTTGAAGAAGAACAGTTAGAAAGCTCCAGTAATAGCTAAGAGGTGAGAAGGATCCCCACAAGGCAGCAGCAGTGAAAATAAGGAGAAAGGACAGACTTCAGAGCTATTCCTCAATTGAGGTATCTTTTTTGAAATACAGAAGGCAATGGGTGGGAAGGCTTAAGATATAGTAACAAAGACCAATTAATCTGTGATCGGAAGCTTGGATTCCAGTTATGAAAAAGTCCCTCAAGGGAGAAGGGCAGGCCTGGGTCACAGACACAAAGACCACAGATTCTCATGAAAATTTAAGATTAATATACTTCTGAAACTATAAAACACTGTATTAATAGAACACATTACTATTAAACATATAATTATCTAGTTCCATACAAGCCAAAAGCTATGAAACATATGAAGGCAGCAGTGTTATTCCATTATCACATGTATTCAGAAAGATGCGCTCTTGTCAGAATCCATCTTTTACTTGTACCACTCTACCGAGGTCAGCTTCCCACACATCAGCAATAAAATCACACGACTGCAGTAATGCAGGAAAATTTTCATATTTTTTGAGATGGAAGCTGAGGCGCAAATTTTAATTTACTTTCTAATTCTTCAGAAAAGAATGCAAATGAAGCAAATCAAATGATGCAAAATGTTATCTGTTAACCTTAGATTCTCTAACTTTTCTATGTTAGAATTTTCATAATGAAGACAGGTTAAAAAATAGGGGAGAAGAAAAAAAGCTTTATATAATGATACTGGGGTTATAAATTTATCACCCTTATAATATCCTTTGGAAGATATGAGTTGAATGTTTAAATTTTGTTTTACAGTTACCATGTGACCCAATGATTACACTGCTAGTTACATACTCAAAAGAAATGAAAATATTATGTCTACAAACTTATACATGAATGTTCATAGCAGCAGAGTAGCCACATCATAACAGTCAAAGTGAAGACAACCCAAATACCCATCCATTGATGAATAGATAAAGTGTGGCATATATACATATAATAGATTAGACCATAAAAAAATAATGAAGTACAGAGACAAGCTATAATATTGATGAATCTCAAAACTATTATGCTAAGTAAATGAGGTTACTCATAAAAGATACATATCATGTGATTCCATTTATGTCCATGTCTAGAAGAGGCAAATCTATGGAGACAGAAAGTAGCCTAGTGGTTGCCTACAGATAGTGATAGTGGGGAAAGGGAAGTCACTGTTCATTGGCATAGGATTTCTTTTTGGGTGACAAAATGGTCTAAAATTAATCATGGTGTATAATTCTGTGAACAGGCTAAAAAAAAAACCCCCAACTACACTGAATGGTATACTTTCTAAAAGGGTGAATTTTACAGTGTGAATTACATCTCAATGCAAGTAATAAAAGGGGGGGGGCGGGGCAGCCAGCAAAAATCTAACCATGCAGACCAATAATTCTTCTCAGTCCTGATCTCTACATTCTATAGCACCTGACCCTGCAAAACATCCCTCTTCTTGAGAAACTTCTTTGTGTAAAGCTTTACTTGCCAATTCTCCACCCAATGGACTACTCTTAATTCTTCCTCATTCAAATGCATTCTATCTTCCCACACACTGGTCCCATTAATGATCCAAAAGTTCTGTTGTGGGCCATCTATTCCTTCTATACTATCCTAAGTAATATCTTGGCTTCGACTAATTAATACCCTACCCTCAAGTCCCAATTCTGATCCTTTCCCAACTATTTTTACCACCTGCAAGTTGTTTTAGAATGTAAAAGCTCATTATTTCTCAAATTTAACTCATTAAAGAAGTACTATTCATTTAATCTTCACAACTCTAGTTTCCAAATGAGAAACCTGAAGACTAAAAAAAAATTCAGTGTTAATTATGTTCTTAACCATTACTTATCTCTCTTAACTCATCAGCTTCCCTACCAATCTGCTTCTCTCCTTCTGTGATTCCTTTCTACTAGTAATATCGCTATAGTATACGTTTAAAACTTTATACTTGATTCTTCTCTCTTACTCCTAACATTCCGTGGTTGCCAAGTTTGGTCAGTTCTATCTATTCTCCATTCTTATTGCCATTATGATAGTTTAGAAGGGATCATGACAGTGCTAATCTTTGCTAAAAAAAAAAAAATTATTATAAACCCTTAAGTTTTAGATTAAAAATTCATTTATGTTTAAAGTTCTGATTTCTAAAGATTATGATTGGTTTGACACTAATGAAACTGGTTTTTAATATAAGTGTTTTACTGTTACTATGATTCTGTAAACTCTTATACTTCTTAACAATTCTCATTAATTCAATGGTCAGAAAGGAAGTATAAACACACAGGAAATTCATATACTTTAGATGAAATTCTCTTTCAAAATAAAAAAATAATGATCACTTAAAAAAATAATAATGAAAGTGTTTTATGAGATTAATTATACCTTGGGTGGGGATGCAGCTCAGTGGTAGAACACTTTCCTATCCCTAGGTTCAATCCCAAGTATCTCAAAACAAAAACAAAAAAACAAAAACCAACAAAACAAAAACCTAGTATGGAAATTAAAACAAAACTCACTTCACTTTGTAAAATAAGAGATTGTTTTTCTTCCTTAGAGACTTACCTTTGGCTGGATCACCAAGAGTGGTAATAGCACTGCTGCCAACACACAGTCCACGCTGACATACCAATTTTGCCTTTAAACAAAAGATACTACTTTTGCTTATTATCAGTCTTAGGAGAGGCAATGAAATAGTGCTATACAATCTGTAAGTTTTAAAATAAGTGCAGAGTCTGTTCGCTGCAAGTATTCATGGCACAAAGCAAGTTCACGTACAGAAATTGTATTTTGATTAATGGTCCAAAGTTTTCCATAAAACTTTACATTGGTGACATTTAACAAAAATATCACCAGCAAAATCAGATTAAACAACGTCACAATTAAGTACTTCCCTGAAGGTTTCCCCCCAATTACAGCTTTAAATCCACTAAATTTAAAGTGTCTATTTAGTGTAAGCCCATAACACATCTTATTTTTATTTGTATGATTAAGTTAAAAGGGATTAAACCCTTCTAGTAGTTCTATATAACCTTTTATTACATGTTAATTATTTTTAAGCAAATCTGCCTTTGATCTTTATTAACCCAACCTAAGAAGTACTTCTGGAACACTTTTTGATGATAGATCCCTAGTATTCTTAAAATTGTATCTCAAAATCCATACACATCTTTGGAGACATTCTGCACACTGAGGTTTCTTTCTCCCACAATTTAGGTACTGAAAATGAAACAGATGTTAAATCTTCAAAGACAGGCATGAAACAATTCTAACCAACTAGTATGCTAAAAGGGTTCATCTTGTCCTCAAAATCATGTAATTTTAACTTGAAAAGTCTCTGAAGAAAGTATCTAGTAAACAATTATCCATAATGGAAAAATGTCTTTTCACTCCACTAAAGGGTATTTAATCTGAATTAATTCAATTTTTGTGTTCATAAACATCTTTAAGATAAAACTAAAGAGAAACTATAAAAAGTTGTAAAAAAAAAAAACCAAACCTCTTTATTGTTAGCATTCATTATCATTTACACTGTCTGAACTAAGTAATAAAAAATACCAATAAACTGGTCATCTGATAATCTCATAGAACAGAAATCAATATTTAAAACTAATGATGCCAGTATTTTATGTAAAATCACAAAAGTAATTTTCTATAATCTAATTCCCTTACCTGATTTTCAGTTTCAAACAGAAGAAACCCGTAAGTTTCTTGAAGTTCTTCCTGAGTATAATTATTGGCTTGTTTTTGTTGGTAAAAAGTTTTGTACTGTATAAAGAGAGAATAACCAAATGCAATAAATATGCTATTTTCTCTTGCTAATATATATATATATTTTTTTGGTACTGGGGATTGAACCCAGGGGCACTCGACCACTGAGCCACATCCCCAGCCCTATTTTGTATTTTATTTAGAGATAGGGTCTCACTGAGTTGCTTAGCGCCTCGCTAAATTGCTGAGGCTGGCTTTGAACCCGCGATCCTCCTATATCAGCCTCCCAAGGGCTGGGATTACAGGCGTGCACCACCGCGCCCGGCACAAATAAATTCTTTAAATGTGTCATCTGAACTTCTCCAGCTAAAAAATTAATTAAATGTACTGGTTTTTCTATTCCCTAAAATATAGCATCTTCTGACTATTTCCAAAGCTCTTTTACCTCATCTGAAAAACGATAGCCAAGAAGTATGAGGTCATATGCAAAAATGAGTGTACTTCTTAAATCTAAAGTAAAACTCACATAGTGTACACCAAGTACCTCACCTCATTTAAGAAAATGTCATTTTTCACCAAAGTCACTTGACTGTACTGAAAACCATGCTCAGATGCAGAGTCCAAGTAAGAAGTATGTAGAATTGAAATTGCCCTCTGGAAGAGAGAATCTGAACTCAAGGACACTGTCTCAAAGACTGTAAAACACAAATAAAAATAATGTCACTATTTAAGATAATGAAGGATGGGGTTACAAGGGGCACAATGAATACACTCAATGTTATCTATTCCTCTTCTGTATAACTAAGAAATTAATGATGTACTGTAGGTACTGTGCCTTTACTGTCTTAATGAATTTTAAAAGACCATTCATGTGAGGAAAACAGTCTAAATAAATTACAACTGAGGCTAAATTACTTTTAATACAGGAGCTCAGATATGACTTGCCAGGCCCCTTACACCTACTGGTTTAAAGCTCAGCACTACAGTATAACTACAGTTGAATGAAAGCAGATGTTAATTGTTGGGTCAAGGTGGCAGTCAACAATTACTTAGGTCAATTTTCCTTACCCCATAGGTTTTTACTGCTTTTACCTATGCCACATTCTGATAAACTTGCTCTTTCCATCCTCTAATCAAATTCCTAAGTAAGTCTGTTACAATTCTTTTTAAGGGGTCAATTATTGCTCACTCACCAAATAATACAAATCATTCTGTCTTTGGGGTCTCCATACCAGCTAAGAGTCATCTGTGGAACTTTAATTCACAAGGACTATACTATAAATGTTTTTTTTTTTCATTTTACAAAATAGAAGTGTTTTTTTTTGGAGTGTTTTTTAAAAACCATACTCATGCACTATCCCCAGAGATTATGATATACTTCTCCCCTGAGAAGCACTGAGAAGCACGTTTCCTAATTGAGAATTACTACCTGAATCCAGTAATTCCCTTGATGATCCTCTGTACTTTTGGATTTTTTCATTTCAACAAGAATTGAGCCTAATAAATACTTAAAATATTTAACTATTTGAACTGATTACTCTTTTCTCCTTATTAAAGTTGAGGGATTTACATTACTTCTTTATAAATAAGAATGATTTATACAGCACTGGAAGTTTTGGTCATATAGTATAAATAAATACATTAAAATGGCTTCCCCACTTCTAAAAAAAACTGCTAATTTCATTAAATTTCAAATGTTAAAGAGAAGCATCTTAATTAAAATGAACTTATGAACAAAATAGATAAATTGTTACCTATTGCCTAAAACCATACTATGAAGGAAATAAAAACAATTTAAGTAAATTTAATTTCGTCTAAATTGTCCCAATTCTTCAAGGTATTTAAAAAATCCTTTTAATAAACTCTCTAGTTTCAAAATGAAAGACTGTAAGCAGAAAGGAATGAAAAAAAGGATGAAACATTTAAGAATTTTCAGAAGTTAGCATATCTGATCTATTATATACATTCATTCTAAGCTTTACTTTTGCTCAGTCATTTTCTCCTTCAATACCAGTGCTGTAAAAACATGGATATTCTCAGCCTGGGGATATAGCTCAGTTGGTAGAGGGCCTGCCTCTCAAGGACAAGGCCCTGGGTTCAATCCCCAGCACCGCAAACAAAACAAAACATGGATATTCTAAGCTGGGATTCATGGCCCTGCAGCTACTTGGAAGGCTGAGGTAGATGGCCTGAGTCCAGAAGTTTGGGGCCAACCAGACAAACCCATCTCAAAAACAAAAACAAGTGGCTCGGGCTGTAGCTCAGTGGTAGAGTGTTTGTCAAGCCATGTGTGAGGCATTGGGTTCGATCCTCAGCACCACATATAAGTAAATAAAGGTCCTTCAACAACTAAAAAAAAAAAAAAAAAAGTTAAAACAAAAACAAAACAAAAAAAATCCTGAATGGATTCAAATAGCAAAACACCAGAGATGACAGTTAAAATAACAGTTTTCTGTCTATTCACTGAGGCCTAATATGTGTGAAACATGTTGTTTCCAGTGAAAAAGAAAAAAAAAGTAGCTTTGGAAATATATGTTCTGATTATCAACACCTCCAAATTCTATAAGACATTAATTAACAGGGAGATACAGATATTACATTTGGAAAGTACTGAACACCATATATATTCCCATTTTTAAGCGTCATAATGCAAAATAATATAGTGAAAACCAAGAGCAAGTGCAAATTTTAAAAACAAACAACTTAACTTTTTAACACATGTGGCCAGAGAACACTATTTCACATCAGTATGAGGAATACTGTTCACAACTGAACTAAGCTAATGTTAGCTTGTTTTAATCATTAGCTTGAATAAAGATAATGATTTGAATAAACAAAGAGGAACAAGTATAAAATGATTTATTTTGTGCTTACATATTTTTATTTCTCAAACTATCTATTTACAGTTAAAACTGCTTTTCTCTTTAAGTCAGCATTATCTGAAAAGCATCATATTTATGTAAGTAATAATTTTATGGTTACTAGGAAAAGAATGTTGGAAAATCATAGCTAATCTAATCTACAATTTCATAATAATAACCTCAACTATACCTTAAAAGAGCAAGAATTTCCTGCTCTTTGAGGTAAGAATTTTTTCAAAAAACTACTGATGCTTTTCTTTATACAATATATTTTCACTTGAGTCTAATCAGTGCACTGAATAATATGAACACTTCACAAATCTATAGCCTCATTTTTGCTGAGCTATAGTCATGCTTTATTCAAACATTCAAAATCACAGTATTTAGTAAATGAAGACGGGCTTTTCTACAAAGAAACCTAAAATAACATTTAAGAAGATAACCAAAAAGTGCCTGTCTGTAAAGTATTCAAAGTATCCCGGAGTCACTTAAACACAAGAAAAGTTAAGTTCAATCACAATAGTTCCGGGAAGTGAATTTTCCTGTAGTACCTGGTTTTGGCACATTTCTGTTATTTGTTCTTGTTTTTAAATTTATTTTTTATTCACTCAGTTTATATAATCTTACATTTACATAGGGTAGTACTGTCTGTCTCAGACTACTATTTTTCCTGCCCCCATCCCCTCCCGTCCCATTTTCTTCCACACCATCCATACTTCCTCCATTCTTTCCTATCCCCCCCACCCCACCCATTAGGTATCAGCATCCACTGATCAGAGAAAACATTCGACCTTTGGATTTTTGGGCTTGGCTTATTTCACTTAGCAAGGAATACAAGCAATGAGAAGTGTTGGCATGGATGTGCGGAAAAAGGCACACTTGTACATTGCTGGTGGAGTTACAAATTGGTGCAGCCACTCTGGAAAGCAGTATGGAGATTCCTCAAAAAACTTGGAATGGATCCACCATTTGACCCAGCTATCCCACTCCTCGGTTTATACCCAAAGGTAAATCAGCAAAGTATAGGGATGCAGCCACATCTATGTTCATAGCTGCTCCATTCACAATAGCTAGATTGTGCAACCAACCTAGATTTCCTTCAATTGAAGAATGGATAAAGAAACTGTGGTATATATACACAATGGAATATTACTCAGCCATAAAGAATAAAATTATGGCATTTGCTGGTAAATGGGTGGAGTTGGAGAATATATCATTTCTGTTATTTATGTGTTTAGACTTTAAATCTGGTTTTGGACACCTCTTTCTAACTTCTAATAATAGGGATGAGAAAATAATAAACCAACTTCCTGTGTACTATAGCATAGGTAACTTTTCCACTGTATAACTCTTGGTCTGGGGAGTGTAGCTCAGTGGTAGAGTACTTGCCTAGCAAGCATGAGGCCCTGGGTGTGAACTCTAGTACCAGAAGAGAAGGGAATGCGAAAGGAGGGAAAAGAAAGTCTGGTCTGAAAGCAGATGATGAGAAAAACTAATGACAAATTAGTCATGATTAGAATCAGTAATGACAATGACATCACACTGATTCTAACAAAAACTAGCTTGTACATCTCTCCATGACTTTTGCAACCACATCTCCCCATAGAAGGACCCCAACCTACATCTGTTAATAATAATGATGCCTATACCTTACCTACTCTAAGTAAGCGATAGGATAACTGAAGGGACTGTTCATTCTTTAATCACTTAATCCCCAAATGTATTATATCTTTATTTTTAAGATACTAAAAGATAGCTGGTTTAAAATAAATACACGTTTAGTACAATTTGGCAGAATCTTAAAAAAAAAATCTGCAATGTACATACGCAACAACCGTTCTGTTTTTAGGAATATATTTCTAAGAAATACTAGGATAAGTGTACAGGACACACACAAAAGCATTCCTTGAATGAGCATCCCTAATAGAAAAACAATAAAGATAACCTAAAGTGCCATCAAAAGGAATACTCTGCAACTATTAAAATCAAGGTAAACTTGTATATACTGACATACAAAGGTATCTATTATATACTACTGAGTAACAACCTATGTTACCTGTCATTTTGGCAAAAAAGAAAAAATATTAAGTAAAATTAGGTGTTTGAAAGTATACAGAAAAAATACAGACGGATGGGAAACCAAGCTATTGATACTGGTTAAATTAATAGTTACTGAAATTGGGAAGTGGATAAAAGGGGAACTTAAATTTTTTACCTAACATGTATTATTCTAATTTAGGTTTTTCTTACACAAGCATGTATTACTTCTACCATTTAAAATATCTCAATTTTGAAAGAATGAATTATAATTTTGAAGAAATACAAATAGAAGAATGTACTTTTTATGATGTGAATCAAAAACTTACCCACCTACCAATTTTAGACTAATGATTATAAAAACACTGCAGCTACTGGAAATTATACTTTTTTAAAAAAAGCCTTATTTTCCATGACATAAATTAAAACTAAGAATGTTATCATTCTACTTTGGATTCATAAGTAATAATTTACAGCATTTAGGTTAATACCCACTCTTTTCTGATAGGAACCCTGTCTCGATCTTCTCTAAGAGAGAATGTAGCTGGGAGGATGGTCTTAGTTCCTTTACATTACATACACCCCCAGAATTCTTGACGCAGTCCTGTTCTTTGTTAATGTCATAAGTGCTAAAATGAAAAAAGAAAAAAGAATTCATAAAGTGAATGACTCTATGATATAACCAAATGTTAAATATCTAATTTGCATGAGGAATAATTCTATAGTTAATTTACCTCCTTTGAGAAATCTCTACAGCTAAGTACTAAATTTGGGCTATAAAGCAGTAGCATACTTTGAAATATTCTTCCTCCAAGAGTCTAACTTCTAATGAAGAATTTGTACCCAGAGATAGATTTCTGTGCTTTTAGAAATCACTTTTGCCTCAGTGAAAAAAATCTTTTAAAATGAAAAGTAGGTCATAGAACCACATCTTTATTTGGTTAAAAATAACAAAACCAAGTAGAACACAATGAAAAAAAAAAAACATTCCTACCCCCCAAATCAGTAAATTCATTAAACAAAACTATTGGTGGTGTTATGTGTCCAGTACTATGATATACCTTTCATTCAGCAAGACAAAGGAGAAATGATCTATTGTAAATAAACAAGTTAAAAGAGCTCAGACTTCAAAAGATACATGTGAAGAAATCAGTACTGTAAATCTGTAGGAGTAACGAGAACATAACATAGTGAATGCACAGTGGAATAACCAATCTAATGCAGGTAGAGATAAGTCAGAAAGGTCTCACAGAGGCCATTAATACTTGAAATGTGAGATATTTAAGTAATAGGTCAAAAACAGGATGGATTGGTGTGCTACGTTTTCTAGATGGTAAGCAAATGTACAGAGGTATAAACACGATACACTAAAGGAACTTCAAAAAGCTTCATATGACTAATGAGGGTGAGAAGAGAGATGAAGAAAAAAAAAGCAAAGAGAGATATAAGGTTTTCAGTTTTTATCAAGGGCTTTATAGTATTGTGTTCTAAATAATTATTACTTCATGATTTCAATACACTTTACAAAAAGAACAGCACGTACAACATACCTTTTTTCCCAAAGATGTTTAGTAGAATTGTGTGAATATATGGGAGATCTTTTAGAAAAAGTAGCTATGCGGTTGATGTCAGTTAATTAAGCAAATAAGGATAAATTATTTATGTCAAAGAGGAAAATTAAACTGGAGATAGGGAGACCAGGATTCTAATGTAGGCTTTACCACTTTCTCTGGACCTTGGTGTGAAAATTATTGTTGGGTGATATTCCAACAATCATGCCCCTCTCTCCTTCCTTTCCCCCAAACTTCAATATTTCTAAGGTATGGGTGGTCCTGTGCTTCAGGAGAGGACTAAGAAAGTTTAGTTAAACTCATTATGGTAACTCTACTCCCTTTGGCTATAGATCGTTTTAGGAATAAACCAGTAAGTCAGTGCTGGCCAATGAGATGTAAATCAACATCTACTGACAGAATTCTGGGGAAGTTTTCTTACAAAAGGGCAAGAGGAAAAGATGCAACCTCTGGCCTCTACCATGTAGTCTTAGGACCTTATCTGAAGATGTGTTGCCTTGAACCTCTTGCAACCAAGCCAGGACTGATCAGCCAACACACTGAGGATAGAAGGAAACAGAAAATATCCTCAATCCTTGATGAAATCCTTCAGTCACTGAATCTGGGAGTTGCCCTGTCTCTAGGCTTTTCGAAACATTATTGTTCAAACAACTTTCATTTGTGGCTGGAGCACACTGACAGATTTTTTAAAGGTTATTTATATTTTCTAAGGCCTCATTGAGTTGTAATGACCTTTTCAAGGCTTCTTTCAGTTCTAACACTATGACTATAAACTGTCCTACTGGGGAAAGTTTGTTATGCCCAGACAATACACATTGACACTAGGTAACTTGCTAAATTTTTTTATTTGTTGCCAAAAAAACAGAATCTACCCTATTATGTATTTATAAGCAAGGAAGCTACTATTATTAATGATAATGATGGTTAATATTTGTTGGGTGCTTGCTATGTGCCAGTATCATTTGCCAACCACCTTGAACTTCAGCTATATCTTCTGGCAAAACTTTGTCTCCCAGTAAAATACACATATATATATAGTAGACATTCTGTTAATGGAAAACATCTCCCTCACCCACAAAAGTCCCTATGCTTCTCTCCATCCCCCTCATTGTAAATCACTGTTCTGTTATACCAGTGTTCAAAGTTTCACTACTTAAGTGTGTATATTAATCATGGCTGAGTCATTCTGGATAGTCAATTCCTTTCTCACAGGATGTTTTATTTTTCTGAAATTTTTGGTCTGATTTGAGCAGTTTCTTTTTTCTTAGAAGCATCCTTCATGAAGCAATCTGTTTTCCAGCTTCAATCCATGCTTGTATTCTGTGATACTACTGCTTAGCTTTATAACTTTGCTGTAAGATGTTAAGATACAAAAATGAGCTATAGATTCAATATAGATTCAAGTGTGCAGAAACTAATGATCTGATTACAAAACTTTTCTAAGAATCCAAAGGATTCACAATAGCCAGATGATTTTGTAAAAGAACAAAAGGCTCAATACCTAATTTCAAGAATTACTACTACAAAGTATGTAGTCAAGATAATACAAGATAATGTGGTATAAATGTAAAGACAATGCATAGATCAACGAAACAGAAGAAAGTTCAGGTACTGATTTTTATCAACACTGAACCACAATATTTAAACTGGAAATGGATTGCAGGTACATACATAAGTGCAAAAACTATAAAGTCTCTACCAGAAAAAAAAAATTAGAAAAATAAATCTTGGGTCTTGGATACAAAAAGTTTTCATAGGGCACAAAATTAGTGACTATAAAAGAAAAACAAATACACAGATCTAATGAATATTAAAACCTTCTGATCTTCAAAAGGCATCACAAAGAAATAATCAGAGAAATGCTAATTAAAACCACAACAAAAAAGTATCTGCTGAAATAACCAAACTAAAAAGAATGAAAATATAAAATGTTGGCAATGAGGGACAAATGGAACAGCAGTTTTTTAGTTTTAGGCTACTATGAATAATGTTGCTCTGAACTTCATTTGCAATCCTTTTTGTGGATAGACTATGGTACATTCATATAACATAATGCTATTAAGCAATGAAGAAAAAAACTGTTGATAATAGCACACGTCTCAAAAACATTAAACTGAGCAAAAGAATTCAGACACAAAGAGTATACACTACAGAATTCCATTTATACAAAGTTCTACAACCAGCAAAATTAATCTATAGAAATAAAAATCCTACCAGTGGTTGCCCAGGACAAGGGCAGGACTGTGAAATTGACTGCAACTGGGTAAGCACAAGAGAACTTTCTGGGGTGATGGAAGTGTTCTATAGTTTTCTTAGTATGGTGTCTATAGAGTGCATACACTTACCAAAATTCATTGTTCTGTACCTAAAATGTGTTCACTTTATTGTATGAAAATCATACCTCCACAGTTGAGCCAAAACAAACAAACCCAAGACAAAACCCTACAGATTAGGGTTTAGACACAAAGGAAACCCCCAAAGTACAGGTTGAACATTTCTAATCTGAAAATCTGGAGAGAATTCTTTAGTCTTACTGTCTAAATCTTGAATTAAAATTTTTAAAAAATTCTTCTAATTTGTTTTCTGAATAAATTCTCTTTTAAAATTAGAACCTATTCATCTTTCATAAGTGTAATCCCTTCTTTCTAAAGATACTGTATTTTGTCAAAACTTTTGTTTCCTTCAGTAAACCTATTTCTACCAAACTCCTTTTCTTTTCTACTTACTTATTTCCTATTTGATCTCTTTGTTAGAAACTTTTAATGAAGCTAATAAATCTTGGCTGTACATTTTTTTTTAGGTGTGGGGCATTAAAAATTGCCTGAAAGTGTAGTGCAGGACAGTGCTTCTTGACCAACATCTCTTACCTCTAGGTGATTCGATGGGAACCCAGCTCTTGAATCAACATGACTTTCTACAGTCCACAGCTGTTAAATATTTTGCCAAGGGCTAGTCAGCTTCCCCAGAAAATAATTTTTAATATTCTGTTTAGGGGCACATGAGCTTGACTATTAGTTCTGGGAGCCAAGCAGCAAAAGACAGCTGTGGATTTTACTATTCAGCACAGAGATTTTCACTTATTCCTAAGTGTCATTTAGATGCTTCACCTCCCAGTCAGCGATTGAAAGCCCGAGGGTCAACCTTCCGTCTTTAGTCAGTATAGAGGAGAAGTGGCTGTCTGGGTGTATGGCAGTGGAGAAAGGGATCTAGGTCATGGATATTATTGAAGACCAAGAACCAATCCTTCTATTTCCACTCCTGTATTCTTGCCTTGAAAAGTATTTGATGCCTCCAATTCTTGAGCCTTTTCCAGATTCTGTGGTGAGATTTAGCTTGCTTCTTGCTGGCATATCACTCTTTAGTCTCTCCATTCTCTAATCATACAAATCATACTTATCATACAAATCATACTTATAATACTTTCCCAGGTCCTTCCTAATTTTGCAACTGATTTCACTTGCCTTTTCCTTACTCTTCCTTACTCTACTTGGATTTATGTGCATTTATATATTTATTCTTTTACTATAATCAGAGAAGGATTCCATAAGGAGTGTATAATTGGACATGTCAAACCAGAAGTGCCTACTTACCTAAGTCTTAATTTTTTGAATTAAAAAATATAGGAGCCTAGGAATGCAGCTCAGTGTAAAGCACTTGCCTAGTATGTTCAATCCTCAATAGAACATATTCATATAAATATACCTATACATATACATCACCTACTATGGTAATTATTTTGTCATAATTTTATATTTCAATTTATATAATTTTTATATTTCAATTTTATCTACCATAGCCCTAGTTGCATACCAAATTTTTAACAGATATTTTATTAATTTTAAATGAATTAAAATGTATTACATATATAATCAAAAACTATTTACTCAACAAAAAGTATAATTAATCTAAAGTAGATCTTCGAAAATATTCTTTCAATGCACATTGCCCTTTTCATAGTATTTCCCATAATCTATAATGTTATGGTTTGCATCTTTAATGTCCCTGAAAAGATCATGTGTTAGCAACACAGTAATACTCAGAGGTGAGCTGATAAGATTATAAAAGTTGTAAACTCATCATGGATTAAATCATTTGATGGGTTGGTAATCTGAATGGACCATTGGGTGGTAATTGTGGGCAGGTGGGGCATGGCTAAAGGAAGAAGATCAATAGTGGTATGCCTTTGGATCATATTTTGTCTCTGGCTTCTGGTGCACCCGCACACAGTCTCTCTCCCTCCCTCCCTCTCAGCTTCCAAGCTGTCAGGAGTTGACAGTTTTCCTCAACCACGCCCTTCCACCATGACATTCTGCATCACCTCAGGCCCTGAGCAAGAGTCTGCAGACCAGGGACTGAACATCTGAAATTCTGAGTCCAAAATAAACTTCCGTTCTTTAAGTTGTTCTTGTCAGGTATTTTGGTCACTATAATGAAAAACTGATTAATACAAGCAATTAACTAATGTCTCTCCTTACAAATGAAACCCTGTGATAACAGAAATCATGCATGTTTTGCTTGCCAATAATTATTTAGTATTTAGCAAAATGCTAGCATATAATGGGTGTTTAATAATTATGTATTTGGTAACTGAAAGAATAATGTTTATGCCAAATAATCCGTTCTAAAACTCAGAAATAAAGCTTCCCAATTCTTTTCACAAAGTGAATTCTAATACCAAAACCTGACAGACAAAACATTCTCGGAATAAAAGAAATGGTTCACAATAGTAAATCCATAACTAAACAAACCACAAAAGAGCTGTTGTGGTGTGGTGAGGGAGAAGAGCCACAAGCTGAAGTGTCAAAAAGAAATTACTATACAATTATTTCCCAGCAGAAGCCTTATCATATGTAAATTTTTGTTGCTGCACAGCATTTTTTGTGTGTGCATGTTATTTCTACCATACTTAATCTTAGAAATCTCCTTCCTTAATAACAGGAAAATGTCCTGCCATAAATTGTTTAGTGGAAAGAAAAGCAGTTTACAAAAAGAGAAGCACTGTCAATCTACATCAACTCTTTTAACACATACCACAATAACAGTAATGGTCATCTTCTATGTAACACACGTCAATAACTAATATTTTTATCTGACTATCCTCCCACCACTAGATTATTAACTTCATGAATACAGGGCTGTTGTCCTTTTAAATGCTGTATTCTCAGTGCTCAGAACAGTGTCTGGTACACAGTAAGGATCAGATAAATATTTAAAGAATTAATTAGTTTCCCAGATAACTTCATTTCTCTGCTTAAAACCATTTGCCTCACCAAGTCCCTGTAATCCCAGTAACTCTGGAAGCTAAGGCAAGAGGATCACAAGTTTAAGGCCAATCTCAGCAACTTAGTGAGACCCTGTCTCACAATAAAATATAAAAAGGGCTGGGGATATAGCCCAGTGGTTAAGCACCCCTGGGTTCAATTCCTAGTACTAAAACAAAACAAAACCAAACCCTTTGCCTCTCACTGCCCTCAAAATACATGTGCTTCCTGCCATGGACAAGTATAATTTGGTTCCTGCTTATTTCTTATAAGTCACCTTGTCACACATTCCCCTGACTTTCTACTCTCTGATCACCCCACCTAAAGTAGATGTTTTGTTTAATGCACTCATTATAATGAAATTTTTTATCAATTTACTTTTTTTGGGGGGGGAGTCTATCTCCCCCCCTAAAATGTGACATCCAAGGAAGCAAATATTGTATCTTGTTCACCAAAGTCCCTCAGTGTCCAGCAGACTCCCAATACCACAGTAAATAATAAAATACAAAGTTATCTTTGGGTGGGCCAAGTCCTTTATTGCTTGATTTCTTATAGCTTTTGTTATTACCTAAAATTTTAAATAAACATAAATATCTATTTTCATTTTGGGAGCACAGCTCCAAGTAGCAAAAAGATATAACTTCTATAAATGCCAAGAGTAAAACAAATAGTATTTCCCACAAGTTAAAAAAACTC
Organism: Glaucomys volans; assembly: GCA_020662805.1. Classification (NCBI taxonomy): domain Eukaryota; kingdom Metazoa; phylum Chordata; class Mammalia; order Rodentia; family Sciuridae; genus Glaucomys; species Glaucomys volans. The sequence continues at coordinate 57,915 of JAJEJO010003105.1, read as the reverse complement.
ATACAAAGCAATTCTATTAAAAAGCTTTAAATGACAGAATGAGAAATGTATGGTTTCACAGAAATTGTAAAATTCATTTAAGAAATTCTCCCATGTACAAAAATTTAAATATTTTCGGAAGTCAAGATTACACACAATGGGAATAAAACCTAAGGAACGTCTTGCTATTATTTGAAGTGCAAAGTCCACTTGAAGTCCCTGTCCTACATTTCACTGGATGGCCGTAGCTACGGTAGGTCTACATACACACACAATACGGTTCTTCGAGTCTACCACAACCACACAACCCAATGAGAATCAGGAGTGAAGGTGCTTTAGTAAACTTTCAACTCCCGCACAAACCCTGTCCACCAAAACCGGGTCTCAGCAGCAGACCTGATCCGGCCCTACCAATACTTCGCTGGCCACACCCTCTCCTGAAGATAAACCGAGTGGCACATATCTGGACTCCCTCGCACCCCAGGCCCTAGGACAAGCCCCCTCACTGGCCAGCCGGGTAAGTCCGGCATCCCCCCCAGGGGCAGGAGGCGGCCGCCTCCCTCCTCACCTCATGGTGCGTGGGGGAGGGGGCTGTGCCTCTGCCCGGCCGGCTGCCCCTCCGGCCCCCTCCCGCCCACCCAGGCCAAGGTGCCCGGCAGGCCCGCATCTGCAGGCCACACTGGGAGCCGGGCGGGCGAGATGCGCAGGTCGCGGGCCGGCGCCTTTTGAAAGTCAACAAGGGCCGGGCTCCGCGAGCAGCCGGGCACGCCCGCCTTCCGCGCAGGTCGCAGGCCTGGGGGCCACTGGCAGGCGAGCCAGGGTCCTATAGTTCTTGTGTGTCCCTGAGCCGCGCTGGAAGGGCGGTTTCCGTGAGGTTTTACAGCGAGCATTCCAGGGTCCAGTTTTCCTTAGTATCTGCCTGCAGGCACCCAGCAACGACACCAGATTACAAATCCAGGGTTGATTCTGAAGTCCATGTTCTTTTCACTACAGTGACCTCAAGTTATTCTAAATCACTGTTCTACTGCTGTCTATACAGCCTTGCTGTATATGATTTCATGGGGTCTTATAAAAAATGCCCATTGAATATGATTTCGAATACTTCACGCATCCTTAAAAGATGTTAACAGCACCTGAAATCAGGGATGGGAGATCTTCCCTTTCACTAAACTATGCAGCCCCAACAAAACACACCAAAAATAAAATCCAATAGGGGTGAGAAGTGAAGTACCTGGCCTTGATCTAAGGATGTCTTCATTCCCTACTCATTAACATTATGCTTAAACTAAGTAACCTAAGACATCCACATATATTTCCTAGACGTAATCAATTAGTAGATCGACTGAATCATTACAATTATTGTGTTGTATACCACATACATAAGATAATTTGAACTCATAAAGCAAATTACTTAAATTAAAAATAATAATGTAGATTAAGTATGCTATTTAATTATTGTTACTATTGTTGTTATTATTTCAGTACTGAGTACTGAACCTAGGGGTTACTATCTCACTGAGCTACATCCCCAATCCTTTTTTTTTTTTTTTTTTTTAAAGACAGGGTCTAAGTTGCTGAGGTTGGTCTCAAACTTGTGATCCTCCTTGTCTCAGCCTCCTGCCCAGAAATTATGTGCTATTTGAAATACCACATTCACTTAGTGCATTTTAATTTAACTGGTGGAAAGAAAGTGCCTTTTTAAAAAGAAATTTGGAGATTATATTCATTGAGTAAAATGAATTATACCTATGTACTCTTTTTCATTTAATTATAGTTAGCTTACACCCTAGGGTTAATACTCAGCTTTTGAAAACTGTTTTAACATTCTCAAAATTCAAAATACTCTAAAAAGTTTGATTATCAGACTGATGACTATAATCTTACACTTATCAAAAATTTTATTCTTGCTGCAATGGCACATGCCTGTAATGCCAGCTACTTGGGAAACCACAGCAGGAGGATCACAAGTCCTAGGCCAGCCTGGGCAACTTAGTGAGAACCTGTCTCAAAAGAAAATAAAAAGGACTGAGAATACAGCTGGGTGGTAGAGTACCCTGGTTCAATCACCAGTACTGAAAAAACTTTTTTTCCTTGATATGTAAAAAGGTCAACCAATTCTTCAAATTCCACACTTTTTATATGAAAATGTAATAATAATATAATTCTAATTTTATTAGAATCATTTCAAAGCTTATATGGTGACTTTTTTTTAGACATCTATGGGTTTCTCTTGATTATTATATATGACAAACGGTGACAGGCCAAAAATATATTCTCTTGCCACCAATCCTAGATATATCCCACCCCCAAATATCCTGGGCATAAAGTAGTAGGGAATTTCCACAGGTGTGAGATAGGTGCCTCAACTGAACAAACCAGGCTTCAGGAATTGATCTTAAACATTCCTTCTTATGAAGGAACAGGTGTAGAAAGGTTATAAATGGGGTCCATTTCACCATGCCAAGGAACAGAAAATAGGTTATTAGCAAGAGATTGAATTCTCAATTAAATGTTATTAAATCTTATTAGGGGAAAACAGAAAGTACACTCTGGACACATTTCTTATGAGAAACGCAGTAATTTAAAAAAAGCCAACTTAAAAATAAAAATCCAATCTAGTAAATCAATACAAGCAAAATCTGGTTCTTTGAAAAGACTAATAATTATATAGGTAACCCTTACAGCAATTATAATTATGGAAAAAGTATTTGGAACAAAGAGGCTATAAGAGGGAGTAGAGCTACAGCTAGTTTGTTTTTTTCATCATTACTGGTTTATTCAGATGTTTCTTCCATTTAGAACAATATTGGTAAGTGATATTTATATAGTTGTCAAACACATTGTTGTAAATTGCCTTTGGCATTTTACAATTTTAGAAATCTTTTTCCTGTATTTTTAAGAAGACATTTACTACGTAGGATAAAAAATTTATCTTAATGCAATGAAATAAATAGAACACACAATGGAAATTCACACTTCTAAGAATTATTAATGGCCTATAATCACATTTAAAAACATTTCCAAATTACTTATTTAAGAAGCCAAACAAAAGCTCAAAATACAGAAATATGCATGTCACATTGAAACCCATTAATCTGTACAATTAATATGCATTAATAATTATAATAAAGACTGATTATAACAATACTCAACAGATGTCAAATCCACCAGTGTTTGTTTTTGCCTCTATGGTGTCTGGGTTTAGAAGTCATTCATTCCCTTCTTTCCCTTAAAGCCTTAATTAATGTTAAATTATATTTTGTCAGTTTTTAGGTTATATGTTCACAAACAATTAAAAATGCTTACCATTTACTTAATATGAAATTTATTTTGGTCTATTAAATAAAGCAAACTTTAAATGGTGTTGGCACAAGAAAGACAGATACAGGTGAGCGAAACAGCAGAAAGCTAAAAGCAAAAAGAAAAATATCAACAGCAATCCAAAAAAGAAACAAACAAGACTAAGAGGTAACTTAACAGCAATATTAGAAGCCAAAGATAAGAATGAAATCTCCAGCATGCTGAAAGAAGATCCTCTCCAACTTAAACTTCTATATTCGCCAAATACATTTTTCAAGAATGATAGTGAAAGACATTTTCAGGGAGCAAAAACTGAGAGGGTTCATTATCAAAAGACCTTCAAAAGACTTTCCAGAGGATGTACAGAAGGAAAGCAAAGGAAAATGGTTCCAGAGAGAATAAAAGAAGCAATTAATAATGGAGAAAGTAGCAAAAACGTGGGAAATATAAATAAGCACTGCCTATAAAATGCAATTCTAAACAGGTTCTGTTATGGTTTGGATCTGCAATGTCCCCCAAAGACTCATGTGCTGAAGGCTTCCTCCCCAGTGCAACAAAGAGATGGGCCTTTGGGAATGGACTGGATCATGACAGCTCTGACCTCATGAACAGGATAATCCACTGAGAGATTCATAGCTAAAAGGATTACTGGGAGGTGGCAGAAACTGTAGGAGGTGGAATCTAGTTGGAGAAAGTGTGTACTTAGGGGTGTGCCCTTGGGGACTGTATCTTGTCTCCAACCCCTTCCTCCTGGCTGTCACAAGGTGAGCAGCCATATTCCACCACGCTCTCTGCCACTATGTTCTGCCTTACCACAGAGCCACAGCAACAGAGCAACCGACCATGGACTGACAACTCTAAAAACATATACCAAAATAAATCTTTCCTTCTTTAAGTTGTTTTTCTCAGGTATTTTCTTGGAGCAACAAAAAGCTAATGTAGGTTCCCATCTATCTGGTAATAATTTTTTAAAAGACTTCAAATACAAAACTGGTTATCCACACATAGAAGAATGAGACTAGACCCTTATCTCTCAACCTACACAAAACTCAATTCAAAATGCATCAAAGACCTAGTAATCAGATCAGAAACTATGCAACTCCTACAAGAAGAGTGTTTGGTTAACACTCCAACATACAGGCACAGTAAACAATTTTCTCAATAGGATATAAAGTTCAGGAAATAATGTCAAGAGTTAAAAAATGGGATGGCATCAAATTAAAGTTTCTGCACAGCAAAAAAACAAAACAAGAATGTCAAGAGAGAATTTACAGAATGGGAAAAAATCTTTGCTAGCTCCTCTTCTAACAGAGGATTAATATGCAGAATATATAAAGAACTCAAAAAGCTTAAGACCAAAAAAACAAAATAAATAACCCAATTAATAAATGGGCAAATGAACTAACCGGGGACTCTCAAAAAAAGATATACAAGTGGACAACATACACATGAAAAAATATTCAACATCATTAGCAATTAAGGAAATGCAAATCAAAATTACACTGAGATTTCACCTCACTTCAGCCAGAATGGCATCAAGAATACAAACAATAAAAAATGTTGGAGAGGATGTGGAGAACAAGGAACACTTTTACACACTTGACAGGATTGTAAATTAGTACAACTACTATGGAAATCAGTATGAAGCTTCCTCAAAAGACTAGAAATGAAACCACCAAATGACCCAGCTACACCCTCCTTGCTATTTATCCTAAAGAACTAAAGTTATCATACTATAGCAACACATGCATACCTATATTTACAACACCACAATTCACAACAGCCAAACCATGGAACCAGCCAAAGTGTCCATCAATGAATAAACTGATAAAGAAAATGTGAGGGCGCCACTTGGGGGACTTGAGGCCCTGTCGCCGCACCTTGGTACCCCTCTCCATGGCAGTTCCTGAGACCCGCCCCAACCACACTATTTATATCAACAACCTCAATGAGAAGATCAAGAAGGATGAGCTGAATAAGTCCCTGTACGCCATTTTCTCCCAGTTTGGCCAGATTCTGGATATTCTGGTGTCTCGGAGCCTGAAGATGAGGGGTCAGGCCTTTGTTATCTTCAAGGAGGTCAGCAGTGCCACAAATGCCCTGCGCTCCATGCAGGGTTTCCCCTTCTATGACAAGCCCATGCGCATCCAGTACGCCAAGACCGATTCAGATATCATTGCCAAGATGAAGGGCACCTTTGTGGAGCGGGACCGCAAGCGGGAGAAGAGAAAGCCCAAGAGCCAGGAGACCCCAGCTGCCAAGAAGGCTGTGCAGGGTGGGGCAGCTGCTCCTGTGGTGGGAGCTGTCCAGGGGCCTGTCCCGGGCATGCCACCGATGACTCAGGCACCTCGCATCATGCACCACATGCCGGGCCAGCCTCCCTACATGCCACCCCCTGGCATGATCCCACCACCAGGCCTTGCACCAGGCCAGATCCCACCAGGGGCCATGCCCCCGCAACAGCTTATGCCAGGACAGATGCCACCTGCCCAACCTCTTTCCGAGAATCCACCAAATCACATCTTGTTCCTTACCAATCTGCCAGAGGAGACCAACGAGCTCATGCTGTCCATGCTTTTCAACCAGTTCCCTGGCTTCAAGGAGGTCCGCTTGGTCCCTGGGCGGCATGACATTGCCTTTGTGGAGTTTGACAACGAGGTGCAAGCAGGGGCAGCTCGGGATGCCCTGCAGGGCTTTAAGATCACCCAGAACAACGCCATGAAGATCTCTTTTGCCAAGAAGTAGCACCTTTTCCCCAGGCTTGTCCTTACCCCTGTTCTGGGGTTGTCCCTTCCCCCTTGGCTCAGCCCCTGAAGGTAAGTCCCCCTTTGGGGGCCTTCTCAGAGCTGTGTGTGAGTGTGTGGTCGCCACACAGCATTGTACCCAGAGTCTGTCCCCAGACATTGCACCTGGCGCTGTAAGGCTGGAATTAAAATGGTTTTTTGAGGTTTGGTTTTTCACAAACATAAGAAAAAAAAAAAAAAGAAAGAAAATGTGATATATATACATCGCCAATGGAGTTTTATTCAGCCATAATGAAAAAATACAATAGCCATTTGCCAAAAAAAAAAAAAAGAGAGACAATTATGTAAAGCAAAATAAGCTGAACTTAGAAGATCAAGGGTCACATGTTTTCTCTCACATGCTAGAGAAGGAAAAGAAATAGTGCGGAGGGGGCAGGTTTCATGAAAACCAAAGGGAAATGAGTAGAATAGAAGAAAGGGACAGGGGAAGGAGGAGGGAAAGGAAGGGAAAATACTGGGAAATGACAATGGCCTAATTATATTGTTATATTGTATGCATGCATAAATATGTAACAAATGAATCCGGCAATTATGTATAACTATAATACACTAATTAAAAATATGGAAAAAATAATTCAAGTACAGAATAAAAGTAACAAATCATGAGGAGGTTGAATGATGTTAAGCTCTAAGAAAGATAAAGATATTAGTTAACTTTAGACTTTGAAAGTCAAGGACGCATATTTCTAGGAAAAATATGGAATAAAGTATATAATTTTCAAAATAGTAGATTAAAAAGGAATGATAAAAGATATTAAAACAGTATGAATAAAAACAAGAGACAAGAAATATAGAATAGGGCAAATAAAATACAAAATGAGAGCAACTGCATTAAGTGCAAATAAGCTATAATGTCCTACCTAAAGTTAGTTTAAAACTGCATTTAAAAAAATTCCAACGGGTACTCCTTAGGAGACTTGTCTAAAATACACAATTATATAAAAATCCATAGTTATGGCAAAATAATTGAATAAATGAAAAATGAACATAAAACATATGGTTCATTGAAAATATACAACTGATAAACTAAAGGCAAAATGAATAAAAAGAAATGGGCTTAGCAAGGCCCTAAGCAACTTAGACACTGTTTCAAAATAAAAAATAAAAAGGGCTGGGGATGCAGCTCATTAGTTAGGCCCCCTGGGTTAAATCCACTGTACCAAAAGAAGAAAAAAGAAAAAGAACAGAAAAGAAATGGGGAGTAGCCTCATAAATAATTAATATCAAAAATTAAAAAGCTGGACATGGGGATGCATGCCTGTAATCCCAGTGGTTCTGGAGGTTGAGGCAAGTTGAAGGTCAGCCTCAGCAACTTAGCAATACCTTATCTCAAAATAAAAAAAATAAAGGGGTGGGGGTGTAGGTCGGTAGTAAAGCCCCCCGGTTCAATAACCAGTACCAATAAATAATATGATTACACATGCTTTAGACATTAAATATATGACCACCATATGACCTAGTTATCCTACTCCGTGGTATTTGTCCTAAAGAATTAAAGTCATCATACTATTGTCAGATGGCACTGCTGTAAGAGGGCACTTAGAACAACTCTGATGATATGTACTAAAATTTGGATGAAACAGACAAAATCCTCGAAAAACAATTTACCAAACTTAACAATATTTCTTAAAAGAAATCTGAATAATCTTGTAACCACTAAAAAAACTGAATTACTATTCAAACATCTGTCACCAACAAAACTTTAGGCCCAAGTGAATTCAATGGCAAATTCCACAATTATTATCTACATGAGAATAAAGTAAAATTATATCTATATGGAACAATGCACACAAATAACAATTCCAAATATATAAACATGAAATAATCTCTAAGAGTTTTTTAAGAAATTATAGAAGAGAACCTTTACAAGGAAAATATTGAAAATTCAATTATCTTAAGAACTTCCTTATTTAAAAAACTAACCAACCAACCAAAAAAATCAAGAGAGAAAAGGTACTTGCCACCCACTTAATTATCCACACTAGTTTTTGGAGCATATTAAAATACATTACACTCCAACAAACAGCAAAGCACTACATATAACTCAATAATCCATTTACTACAGACTAGCTAAAACAAAAAAACTGGTACAGTCAGGCACAGTGGCCCATGTGTGTAATCCCAGTGGCTCTGGCAACTCAGGTAGGAGGATCGCAAGTTCAAAGCCAGCCACAGCAACTTAGAAAGGCCCAAAACAACTTTTTGGGCCCTTTTTCAAAATAAAAAATTTAAAAAGCTGGGAATGTGACTTAGTGGTAAAGCACCCTGGGTTCAGTCCCTGGTTTAAAAAAAAAACTGCTGGGCACGGTGGCACACGCCTGTAATCCAAGCGACTTGGGAGGCTGAGTCAGGAGAATCGCGAGTCCAAAGCCAGCCTCAGCAACTTAGCGAGGCCCTAAGCAACTCAGTGAGACCCTGTCTCTAAATAAAATACAAAATAGGTCTAGGGATTTGATTCAGTGGCCGAGTGTCCTTGAGTTCAATCCTGGTTCCAAAAAAGAAAAAAAAAACTGGTACAGTCGCACAATGGAAAACTGTTATTCTGTGCTGTATCATAGTATGTTTTCTATATTCTTTTTGTGAAGATTTTCAGGATATATAAAGAAAAAACATGGTATAGCAACAGGAAGAATACATCAACTGGTACATAACATACTTTAAAAAATGCCGGCAAGTGCCTTGCAAGCACAAGGCCCTGGGTTCACTCCCCAGTATCGCAAACAAAACAAAACAAAAAAGCTTACAAGCTAGTGTATGAGGAAATAAGTACCCTATAGAAAGAATGGGATAAACATGACTAAATAAAGAAAACATGATTGGCCAAAAACACATGAAAAGATTCTCAATTTGTTTAAGCAAGCACGGAAATAGTTTTTTAGCAAAATAATGTACTATTTCACTTCCATTACACTGTCAAAAATCAGTAAGTTGGACAAAGTTATATGTGGAGAGATTGTAGGTTTCATTTGCTACTGCTAGATGATAAACCAAAACCACCATTTTGGAAATGTTAGCATCTAATAAAGTTCAACACAGTCTTCCAAAAGACCTAGCAATTCCACTACTAGTGGGCCAGAGTAAAAGTACTGTATTTTCGTGCTTGGAGCCACAAACAGGAATGTTTATGGCAGCACTAATTAAACAGCCTAATGATGGAAATAATCAACATGGATAAATACAGAATATATTCTTATCAGTGGATTGTATTTCATTGCAAATGAATGAACTACAGCAGGGATCCCAAAGTGGGAATAATGCTAATATATGTGATTTTTAAAAATATTATATAATGGTATGTGTTGTCATCTAGAAGATCTGCAAAATTCAGTGAAGCAGTACTTTACAAATGACCAATGAGTAGGAGAAAAAGCATATTTTTCCTAAAAGTGTAAGACAGACCAATGGATGTTAATATCATAGAGCAAGGGAAGTTTACTCATATTGTTCCACATTCTACATTGAGGCTAACCTTTAAGAAAGTGTCATAAATAACAAATATCAAAGAACATAACTACCTGAAAATGATATTAACGTATTTCTCCTTTTTCCAACCACTTTAGTAGAGACCAAATTTTCTCTATACAAAACAATATACTGCAGGAGACTGAATGTGAAAATGCAAAGTAGGATTCTAGGAGATATTAAGGATATTTTCAAAAACGTAAATAAAGCAGTGCCATTCATTGCTAATATTAGAGTGGGGGTAGTTGTCATTAAAATGTTATCTATGTTGGATGTAATGGGTTTATTTTTTAAAGGTACTAATACATACAGGTATTTCAAATTTGTCAGTTCTAACATCTCGTGTAGTAATTACCAAGAGATACTACCCAAATAAACAAAAGATCTTTGGGGTCCTCAGTAGTTTTTTTTTTTTTTTTTTTTTTTTTGGTACCAGGGAATTAACTCAGGGGCACTCATTCACTGAGCCACATCCCCAGCACTATTTTGTATTTTATTTAGAGAAAGGGTCTCACTGATTGCTTAGCAACTCACCTTTGCTGAGGCTGGCTTTGAACTCGAAATCCTGCCTCAGCTTCCCATGCCGCTACCACACCCCACCAATAGTTTTTAAAAACATAAAGGAATCCTGAGACCAAAAGTTTCTGAATTGCTGAACTACAGGCACATACTTCAACATGAATGCATCTCAGAAACAATGTTTAGCAAAAATAACTGACAGAACATATATGATGGTTCTATTTAAATTAAGTTTAGGGCTGGGGTTATGGCTCAGTTGTAGAGCACTTGTATAGAACTTGTGAGGCCCTGGGTTCGATCCGCAGCACCACATAAAAGTAAATAAATAAAACAAAGATATTGTGTCCATCTACAACTAAAAAAACAAACTTTAAAAAAAAAGTTCAAAAGCAAGTGAAAGTAAACAACATGTTAAGAAAATATATGTTAGAACTGTAAATAAAGGCAAGGGAATAATTAACATAAAATTAATATAATTATGGTGATGGAGCAAGGAATGATTTCCTCCTAGAACAGACACAAAATATTTCTAAGATACTGGTGATCTTCTATTAAGCAACATAGAGAGAGATACTTTTTTTAACAGTATATACTGGGCTGGGGATATGGCTCAGTTGATAAAGTGCTTGCCTCGCAAGCACATGGCCTTGGGTTCAATCCTCAGCACCACCAAAAAAAAAAAAAAAAAAAACCAGTATATATTAATAGCATATTTCACACAAAACAAGATTTTTTAGAAGAAACAGGAAGACATACCTATTGTCCTAAAAGGAAAAACTCAAAAGAATGTCTCTTCTTAAATTAATCTATAAATTCAATGCAATCACAAACAACATCCCAACAAGATTTTCTACAGAACTTGAAGAGATGGCTCTAAATTTCATCTGGAAGAAAAACAAAAAAGAACCCAAAGTTTTTTTAAAAGAAAGCACAAAAATATAGTATAAAGCTACAATAACTGAAACAGTAAATGACTCAAAGAAAAGTGTTCAGACCCAGCAAATACATATACAAATGATATTTTGACACAGTCAAAAATGTTTGACTTCCTTATTTACCAAAATTATAAAAATTAAAAAGAACTTTTTTCAATTATTAAATGGGTAAAATATTTAGAAAATACTTTTACCATCCACTGCTGGCTAGCAGGAAGATTAATACACCTTTTGAGAGAGTGAATTCAAAAGGGTACAATTATTTCAGATCATTCTCATGAGGACTGAATTTTACCAAACCACCTTCCGAGTACTGAAAGCATGTTTATAATGGCATCAAAATAACAAGAAGCAAACACTGCAGCATTGTTACATGGAAATCTTGAAAATAATATCCACCAGCAGAGACACAAAATACATGTAATGTTTAATTATACTAACTAGATATCATACTATATTTAACAAGTATTGTCAGGCAAGTTTTTAGGCACTCTGGATTTTAATTCATTTAAGGAAATACGTCTAGGTTACAGGAGATGATCATAATATATCTCTTTTTAAAGTGCATTTGTTACATTTGGGTAAATGCCTTGAAAATATATTTCAAACACTTGTGAGCGTCTTCCTTAAAGTAATTGTGGACACTTAAGTCACCTTTTATTTTTTTGTGGCCTGGACTAGTTAGCTATTGATGTAGTGGAGATATGATATACAGCTATCCACTTCCACAAGGCAGGTTTTCAAGAAAAGAGTATTCTTACACTGTTAATTTGCTTTGTTATAAACCTCCCAGATACGATTACACCAGTTTCTGATTTTACAATGTTGACTATCTCACACACACTCCTCCCTTTATAATGCTTTCTCAGGGGAACACTATGGAGCCTCAGATCACTAATGCTATTACAGTATTATCATGTACTTGTACAATACTTAACTTTGGGGCACATATTCATAAACCCTACCATTCTAATTTTACCTTATGTGAAGAACAAAGAAAAGTAAGACTGGTTTAAACATGAACTTCAAATAGACAAGTGGTGATTAAGAAAAAATTGAGAATTTTCAAGTTATCTTTCTCGATTTTTGAGGTTCATCAATCACAATCTCCCAGAAAGCGTTGATTGGTGCCGCCTTCAGACAAACTGCTGGGTTGCATGGACCAACCTATTAGAACATTCCTTATGCACTGTTCCAGCTTGCTATTAAATGACCTTGCCTATGGGCAGCGCTTTACTTTTTTAAAAAAGGTCACGTACTGCCATGGTCTGAAGAAAGCAACTTGAGCAGCAAGCGTCATAACGAACCCTTAGGAAACGATGTGCTGGCCAGTCCAAACCCAGTAAGGGCGACTTCAGCCAAGAACTTACTATCCTATCCCTGAGAATGAAGCTGCCTTCTGATAGGCGAACCCAAACGAAGTGTTTAAACCATTTTAGGCTCCGTGCCCGAGAAGGGGGAGAACCAATTTCCAAGCCCTGCACAGACCTGCCCCATGGTTAAGATCTCTGTGTCGGCGAAACTGAGACTGGCCACAAGTTGAGGCAGTCATCGGAAGGTGGCCAAGCGGAAAGGTCGCTGGGCAATGCGGACCCCTCTCACCCACAGCACTGCAAACAGGTGGCAGGAACGCGCCCACCGCAGAACCCGGGCGGCGCAACCCACCGCCGCGGCGCACACGCCCCGGCAGCTGGCGGAGCGCTCACCCTCGGGATCGGTTCTTCTCGGGGTAGTCTGCGGAGGCGCGCGGCCACGGCGCCCCAACACCGAAAGGGGTTTACCTGTCCCTGGCGCGGCCGCCGCCCCCGAAGACTTGAGATCACTGCGCACTTTTCTTCCCATGCTTTTCCAGCGCGTCCGCTCCTCCTTCCCCGGCCTGGCGGCCAGCTGGCCACCAAGTGTGCACGGAACCAGGCGCGGTCTCCGGCCCTCGCGCAGACAGTGCCCCGTCAGAGAAACGCCGCGCTCCCCGAGTCGTGCCCGGCCCCGCGCCCCGTCGCGCCTCAGAATCACAGGCAAGAACCAGCCCCGGGACGCCCGCCGCCTGAAGGAACGTGTCGACTTTCTCGCTACCGGGCTCCAGCTACCGGAAGTAAAACCTTGTGGCCCAAGGAAAAAGAGGAGGGGTGCTGAAAAAGAGAGAAAGTGAAAACTGAACTGCCGCGTCCCCTGGAAGTCGGGAACCAATCACGGGGCGAAACCAGGACGCAGGCGCGAGCCGCCATCGGAGTCCACGCGGCGCTCGCTTCTCGTCTCTGCGCAGGCGCGAGTCTCTGGCTAGAACGGACGAACTCGGCGCCTCAGTTTCTCGCGAGACTGGCGCCCGGCCGGATCCGGAAGGCGCTGGCTGGAAGCGACAGGGACTCGCGGTGGCTACCCTGAATGTTTGTCATCAGTGAGGTTGGCCTACTCCGTGCCTTCCTTGCTGCGGGCTCTTCCTGTCTTAGCTTCCAGGACGACGCTTGTTCTGTCTGACCAGTTAAGACATTTCCAGTGTAGCCATTATCTTAAATTAGTAAACGTTTAAAATGCATGTAACTCGCGGTCGCTGTGCTAGTTCTCTAGAACAGCTCTCCATAATCTATATGGGGAGAGCTAGAGTGACCATAAACAACGTTAATCCGGGTTTGTCGTGCAAAGGACATTGACACGTTTGGGGAATACGAAGAGATTTAGTCAATTGGTGGGATAGTTCGCTGCTTATTGTGGTCAGGTGCTGCATTAGACATTGGAATTAACAGTCATGAACAAGATGGACAAAGACTGTGTAGCCATAATCGAATTTAGAGGTGGGTGAAAAACAAATAAACCAACTCCATAACAAAGTAGAATTTCGTATAATGCATGCCGTGACGACAAACTGGAAATACTGGTGCATGGAGGTGGAAGCTGGAGGCCAGAGCAGAAGAGGCAGAACTACAAGGTCTCAACGAAAAGGGACATTCAAACTCAAAGATGAAGATAACCAGGTGGAGCCTTAGATCTGGAGGTGGAGCCAAATACAGCAGAAGGCAAAGCAAGTGGAAAGGCCCAGAGAAGTGAAATTTACCTTGTTAAATAACTGAAGTAGATAGAGAATGACATTATGTTAAAAATTCAAAAAACCAGAATGTATAGCTTCATGATTTGTCTTAAAGCACATATTCATGAAACCCCCACCCAGGTCAAAAAATAGAACATTGCCAATTTCTAGAAGCTTCCAGTCAGTATTTTCCCTAATATGGTTTGAATGTTCCCTTTGAGGCTTAGTGAAATTCAATTGCCATTGCAATAGTACTAAGACGTGGAACTTTTAAAAATTGATTATGTCATGAGTACTCTGGTCTTGTGTATGAATTATTGTAGGAGTGGGTTAGTTATCATAGTAATAGGTTCCTGATAAAAGGATGAAGTTTGGCCTGATGGGGTCTCTCACTCTGCCATGTGCCCACTTGCGCCTCCACCATGTAATAACGCAACATAAAGGGCTTCACCAGATGTAGCCCCTCAGTCTTTGATTTTCCAACATCCAGAACCATAAGCAGAATAAATTTCTGTTGTTTTTAATTTACTGTTTGTGGTATTCTGTTAAAGCAACAGAACATGGGCCAAGACACAGCTCTCTCCTACTAACAAATCTAATCGCTATTCGACTCCTGATAATCTCTAACAAAACAGAATAGCCATCTAAGTATGACTCCTTAAACTTTATCATGTATTTGCTGGTGATTTGAACTCAACACAAATTGACTAGTTTTCTACATGTGTGTGAGACTCATTAGGTTTTTATGTGTTCCTGTTCTTGAAGTTTCACTGCTGTGTATATGGGTGTAGCACATTTTCTTTATTCATGGCACTTTGGTGGACATTTGGCTTGTTTCCAGCTCTTTTTAAAACCGCTGCCATTGAACATTCATTTATGTCTTTTGAAGCACATGTGCTGTTATTTCTGTTGGCCATGTACCTACTAATGGAATGCTAAACATGGTAATTTGAATTTTTGTTTTTGCAAATATTTTCCCACACACACTGTTGATCAAGTTTACTTCTTTTCTTCATTTATATTGGCTTTGGTTAAGTGAGTTCTTAGGCTGTTAGAATATTAGCATACATCACACAAGAGTGTTAAGTGCACTTGTGTAGTTTGCCTCTGCTCTTATCTTCAGGTGATTCACATGAGGAAAACAGACCTCATGTAGCTGTTGCCTCTGTGGCCCAGGTCTCCAGAACAAAGCTTTGTGGAGTTGGATGTGGTGGTGCACACCTCTGATCCCAGCAACTTGGGAGGCTGAAACAGGAGGATTGCAAGTTTGAGGCCAGCCTCAGCAACTTAGGCCCTAAGCAATGTAGTGAAACTCTGTCTCAAAAAATAAAAATGTCTGAGGATATAGCTCAGTGGTAAAGTACCCTAGGTTCAATCCCCAGTATAAAAAAACAAAAACAAAAAACCCTATGTGAAACAGATGTGATGCCAAATCACAACTGAACTCAGATTTGCAGAACCTTAGATGTTCTGAAGATTGATGAGGCTGATCATTAATGCTGTATTCATAAACCACTGAATTGGGGTTGTGTATTATGGAGCACTATTGTAGCAATAAAGGCATGTGTTCAACTTTAGTAGATGATGCCAAACTTTTTGCTGGTTAGCTTTATCTAGCTTTTATACCTCCATAGCTACATAAAAGAATTCTAGTTTTTCTGCATCCTTGCCAGTGCTTTTTAATTTTTAGCTACTCTAGAGGGTACATTGTGGTTTGACTTTGCATTGCCTCCAATTTTGTTCTTTTTCAAATATATTTTGGCTACATATTTATTTGTCTTGAATTTCTGTATACATTTCTGAATCACCTTATCCACTTTCTCATCCTAAAAAAAAACAACCTGATGGAATTTTGGTTGATATAGTACTGAATACATAGATAAATCTGGGGGAGAGTTAACATCTTAGTAGTCTTCAACTATATGAAATATGATAAATCTAATTAGGTTTTTAAATTTTTAGCAATATTTATAAATTTCAGTGCACAGGTCTTACACATTGTTATATTTATTCATATCTTTTGGTGTTAATAGTACTTAGACATTTTACATACAAAAATTTGTTGTTAGTATATAGAAATACAATGGATTTTCCAGTGTTAATCTTGTAAACTTGCTAAACTCACTCATATCTAGTAGCTATTTGTGTTTTTATTCTTCAGGATCTTCAAAGACAAATATTTTTTGCAAATAAAACTAGCTTCATTTCTTTGTTTCCAATCTAGAATTTTCCCCTTTTTATGTTATTTAAGCCCCTCTAATGCAGGTAGGATCAAACATCCTTGCCTTGACCCTCCTCTAAGAAGGAAAACATTTAGTTTTTTTACCAGTAAGTATAATTAACTTTGGTATTTTGTATACCCTTTTTTAAAATTAGAAATTTCCCTTTTATTTCTAGTTTCCATAAGTGATTGTTGAATTTTGTCAAATGCTTTTTTTTTGCATCAAGATGATATATGTATGTGATTATCATGTTATATAATTGGATATATATCCCATTTCATATAGCCCATTAATGTGGTGAGCTGTACATCAATTGGTTTTCCAATGTTATACCAACATTGAGTTCCTGGAATAAATCCAATTTAGTCAGAATACATTAGCCTCTGTATAATAGTCCTGGACATGAATTGCTGATATTTTGTAAGAACTCTGGCACTTATGAAGCTATTGAAATGTGTATTACTTTTCCTACAATATCTTTGACTTGGGTATCAAGATAACTTCATGCAATGAGTTTCCAAAGTACTTTGATTAAAATTAGTAGCATTTCTAGAATTAGTCAGAGAAGCCATCAGGGCTTTTATTTTCTGTATAGGGAAGATGTTTTTGTTTTGTTTTTGTTTTTGTTGTTTTGTGTCAGCAATTGAACCAAGGAGCACTTAACCAATGAGCCACATCCCAAGGCCTTTTTATTTTTATTTTGGGACAGTGTCTTGCTAAGTTGCTGAGACTGGCTTTGAACCTATGACTCTCCTGCTTCAACCTCCTGAGCAGCTGGGATTGCAGGCCTGGGCCACAGTGCCTGGGGCTCTAGGAAGGTTTTTAAGTTCAGATTTTATTTTTAATAGATGTGGAACTATAAATGATAACTATTTCAGAGGAAAAGAGCCCTCCCACTTCCACTGTCATACCTGAGTGATTGTAGACATACACAAAGTTCTGCCTCCCTGAAGAGCAACGTCAGAAAAATTAACACTATATGGGGTAGTACACTGATCAGGGCAATTTATTAAAGTCTCCATTTTCCAATCAGGAATTAACAAGGCATGCAAAGAAACAAGAAACTAACTCCTACACTGGGGGAAAACCAACCAACAGAATCTGCCTTCAAAAGTGACCAGTTTAACAGAAAAAGACTGAAGTAAACATTATAAATATGTTTACCAAACTAAAGAAAATCATGATAAAAATAAATAAAGAAAGGTATATGATCAATGTTGAATCAAATAGAATAATCACTAAGGAGAAAAATTACAAACCTAATGGAAAACATGGATTTCAGAAGTAAAATAGAAATAAAGAACACTTGAGGAATTTAACAGTTGATTTGAACTGGCTGAAGAAAGAACTAGTGAACCTGAACATATATCAACGATTATGCAAGCTGCACAACAGATAAAGAATTACAAAATATGAATAAAGCCTCACAGAAGTTTGGAATAAATTATATAGGTAATAATAGTAATACCAAAAAGAAGAGAGGATAAGGAGAAACTGGTTGAAAACTTCCTTAATTTATTAAAAAATAGTCTACACATCCAGAAAACTCAACAACCTCCAGTGTAAACACAAAGAAACAGAGAAGTCATAATAAAAATGTTGAATGTAAAAAACAAGAAAAAAAAGATGAAAGCAGCAAAAGAAATGAGTTGTAACTTACAAGGGAAATCCAGTGAGTTTAATAGTTGCCTTAGCAGCAGTAACAACAGAAGCTTCTAGCTAGTGGGATGACATATTCCAAAGGATCAAGGGAAAAAACAGTGTCAATCAAGGATCCTGAATTCAGCAAAGCTATGTTTCAAAAATGAGGGTGAATTACAGATTGTCCCACAAAAACAGTAACTAAATTTGCGTCTAGAAGACCTGCCTTACAAAACAAATACTGAAGGAAGTTCTTCAGGTAGAAAATGAGTGACTCCAAATAGCAATTTGATCTTGTGAAAAACACAGAGCACCAGTCAAGTTGATTATAAAATGATGAAAAATCTATGAGTTCACATTTTCTCCTTTCTTCATAGAACTGATTTTAAATCAGTTGTAGAAAATAATATGTATACAATTTAATGTTGGGCCTAAAAGGGAAATGAGCTACATATCTGTAAAATATTTGCCAAAAACAACATAAAGTAGGTGAGACCAAAGCTGTATTTAGCTAAGGTTATCAACATCAATGGTAAAGTAATAGGTATGACAATTTATTGTTGTGTTTGTAACATTAATAGAGTTAAAATATTTATACAGATATATATGACAACACAAAAAAGAAGGAAAAGGGAATAAAGCTATATAGGTTTGCCTTTTTATATGTCACTTGAATTAAACTAATATAAATTCAAAGGTCATTCTGATATCTGTGGTAAAGTCTAGAACAGCCCTCCCACACCCCTGAAAAAAGTAGTGAAAAGGTAATTGAAAATGCTACTTTAGAAAATAAGTGATTCTGCAACTCAGTTTCTCAATTTTAGATAAAATTTTCCTAAAATGAATGAAAATTGAACTCTTTAAGACATTACCCTGAAAATATATATTTGCATTTATCCATTTTCCCTATATAGTTATATTAGCTGTATTCACACCTAAATTTTTATGTAATTTTTTGTTTTCCATGGAGCCAATATTTGCCTCCTTTTTCTCTCTCTATAAAAATGTAACTCCAAATTCTGTAACAAAACACATTCCAATACAGTTCTATTAGGGGATGTGAGGAACAAAAGATGTGTAACTATGAAAATGGGAGTAGAGTAAAGTGGATTAAGATGGGTTGCTGGAGATTGAATCCTAGGGTGCTTAACCACTGAGTCACATCCCCAGCCATTTCCCCCTTTTTTTTTTTTTGTCATAAATTTTGAGACAGGGTCTCACTAAGTTGCTGAGGCTGGCCTCAAACTTGTAATCCTCCTGCCTCAGCTCCAGTCGCTGGGATTACAGGTGTGTCACTGCACCCAATTGGATGAAGTCATTTTAAATAATAAGAAGGAAATGAACAATATTTCTTTTAAGAGTAACCCATTGCCTGAATTACAAAACTTGGTATTACAGTTTACATTTGAGGTGTCCCTCAAAGGCTCCTGTGTTAATGCAGAAATGTTTGGAGGTGAAATGATTGGATTGTAAGAGCCATAACCAAATTAGTCCATAGTAATTAGTTTGAGTGGACTGAGTGGTAGCTATAGGCAGGTAGAGTGTGGTTGGAGGAGGTGGATCACATGCCCTGGAAATCTGTTGCGCCCTTTGGCCGTGATGTCCCGCCTCACTCTGGGCCCAGAGCAATGGACTTAGCTGTCTGTGGACTGAGTCTCTGAAACCAAGAGCCCAAAATAAAATTTCCTGCCTCTTAGTTGACTAAGAAATTGTGTTTTACAGCATTGAAGTAGAAAAAGGAAGAATATTGAAAGGAAAGAATAAGCAAGGGGAGAAAAGTGAAGTGAGAAAGTGGTACATTCAGAGGAAAACTGATAAAAGGAAGATAACAGGGCTGGACAAATTCTTCTAGCCTCTATTACACTCCTGTGGAAAAAGTCTATTATGACGGATCTAATGATGATTTCTTTGAACTTGAAATCTCCGTAATCATTTCCTGTTTTAAATCCCCTTTCAAATTAGCTGCTGATTCTACTTCTGCATTTGAACATTAGCAATCTTAGACTTAGCTAAAAGGCCTCCTGGTAAACCACTTGGTCAAATGCAGAGAAATGTCTACAAGAACATAGATAACACAAAATAAAGTATAACAACCCCCCAAATGACCTCAGTAGCAGAAATATGACTAACATGTAATTATCACTTATTATTGAAAATTAATGGTGAGGCAAATTAATAAGTAGGTAACCTAAAAGTGATGGTTCTTAAAACTGTAGTGATTTTAAGAAATACTCCTACCAGCTTGGGAATGGAATGTTCAGGTCCCCTTGAAGAGCTTGCTGTCCAGGTGCAAGTACTATAGTTAACTGATGTCCCAGTTATTAGCTCCCTCAGAGGTTGCCTCAGTTCTTGGGCAGAAATCACGGTCTTTTTTTTCTTTTTTTCTTTTTTTTTTTTTTGGTACTGGGGATTGAACCCAGGGGCACTCCACAACTGAACCACATCCCCAGCCCTATTTTGTATTTTATTTAGAGACAGGGTCTCACTGAATTGCTTAGGGCCTCACTAAGTTGCTGAGGCTGGCTTTGAACTCTCGATCCTCCTGCCTCAGCCTCCCAAGTGCTGGGATTACAGGCGTGCGCCACCAGACCTGGCTGAAATCATGCTCTTCTTAGGGCAGTCCCTTAATAATGATTTAACAAGGCAGTGACTCAGGGGGACTATCCTTTTCTTGCACAAAGTTGGGTTCCACTAATATGTTGCAGAGATCCCATTTGGAATGAGAGTGGTATTTTTAGAATTGCCTTGCAGATCTCCTCCTGCTCAATTTTATCCCCCCACCCCTTCTTTCATAGATATTACATCCTGTGGTGGCCATGGAGATGCCCCTCTCTGATCTGCATGAGAACCTGCTATGGAGAACACAGATGATAACCTTCAACTGCCATCCGATTGAGTCTACTACAGCTTCATGCTGAGGCCATCCTTTCCTCAGGCTGTTCCCAGCCAATGACTGAGCATGGTGGGTATGCTACTATTGGGTTGTTATTGCTCAGAGCAGGCCTCCTCTCATGCAGAACCTTTGCTCAGAGTTCTGCATCAGTCTAGTTGAGACTTTCTCAGACCTTTGCAGTAGCCTGAGACTTCCTATACAATTTTCCCTTCCTCATTTCCATTCACAATGGAAATGTGAACATCGGATCTGTACCACAATCTGAAGATTCTTCTCATACTCTTGCTCCTTCCTCCTTTGTTCTGTGCAGATATTTCCCCCAACTACATCACTTCGGTCTCTCCTTTCAGAGAACCAAAACTGATACAGGTAAAATGGAGAAAGATCTAAAAAAAAAAAAAAGATTAGATAGGATTTGGGGATTGGTTCACTCACTATCCAGATGGCAAGAAGGAGCACATTCCAAATGAAATGTAAGGTGCAGGATTGTCCTTGGCATAAAGTGGTAGCCTAACTACTGAAGAGTTCACCAGTAGTATCCTGGGAAATGTGATGGCTCTGTAGTTCAGTGCTAACAGTAGGAGATGTGGTCACAGAGCTGCTCATTAATATCCATAGGACTGATGGGCTCTGAGGTAATAGAGGCAGGTGGTAACAGAAGCCAGGTGTCATAATTACTCTAGTGATTGTCAAAGTTGGTGAGGCAGCCAAAGGAGTTTAACCTTTAGAGAGCTGCAGAGAAGGCAAATAGTGCATGATATTCCTAGGGGCAAAATACATGGGTAGCTAATGGGTGTCCTACTATACCTCTGCAACCAGAAAAAGGCCAGAATGGAAGAGAGAAAAATCAAGTGTTGAGATGGAAGCAGAAGTGGCCCCAATTATTGTCACTTTCAGCGATCCATTTGGAGATTTTTTGCTTTCTCTTCTCACAACTCTAGGCTCTACTAGGCTGGATTCTGGTCTCCAAAGGAAGTGCTTTCTTATCAGGGGAGTCAGTATATGTCCTTTAAATTACAAGATAAGGATGCTGACAGAATACTTTGGACTTTTGTGTCCCTGGAAAGTTAGTTGAGAAAATGAATCACCTTTATGAAATATAATAATTTCTGTTGATAAGCAGGAGGAGGTAGGGCTGTTTTATGTATGGGAAGGAATGCCTGTATAACCAAGGAGTACATCTATGTGTATCTTGTTACTCCCTTGCCCCACTGTAACTGAATGGACATGTGCAGCAATTCCAACCTTAGAAATGTGTGATTACTATGTTACGACTCCTCAAGAATTAAGGTTTGAGTCATGCTACTAGGTAAGAAACAAGATCTAATGAAGTAATAGCCAAGAGTGAGGGGAATTAAAACTATGCAGTGGAGAAGAGGATGAGTGCCATTTGAGGTCCTAAGACTAATTGCAGAGACAGAAGCTCTTGTTTGTAGCACAACCTTCTTATTTAAAATTCTGCCCTAAAAATTTATAGGTGAATTGTTCCCCAAGTATGTGTAGAGAAGTGGACCTGTATGATGCAAGGGGCAGACCGAGTAGCAGTGATCGTCAAGAAAACCTGCTCTAGATCATGTCCCCTCAGGAAACAAATTCTTCAATAAGACTCCTAAAGCACATGAAGTGAAATCAAGAATCAATCAATGGTATCAAACTAAAAATCTTCTTCACAGCAAAGGAAACAAGAATATGAAGAGAGAGCCTACAGAATGGGAGAAAATCTTGTGCCACTACACCTCTGATAGAGCATTAATCTCCAGGAATATATCCTTCATATAGAAGAACTCAAAAAACTTACACCAAGAAAACAAATAACCAATCAATAAGTGGGCAAAGGAACTGAACAGATACTTCATAGAAGAAGAAATACAGTCAACAAATGTATGAAAAAAATGTTCAACATCTCTAGCAGTTAGAGAAATGCAAATCAAAACTTCACGGAGATTTTATCTCACTCCAGTCGGGTGACAATTATCAAAAATACAAGTAACATGGGACTAGGTTTGTGGCTCAGTGGTAGAGTGCTTGCCTAGCATGTGTGAGGCACTGGGTTCAAGTCTCAGCACCACATAAAAAAATAAATGAATAAAATAAAGGTCTATCAACGTCTAAGAAAAAATACAAATAACAATAAATGTTGGCAAGGATGTGAGGGGAAGTGTTCATTCATACATTGCTGGTGGGACTGCAAATTGGTACAACCATTCTGGAAAGCAGCATGGAGATTCCTTAGAAAACTTGGTATGGAACCACCATTTTACCCAGTTATCCCACTCCTTGTTATAACCCAAGGACTTAAAATCAGCATGCCTTAGTGATGTGGTCATACCAATGTTTATAGCAGCTTAATTCACAATAGCTAATCCACAGAACCAACGTAGGTGCCCTTCAATAGATGAATAGATAAATAAAATGTGGTACATGTACACAATGGAATATGCTCATCCATAAAGAAGAATGAAATTATGGCATTTGCCGACAAATGGGTGGAACTGGAGACTATCATGTTAAGTGAAATAAGCCAATCCCAAAAAACTAAAGGCCAAATATTCTCTCTAATATGTGGATGCTAACACACAATAAGGGGGGAGAGAAGAATAAAGTACTTTGTATTAGACAAAGGATAATAAATGGAAGGTAGGGGGGATGGAAATAAGAAAGACAGTAGAATGAATCAGACAGTACTTTCCTATGTTCATAGATGAGTACACAACCAATGTGACTCCTCATCATGTACAACCACAAGAATGGGAAGTTCTATTCCATGTATATATAATATGTCAAAATACATTCTACTGTTGTGTATAACTAAAAAGAACAAAAAAAGAAAAACCCGCTCTAGGATCTGAGTTGACTCACAAACTCTAACTGTCCCCCACCCCCACCTTGGATCCACCATGGCATTCACACTTCCTCCATATGCTCCCAGGCAGCAACTGAGAATCAGGAGAATACTTGTGCTGGCCTATTCCTCCAAAGGAAAACCTTTGGTCAGGACCCCTGTAACAGACTGGCCAAAATGAAGTTGTAATATAAGACTCCTTATATCCAAACCTTCCTACCACTCTTCTTTCACAGGTGTTAGGCTAAGATCTTCACCTCTTGGTTCTTCCTGCTTACCCAAGTACCCTCCTCATTTATACTCCATGAGAATTTTCCTTAATAAATCTCTTATACATTTACCCTATTCTTGATACCTGCTTGTTTTAGAAGCCTATATATTGGAGTGTTGACCCTACTTTTTCTTCTAGGAGTTGCATAGTTTCTGATCTATTTCCTAGGTCTGTGATCCATTTTGACTTGAATTTTGTGTAGGGTAAGAGATAAGGGCCTAGTTTCATTCTTCCACACGTGGAAAACCAGTTGTCCCAGCATCATTCCTTAAAAAGACTGTCTTTTCTCCATTTTATGTTTTTGGCACTTTTGTTAAGGATCAGACTGTATCTGTGTGGGTTTGTCTTCTATTATCTTGGATCTTCTATTTTGCACCATTGGTCTATGTATCTGTTTTTATTCCAGTACCGTGAAGGTTTTGTTATTGTAGCTCTGTAGTATATATACATATATTTTTTTTGGTACTGGGGATTGAACCCAGGGGCACTCCACCACTGAGCCACATCCCCAGCCCTATTTTGTATTTTATTTAGAGACAGGGTCTCACTGAGTTGCTTAGGGCCTTGCTAAGTTGCTGAGGCTGGCTTTGAACTCTCAATCCTCCTGCCTCAGCCTCCCAAGTGCTGGGATTACAGGTGTGCGCCATCGTGCCCTGCTCTGTAGTATAATTTGAAGTCAAGTATCATGATGCCTCCAGCATTGCTTTTTTGCCTTAGAATTACTTCAGTTATGCTGGGTCTTTTATTGTTCCAAATGAATTTTAGGACTGTTTTTTTCTAGTTCTGTGAAAAATGTCACTAGTATTTTGATAGAGATTGCATAGAATCTTTATTTTACTTTTGGTAGTATGGCAATTTAAACAATATTCATTTTGTCTATCCATGAACATAGGAGATCTTTCCATTTTCTTATGTCTTCTTCAATTTCTTTCTTCAATGTTCTGTAGTTTTCATTGTAGAGGTATTTCACCTCCCTGAGCTATTGTGAAATGAATTGTTTTTCTGATTTTTTTTCTCAGCAGATTCATTATTGGTATGTGGGAAAGCTATTGATTTTTGTATATTTAAAAATATTTTTAGTTGTAAAATATTTTTATTTATTTTTACACAGTGCTGAGGACTGAACCCAGTGCCTTGCATGTGTAAGGCAAGTGCTCTACCATTGAGCTATAGCCCTGATTGTTGTATGTTGATTTTGCAATCTGCTACTTTGCTGAATTAACTAGCAGTCTTTTAGGTGGAGCTTTTTAGATCTTCTTAAGTATAGGATCATATCATCTGCAATTAGTGATCATTTGGCTTCTTTTCCTATTTTTATCTTTTATTTCCTTCTCTTAAGGAATCTTGCCTAATCTGTCTAGAAATTCAGTACTATATTAAATAGGAGTGATGAGTGTGGACATCTTTGTCTCATTCCAACTTTTAAAGGAGATACTTTCAGTGTTTCCCCACTGACTATGGTGTTGGCTTTGTATTTTTCACATGCAGCTTAAATGATGTCGAGGTGCATACCTTCTGTTCCTAGTTTCTTCCATGCTTTTCTTTTAAAATCACGAATGGCTGTTGAATTTTGTTGAAGGCTTTCTCTGCATCCACTGAGATGAATACATGATTTTTGTCCTTCATCCTATTTATATGATGAATTCATTTATTGATTTGCTTATATTTAATCATCCTTGCATCTCTGAGTTAGAAACATCTTGGTCATGACATACAATCTTCTTAACATGTTGTGAGTATGATATTCTAGTATTTTATTAAGAATTTTTGCATCTAAGTTGATCAGGAATATTGATCTGTAAGTTTCCTTCTGGGATGTGTCCTCTTTTGGTTTAGGTATGAGGGTGATACTGGTGATACAATGAATTTGTAAGTGTTCCATACCTTTCTATATAAAGAGAATATCTTAAAAGCAGCCAGAGGGGAAAATAAGTGATTAGATTCAGAGGGAAACAATAATAGTAAAAGGAAACTTCTCATCAGAAACAATTCAAAGGACTGGGCATGGTGGCATGTGCCTGTAATCCCAGTGACTTGGGAGGCTGAGGCGGGAGTATCACAAGTTCAAGGTCAACCTCAGCAACTTAGCAAGGCCCAAAGTAACTTAATGAGACCCTGTCTTAACTTAAAAATTAAAAAGGGGGAAGGGGCTGGGGATGTGGCTCAGTGGTAAAACACCTCTGGGTTCAATCTCTAGTACCAAAAATAAAATAAAATATAATGCTTAGAGAAGCACTTCCACAATGACAGACTAAAGTCCTCCAAAAAATCAGCTCCTTCATGGAGCAATGAGAATATTGGGATAAGTCAGTAAAATATTTTTCTTTAGAATTCTAGAATGTAATTGAAGGTTTATGATAACCAGAGGAGCATTTATTTAAGAGAAATATTCAAATACCATTAGAATAGTAAACATCATAACATTTTAAGTTGCCCTATTTGCATCTCCCTCTCCGAAACTCTGCAGTATTCTTGAAAAATAGCTGCCTCAGAATCATGGTAGCTGTGAGAACCAACAGCCTTGTAGATATTAGAGGTTTGGAGTTTCCCCAGAAATCTTTGTCTCTAGAGAGTTTTCACTATCTCGCCTGTCTGAAAGCTCTCTGGAAAAACTCTATTCACAGGGATTGTCTTTATTTGATCAGAGAGATTGATAAGTGAGAAATGCCCAAGAGATTTGCTGGAATAATCATTGTGGTGTTAAACTATGCAACCATCTGAGAGAGTGATACCAACTGGAGCAAATGAGACACTGGCCAAGAACTTAAGTGGAAAACCTAGTGAATGAGACCTTCATAGTGAGATATGCAAAACTTCAATATATTCCTGAGGACTTAGAAGCCTGTGTGTGTGTGTGTGTGTGT
>JAJEJO010003105.1:0-23159 GCA_020662805.1 Glaucomys volans | reverse complement strand
GCAGCCACTGGGTAATCCTGAGGGATCCCAGGCTTGTGCCACTGTGCCTGTTACTGCACTTTTTTTTTAGTTGTGATGTATTTTTAATATAACATTTTACAGAGGTATTGATTATACGGTCTTATAATATGGCCTTTTCAATAAGCACAAAGAATTTAGGTAGAATCACATGCTGCTGTCCAGCTCCCCAAATTTTCCCAAACTTACCCTACAGCATTTTTTTTTTTTTTTTTGTACTGGGAGTTGAACCCAGGGGCACTCCACCACTGGGCCACATCCCCAGCCCTATTTTGTATTTTTTTATTTAGAGACAGGGTCTCACTGAGTTGCTTAGGGCCTCGCTAAGTTGCTGAGGCTGGCTTTGAACTCGCGATCCTCCTGACTCAGCCTCCCAAGTCGCTTGGATTACAGGCGTGCGCCACCACGCCCGGCTCTGTCTCCCAACTTGCTTGTTTTTATTTGCTTCTCTCTTACTCTCAAAGGAATGAGATCTTTGGGGATCTAATTCCAACATTTTTTACTTCTGTGAGGGGCAAGGGAGAAAAAAGAATTCAAGAGGGCAGAAATCCAGGGCATTTTCTAAGGAGTAGAGAGATACTTTGAGCAGGAAGTTTATTCTAAAATAGGAGTTCAGGGCTGGGGTTGTGTCTCAGAGGTGGAGTGCTTGCCTTGCATATGTGAGGCACTGGGTTCAATCCTCAGCACCACATTAGAAAAAAAAAAAAAAAGGAGTTCAAAGAGGACCCATTATCAAACAACCCAGAAAAACTATTTAGGGCCAACAGGTATCAAAGGAAATAACAGTAAGTTACAAACACTGAGCACTCTCGTGGGCAAAATAGTGTGAATCATTATCTTATTTTTTCCTTAAAATGGGCCTCTGAAATGTTACCACCAATCATAAGAAAACTGAAGCTCAGAGGATTTAAAATGAACAACTTCCCTAAAGTAGGAACAGAACTTGGGTCTTTCTGAGGCAAAGCCCAGGCTCACTGTACCTTGTTGGGCCTTGGGAACCAGGGGACAGGGAACCTCTCCCCACTTTGGTCATAAGCAGGGAAGGAGTGGAGGTAGCAGGCGGCAGGATGGGTGAGTGAGGAGGAGAGGGGAGCAAAGTGAGGCAGACTGGGGAGGGAGGTTTGGAGGTGAAGGTGTCTAATTAGGTCCATTTTCCTCAAGGTCTTTGCAGAAGGTTCAGCATTCATTAAGCTGCAAACTTCTTTCCTTCCTTCTGGCTCTTTCACGTCTTAGGCAATCTATTTTTACCTAGTTTCTCTTTGTCTTTCGCTTCACTTATTCTCTTTCACTTTCTTTTTCCCACTCTCATTCAGTTTTGACTGTTTCCTCCAAGAAGGGAAACATATTTGATATTTTTAACCTCATTGAACACATCTTAAAAATCCATACTGTATGTCATTTGACCTTAAGTGTACTGATAAATAATATTTTAGGATTCATAATTAAAACACTTTCAAAGACATGAAGGAAAATATCTTTAAAAGCAACAAGACTGCTGGGTGCATGCTTATAATCCCAGCTACTCAGGAGGTTGAGGCGGAGGATGGAAATTTCGAGGCTAGCCTGGGCAACTTGGTGAGGTCTTGTCTCAAAATAGAACATAAAAAATATTGGCGATGTAGCTCAGTGGTAGAGTGTACCTAGGTTCAATCCCAGTACAGAAAGAGAGAGAGAGAGAGAGAGAGACAAAGAGGGGGAGAGAGAGAGAGAGAACAAAATAGCCCAATTCCTACAAATAAAAATAGAGACCCCCCCTGGGAATCAAGGTGCCTGCTAATTTCTAGTCTGCTAAAGTTTAAATGCAGACTACATGATTAAAGTTTGGTGATAATGATCAACACTATTAAGCACCTACTTCTCAGCACACATATTGTCTTTAGTTACCACAAGGATCCTGCAGGGTAGGTGTTGTCATCCTTAAACTCTGGGGAGGGAATGAACTCATAAGGGCACAGAGCTAAGGGCATGAGGACAAAGAGGCTGGTCTCCCCACCTGTGCTTATACTCCTTTGTCATTATTGTACCACAGTTTGGGAGCAAGCTGTGATGAACAGATGGTGTGCCTTGCAGTCCTTTCCTTGGAGTGTCAGTAGAAAGGAGGTCTGCGGTCCTCAGCTCTCACAGTTGTTACGTGCACAGTCTTGGCTGTCTGCAGCACTGGGGAGAAGTCACTCAGGATACCAGACTTCTCCCTGAGAGCTGAAGATGAGCCAACCGAGCCTCTTCAGAAAGCCCTCCCCTGCAGCTTCTGGTCCCCATTCATGGTGCTCCTGTGGGGGTTTCCCAGAGTGTGGGGAGCCACCCCCATTTAACATTTATTGATGCGGCATGTCTGAGAGCCCTCGTCATTTCAAGAATGTTTTGGGGGGAAGGCTTTATATTAGAGCCCTCAGATTGTGTTCAATTCTGAAATGACACTTGTGATGCCAGGACCCCAGATTTCCTTTAGTGACTTATTTGGAACAAGATTCCCAGTCTGTACAACATTTAACAGGGCATCTTGGATATTTGACCCCAATCAAAACCACAGTGCTGGATCAGCTTTATGTTGAAGGTGTCCTTGATGGTGTTTGAAAACACTCTTTGTTGGAGTGAGGTTTTGGCCATGGAGAGGCTGAGTTGGGAGAGGAGGGGCTTGGGTCATGGTCATGGTCAAGTTAGGTCCACCAGACACAGAGCAGCATAGAGGACAGTCTCTGGAGAGTTCTCTTGCATGGCCCTTTCTGGAGGGGTGGACCTGATCTGGGCTGAGTAGTTACTGATGGGGCTCAAAGAGCAGGACTCTGTGCTTCAGAATGACTAAATGGGGTGCTGGCAAATTGGCTCTCTGTCTGGATGGGAGAACAAGAAGCAGAAATAAAACTCTGATTTGCTCTTTTTCCTGGTATAAATACTCACATCTGTCTGGTGTGACTGGTCTATGCTGTCTGGTCAGCAGAATTCCTAGTTATTTCGCAGCTGGCCCCAGCATACCACTTTTAAAAGATTCAGGGCTGGGTCTCAGAGGACCCAGAAACTAAGCAGGTGGAAATTGAGCAGATAAACTGCTCAGGGACTCAGTCAGTTGCCCGCTGGGGACTCAGACAAGGATTGAGTTACTGGGACTGAAGTACAAGGTGGGGCTTGTTATGGAACAAAGAGAGAACTGGCACATAAGCTCCAAGTAGGACTCAGGAATAGTGATCCTGATATTAAGGGTCCCTAAATAATCAGAGCACTCTCACTTGCTGAGTGTTTTCAATTGGCTAGGCACTGTATAAAATAATGTCCAGGCATGAGTTCATTCAGTCTCAGCCACTCTGTGAGGTAGGCATTAATATTTCCATTTTATTTTATTTATTTATTTTTTGGTACTGGGGATTGAACCCAGGGGCACTCCACCACTGAGCCACATCCCCGTCCCTATTTTGTATTTTATTTAGAGACAGGGTCTCACTGAATTGCTTAGGGCCTCGCTAAGTTGCTGAGGCTGGCTTTGAACTCGCCATCCTCCTGTCTCACCCTCCCAAGTGCTGGGATTACAGGTGTGCGCCACCATGCCCGGCAATATTTCCATTTTACAATGGAGGAGACAGAGGCTTTGAGAGAAGAATAGGTTGCCCAAGGTGACAGGACCTGTTGTTAGTGACAGAGACTGATTTGAACTCACCCGTGGGTGATTCCTGAGGCTGGTCACTGTACACATTAGCTCTCCAAGGGCAGACTGATGCTGAACTGCCTGATGTCCTTGGCTAAGGTTTTTCAATCTGGAGAATTGGTCAGGCTTGGTCCTGGGCCTGGCTCTCAGATGTGAGGGTGTCAGGGGCCCCAGATAAGGGCAGAGAGGGCTGAGGGACTAGGGAACCAGAAAGGTTCTCAGCTGGTACACGGGCTGAATCAATACGGTCATGTGTGTAGAAGAGAGAGGAGAGTGTTTGCAAGCAAAGGCCCTTCCTTCTCAGGTGGATTTCAGCAGTTACCTCGCAGTAGATAAGTAGATGATGTTCATGGAACCTTCTAGGTTCAGGAAAAGGTTTTTGCTTAGCCATTCATTAGCAGGAGCCTGCAAGCAACAGGTGAGGAGTAATGTAAGTATCACCATGACCCTGAACTGAAGTGGAGGCAGGAGGCAGGAATGAAGTGGAATCCAGCAGTCAGAGCTGGATCACACTGTCCGGGCTACAGCCTTGTCTCTGGTTACAACACAAATTCTTCTCTAATTGACGCATCAGTTCCTTGTGTGTCCAGAGCCTGCAGGCCCAACCATGTTGTCTCAGGTGGGTATACTTGCAAGGGGTTGGAAGATGGTTATCGTTTGACAGGGCAGGGACAGAACCAGCTGCAGGGATAAAAAACTCAGTCCAGCAAGTAAAAGATGCTTCTGGAGAGTATTTATTCATTCATAAATATTGTGTGTCAGGTCTATGCTTGGGGTGGACACCAATCTACCCTGGTCCTGTCCTTGAGGTGCCCAAGGACTGCCTTAGGGGAAGTGTCAGGAAGGGAAGGATGCAAATTAACTATTTGTTCAGAGATAAAGGGCATGGGTGGGTGAGCCACATGCTTGGAGCCTTCTTGAAAAAGCAGACATTCCTCTGGGTCTTAGTGGTTGAGAAGGAATTTAGTCACTCGCCTGGAAAGGGGGTGGACCTGGGGCTTGGGGGGCTGAGGGAGGGCATTCCAGGCAGGGGAAGAACAGCACCCACAGAGGCCTGAGACCATGTGACATTCAAAACAGCAAGGAGTTCAGGGTCATTGTGTCAAGGGAGAAGATGTAGCTCCTAAGAAGGATCCGAGGAAGTCCCAGAGTGAAGGGGAACATGGCTCTGCATAGCAGAGCCCTTAGATGGCAGAGAAGTTCAGCACATGCCAGGCAAGGAAGGGCATAGATGGAGGTTTATTCGGGAAAGTAGATAGGGTGTTCAAGGGAGAAAGGGGGCCGTCTCAAGAGAAACGCCTTTGGGGTAAAGCAGGAAATACACATTTGGGTAGAAAGCAGGCCACCTCCAGAGGGAGACAGCAAGCTGTTGGTATGGGGGTCTCAATATTTATAGTGGGACAGTTACTGGGGGTTCGACTAGAGGTGAAGCCAGGATGCAGCGACACAATCTTGAGCCAGTTTTTCCTGTACTTGGGCACTGCCTTCTTGTTAAAGGGCAGGAGTCAAGGGCACGGGCCAAGGGCAAATTCCTGGGGAGTGGCCCTTGTTCATGGTGCTTTCTGCATCTCAATGGTTCCTAGGTGTCTCTTGCATTTCAATGGGCACTTTCTTTGAGACTCAGTATCTTCTTTTATTCCCAAATTTCTATCTCAGTTGAAGAACTGTAGGGCAGGGTGGGAAACTGCCAGGTCTGGGCCACAGGGTGTGCAGGTCCTACCCTGGAGAAGGGAGCCACTGGAGGATTGTGAGCAGGGCCCACATGACCAACTGGTGATTTAGTTGCATTAGAAGGAGAGGGGGTTAGAGGGGGCCAGCGATGGAGACCAATTATGTGGCAGGGATTTAGGGGAGGAATCTAGCCCTAGAGGGGACTTGCCAGAACAGTGCAGGGTCTGGGGTTTCCAAGGCATCACACTCCCTGAGGGAGATGGTGCTGTCACACTGGGGTCCAGACTTCAGGCTGTGGTCAGGCCTGACCAGTTAGTCGACTAGTTAACTGCATTTCTTGTGCTCACTCTCTAGGGATAGATTTAAGGTTAACACCACATGCTGCCCTTCTCTTTGCCTTGTCACAGGGCTGTCACTGGGATGTCATCTCTGGTGCTAGCTGCTGGTCTTCATGAAGGGAGTGATTCTTCCCCGCTGTGTTGCAACCCTAGGGGGGCCATCCCGTGGCTTGGGAATGTCACTCAGGCACCCCTCCCAGTCTCACTGTAGAATTGTAGAGCTGTCTCCTGGGAGAGCAGTCAGTAGGCCACAGCCCTCGCTATGCCCTAGGTCCTCCTCCATATTTTTGTTACTCTTTACAAATGAAAAGAAATGTAACAGTGGTAAAGAGCATGAGACGTAAGCTTGACCATTACAGCCGATTGTGAGTGTGCACTGAGTGCCGCAGCACAGCTGCATCATTGTGCCGTCGTCACCACCACCCACTCAGAACTCTCTCCATCTCACCAAACTGACTCAATGTACCCATTCGACACCAGTGTCCCGTTTCCATGCTCAATCCCTGGCAACCATCGTTCTACTTTCTCACTCTTTAATTTTGAGTATCTTAGAGGCCTCACGGAAGTCAAATCACACAGCATCTGTCTTTTTATGACTGGCTTCTTTCACTGAATACCTTCAAGGATTATCCATGTTGTAGTGTGTGTCGGAATTTCCTTGCTTTGTAAAGCTGAATAATATTCTATTGAATGCACACGCCCCATTTTGCTTATCTGTTCATCTCTTGATGGGCACTGAGGTTCCATCTATATCAACGACTGTGAATGATGCTGATATAAACATGGGAGTGCCAGTATCTCTTCAGGTCTCTGCTTTCAGTTCTTTGGAGTATGTACAGGAAGTGTGATTGCTAGATCTCATGGTATTCTGTTTAACTTTTTGGAGAATTGCCCACCATTTTCACAGAGGTCATACCATTTACATTCCCACCAATGGAACACCCAGGTTCCAGTGTCTCCACATCCTTGACAACATGTACTTTGATTTTTGATTTTTGTTTTTGATAAGGGCTGGGGATATAGCTCAGTTGGTAGAGTGCTTGACTCGTAAG
This sequence comes from Glaucomys volans, assembly GCA_020662805.1. Taxonomy (NCBI): domain Eukaryota; kingdom Metazoa; phylum Chordata; class Mammalia; order Rodentia; family Sciuridae; genus Glaucomys; species Glaucomys volans. Next base: position 16,443 of record JAJEJO010003105.1, on the reverse strand, counting down.
CTCAAGGCCCTGAGTTCAATCCCCAGCACCGCAAAAAAACAAAACAAAACAAAAAAAAACCCAAACTGTTTTTGATATAATCATCCGAATGGGTAGGAGAACATATCTCATTGTGATTTTTGATTTGCATTTCTTCAGTGATTATTTTCAAATGGTGTTTGCTATTTTTATGTCTTCTTTGGATAAATATCTTTTCAAATCCTGTGCCCATTTTTAAGATAGATTATTTGTTTTTTGGTTGTTCAGTTATAGAAGTTCTTTATATATTCTGGGTTTTTATCACTGATCAGATATGTGATTTGCAGATATTTTGCCCATTCCATAGGTTGCCTTCTGTCCCCCCCCCCTTTCTCTTTCCTCTTTGTTTTCTTATCATATCTGCGGCTTCTCATCTCTGTCCTCATTTGTTGCCGCTCAGACCACTGCAGCTGAAGTTTATTTATTAGAAAATATGGTTTCCAATAAGTTGCATTTCCTCTAAAGAGCAAATCATATAAAGAAATAAAATTAGATTTTTCTTTTAAAAACTAAAATTTAAAATTTTACTTAAAATGTCCACTTAATAATTCATTTTAGTAATTCAGTTAGATTTATTCATCCACTCATTCACTAGTGCAGTCTTTCACCAAGCAGGTGGACCTGAGCATCTTCTTTGAGCATAGGCCTGGCCAGGTGCTAGGAACACAGAGATGAATAAACAAAATTGATCTGGATAACCACAGCTGCGGGTCCTCTGTGATGGTTCCCTGCCTGTCCCTGAGAACTTGGGAGATCATATTTCTGAGTTCTTGTTACTTGAAAGTTTCCTCCACTATCATAGTGACCTTGTTTTGGATTGTTTCTACATTTCCTTCACCCCTGACTGTGCACTACCTATGACTGCATCTCATTTGTCTTTGTATGTGGTAGTGGAGGGAGCCAGCCAATTCCATCTTCATATCTGGCAGGAGCTGTGTGTGCCACCTGGGCTCCACCCCAGGGAGATGGGATCATGGCGATGAGTGAGGTCCACGGACTTCCTTGTATGCCCTGCGAAGGAGTTTAGACTCCACCCTCCAGGCAGTGGGGATCACTCAAGAATTTTAACAGGAGTGCTGGGACCAATTATTGATCATGTATCCTGCCTTGGGTGTCAGGGGTCTCAGGAGTACTATGTGTTTTTATTGCATGGAATGGAAATGTCAGCGTCTTAGCGCTAGCTTCGTTTCCTCTCCAGGTTTCTGGGTGGAGCGCACCCCAGTGCACGAGGCCGCCCAGCGGGGCGAGAGTCTACAGCTGCAGCGGCTGATCGAGAGCGGCGCCTGCGTTAACCAGGTCACGGTGGACTCCATCACACCCCTGCACGCCGCCAGTCTGCAGGGTCAGGCGCGGTGCGTGCAGCTGCTGCTGGCAGCTGGGGCCCAGGTAGGTGACCCTGGGGTACAGGGCCCCTGCTTGGCTGCAGCTGCGGGAATGGATGCAACCAGCTAGGGAGACCTCTGGAGGGAGGAAAAGAAATGACTTGGGATTTGCCTTCTGTGATGGGCAGACAGGGATACACAGAACCCCTTGAGGGAGGCTAGGAAGGAAAGGCGGGAAGACAGAACAGGGTGTGCTTTGGAAGTTCGGGAGGAGGGAGGGACGGCAAGTGTGTGCGGCGCACGGAGGACAAAGTGCCAGGAAGAACTCTTAGACTGAGGAGTTTCAGCAGTTTGTTGGCGGGGGTGCTCTGCTCTGGGAGATGGGTGGGGCTTGGGGTGAGAGAGCAGGGTTCCGGGTCCAGGATGACTGAGTAGGGAGACTGGCTCTCTGGGATAGAGGAAAGGAAAAAAGGGACAAAAATAAAATTCTGGTTTGGTGCCTTCCCTAGTGTAGGTACTCACCCCGTGGCTGGTTTGAAGGCGCCATTGGTTTCCAGTTGGCAGAATTCCTGGCTGTTTAGCCTCTGGCTCTGGGGACCTGGCAGAACCCCTCTCCCTCCCCCCAATGAGTGACTTAGAAGGAATGTGGGGCTCTGGTCTCAGAGTTGCCAAGGTGGGGAAGAAGTGAGGGCGGTGTACCATCTATTCTTTCCAGAAGCTTGCAACGGAACAAGTTTTAGCATATGCCCACATAGAAGCTGAATTTGGACAAATTCTAAGTGGAATTTGCCAGTTGAGGGCGTTGCTTTTTGTTGGCCCATGATTTTTGCACTAGGAAGTATGTTAAGCAGTCTTGGGCCTCCTTTTAGCTGAGGCTTCAGTTAAAACCCATTTTTATGGCCTGCCTCCCCCAGCTGGCAGCCTCACCTTCTACTTCCCTGCTTTGTGCTTATTAGTTATTGGAGGTAGTGGTGAGGGCAAGGCTGAGTCTCTTCTGCCTCAGGAGAAAAGAACCTTCTGTACTTGGGATGCTGACGGGCATACCCTTCCCCAACAGCATCTCCTTCTTTTTAAACTTCTTTGCCTAGCTGATGCCTCAGTACCTAATACAAACCAGCTTCTAAGGCATGTCTTTGCAAAAGTTGATCCACATCAGGATGAGAATGAAGTTGCAGGGGTTTACTGTGCCCCCTGATGCTTGTTTCTTCTTCCCCTTGAGGTGGATGCCCGCAACATCGACGGCAGTACCCCTCTTTGCGATGCCTGTGCCTCTGGCAGCATCGAGTGTGTGAAGCTCTTGCTGTCCTATGGGGCGAAGGTCAATCCCCCCCTGTACACTGCGTCCCCGCTGCATGAAGCATGCATGAGTGGTGAGTTGATGAGTTAGGGGCCATTGAAATGATCCAGTGCAAAGTGTTCACAGCCCAGAGAAGGAATGTGGCAAGGGATGGATTTATTAAAATGGTTTGGGGATCAATCAATAGGACTTGGTGTGACAGAGAGCTGCTCAGGCTCAAACATGAATCCAGTGAGCTGGGAACGATGGATGCTGCTGGCTGAAAGGGGTTGGCCAGGAGCAGGGACCCCTGGAAAGGGGAGAGATAGGACTGTGTGGTGGTTACAACATCCAGGTGAGGCTGCCCAGCCCAGTTGTAGCTGTGGAGTTGGAAACTGGGTAGCTACCAACAGTGGAGAGGTAATATGTGAAGAGTGAGGATGGAGTCTGGGGCTCATGTGCCAGGAAAGGAGAGCAGAGGGCCCTGAACCTGCACTGGAGACAGAAATAAGAGCCAGAAGGAGGCCGGGCTACTGCACAGTGACAAAGGCTGAGGGAGTTCAGCCAGGAGGCTGGACTGGGATACTAGCAGCCACAGAGCAATCTGAGCCAGTTGCTGTTTTCATGCTTCTTATTTCCAGTGCACATACTCATGGACGTTTCCATCCCTTTCCATGTATTCTAAGGGAGTTCCGAATGTGTGAGGCTTCTTATTGACGTCGGGGCCAATCTGGAAGCGCATGATTGCCATTTTGGGACCCCTCTGCACGTTGCCTGTGCGCGGGAGCACCTGGACTGTGTCAAAGTGCTTCTCAATGCAGGTGCGTAGTTACTCACCTGGGCTGGTGTTTACCTCTGTGGGTGGCTTACCTAAGCTAGTATTTACCTGCATGAATTGCTTGCCCATGCTGTGTCTGGCAACGAGCTGGGCAGCAGAGTCAGGCAGATCAGGGTTTGGAGCTGGCTATATCACACTTGTCTGCTTAGTCTCAGCTTCTATAAAACTGGAAAAATAAAACCTTTTTATAGCGTCCTTGGTAGGAGTCTTAATCATGTCTCCACAGTCCTTGGTGTGTGGTGGGTGCTCAACAAATGCAAAAGACTGTTTTCAGAGGACACAAACAATCATGCCTGATGGATTTGTTGTCTGAATCCAAAAGAGACCAGGGCATAATGGGATGTGGAGCCTGCAGTCTTAGGAGAATGGAACATTTGGAATCCAGCTATTACCAACACGTTCGCAAAAGGCTCAGTCTTCTCCCAAGGTGGAAAAAAGTCTGCACATGTTCAGTACAGCTATAATCTTTTTTTCTGAATATTTTTGTTCTCACTTGGTTGAATCCATGAATGTAGAACCTGTGGCTAGGGAGGGCTGACTGTAATTAGGAAACCAGTTAAACGGGGTAAACAATAAAGGGCATGTCTTGGCTCAGGAAACTTAAAAGATGAGAAGTAGATCAGGTCGAGGGTCACTTTGATCTGATGGTTCAACATTGTCACCAAGACCTCCATTTCTTTGAATTTTTAAATTCTGTTTCCCTATGTGTTAGCTAATCCTAGTGGTCAAATGGCTGTAGCAGATTCGGGCTTAAAATCTAAATGCTGCTCTTTTTAAGGCTCTGGTAGTCTTTTCAGAAGAGTGAGGAGTCTCCTTTCCACATGTCTCTGGCATACCTCCCCTAGTGTTCCATTGGCCCAAAGTGGATCCCATGTCCAAACCTAAACTGATCCCTTTTTCCCCAACCTGGCCTGATTCTGATTGGCTCCAGCCTGGATCACTTGAACTAATTACTGTGGTAGGTGGAGGTGATTAAACCAGTCAGGGTTCACACCTGCAGCCGAGGCAACCCTACCCTAGCACCCCAACTGCACATTGCCAAGTGGCCACAGTGGGGGAAAGTTGGAAAGGAAGAGGGGACACCTGTAATGTCCACTATATCTTTAAAAAAGGTTACCCAGTAATTTTTAAAGGGAGTTTCCATATACCTGGGAAATTGCAGATGACCAGGTTTTGGGGAAGCTTCTGTGGTGTGTCACTGCTTGCTCGATGCTTGGTGATGCTCACATTGTCAAGTCTGCACGCGATCCTTGGTGGCCATTCTAATCCTCTCAGATGGTTTCCTTTAACAGCCTCTCTTGAAGCAAATGGATTATTATTTTTTCTCAAAAACTATTTTTTTTAATTAGTTTTTTTAAAAAAATTAGTTTTTCATTGTGGAACATTTCAAACCACAGAAAAGTAGAAGCAGTAGCATACCCCTACCTACTCACAATTGCATTTTCTTAAAGTATGATTCTGAACTGTTGGGGTTGGATTTCCCTGGAAAAACACATCCCAAGCTTCTAGAAGAACATGCTGCAGCGTTTCTGCTCTGATTCCAGAGTGACCCTGAGCAGGCTGAGCTGTGGAGCTGCCACGTTGCACTGGGTGGATGCGGAGATAACTACTCTTTTTGTTCTCTGTTAGGCAGTGCAACCAAGTCAAGGAACTAGGTTCTATTTGCAAAGGAGAAGAAAGTGCAGTTATCATGGTGATGTAATTTTTGATCTGAGCGCTACCAGTAAATATTTAACTCTGCTGGAAGCATTTGGAAGTTGCTTAAGGAGGACTGTTGTGTTTCTACCTTCCCAGCACAGTCCTCATCAGGATTTTTTCCCCCATTTCTTGTTGCAGAAGCATGCATTGAGCTATTTATGTTCCAGGATTGAGCCGGCTGTAGGCATACTAGGGTGTGTTAGGGAGTCCCTGCACTTTGCTGACTGTGGTTCTTACTCGGAATCCACTTTGATCCTATTTCACTTTGAAGTTAGGACTTCAGTAATGACCCCTTTCTCTGAAGCATGATGCTTTGAGTTTTCAGGGCCCACATGAAGCTGGTGGTTTTGCGGGCATCCCTTTTCTGTCTCTGTCTCTGTCTGGTGCTACTCAGTTCCAGGCATGCTATTACTGAGCTGCACAGAGCTACTTTCTTCCCCTCTCCTTCCCTCCCTCTCTGCCTTCCTCCTTTCTTTCTTCCTTTTTTTCCTCCATGTGCATGCTTATGTTTCCTATTTGTGTTTTTGTAAGATACACATTATCAGTTGAGGCATTTATTTTTATTATTTGTTTTTTTTGTTTTTTGTTTTTTGTTTTTTGTTTTGGAACTGGGGATTGAACTCAGGGGCACTCAGCCACTGAGCCACATCCCCAGCCCTTTTTGTATTTATTTAGAGACAGGGTCTCACTGAGTTGCTTAGGGCCTTGCTAAGTTGCTAAGGCTGGCTTTGAAGTTGCGATCCTCCTGCCTCAGCCTCCCAAGTTGCTGGGATTACAGGCGTGCACCATCGTGCCCAGCAAGGCATTTATTTTTAATGGACATAAATGGTATGGGGCTATCTATCTTGCTCCATTTCTTTTTTTTTTTCATCCAGAACTGTATTTTGAAGACCAGCCACATTGCTGTGTGCTCATCTGGTCTGGTGTTTCTAACTGCTACTGAGGATTCCAGCTTCCTTCCTTATTCATTCACCTTTCTTCCTCTAACACCCAGTTAAATGATGCCAAGTTCACGTTTCAGAAAGGTCCTCTTGTGCTGGGTGTGGTGGCGCACACCTGTAATCCCAGGCAATCAGGAGGCTGGGCAGGAGGATCACAATTTTGAGGGCAACCTCAGCAACTGAGCGAGACCCTGTCTCCAAATAAAAAATAAAAATGACTGGGGATGTAACCCAGGGTTAAGCACCACTGGGTTCAATCCCTGGTGCAAAAACAAAGCCCCCCCAAAAACCCAAAAAACACAAAAACACCAAACAACAACAACAACAAAGCCCCAGTGTGCATCTTGGGAAGGCAGCTTTGGAAGAATCTTCACTGGGGCCTCATCTATGGAGTCACTGTAGCAGACAGCATGGCAGGCAGGGGTTATTTTTAGGCTCTTTCTAGCCTCAGTTTCCCCTCTGCTCTTGAGGGTGTAGCTTTGCTTCTCTTGTGCCTCTTTCTCAGTTGTAATAGAGACAATTGCTTTCCTCCCCAGCTAGCTAGAATATTGACAGAATTAATAACATGAGAGATGCTACCTGGACTTTAGATTCTGTGGACCTCACAATTTATTTTTCATTATAGTGTGTATTTGGCATTAAAATTTATATTTGAGTTATGATTGTGTAAGATATTTATTCCTTTAAGCAAGTACTGGAAGAAAATCCCTCATGTGACAGTGGTTGGATATAGGAGGAATCTTTCTTTAATTTATTGCTTTTCAATATACTTTTTTGTAATTCATTTGTGCCAAACTAAGTAAGTAGGTCATCTAAACCAGGTATGGTGGTGTATGTCTGAATTTCAGCTATTCGAGAGGCTGATGGAGGAGGATTACAAGTTTGAGGCCAGCCTGGACAATTTAGTAAGACCCTATCTCAGAATAGAATGAAAAAAAAGGGGGGACTGGGAATGTAGCTTAGTAGTACAGGACTTGCCTAATATGTATGAGGCCCTGGGTTCAATCCCAATGCTAGAAAAAAAAATTCGCTGGTCTAGCCTTTTTCCTGATTGAAGGATATTTATTTTTCCTGACCTGAGCTTTGAATTTTGGCTGTAATTTTTTTCTTTCTTTTTTTTTTTTCTTGCAGTACTGGGGATTGAACCAAGGGCCTCAGGCATGCCTGGCAAGCACTCTACCTCTGAGCCACACCCCAACCCTTGGCTGTGACTTTTGGCTGTGGGAAATGGGAAGAGCATTCATCCCTCCTTTTGTTTCATCCCATTGGAGTGCTTGCTGTTTCTCAGCAGCATTAACACACTTCTGACATTTCCTTAGGGGATTAAAAGTATTTTAAAGCAGAAAGCAGGATGTTTCAAATATTTTTTGAGCAGTGGGACTAGCAAATGGAATAGCTACACACTGCCCATTTCCTCCCCTTGACCCTCTGAGGTTATTGCTAAGTGGTGGCATACTGTTGCCAGTTTTATGATTTTATGATTGTGGTTTGAATCTCTCACTTTGGGGATTACTTATTGACACAGGGCTATTTGCTTGGTTTCTTTAAAATGCTTTTTTTTTTTTTTCTTTCTTTTTTTGCTGTTGGGGATTGAACTCAGGGGAGCTTAACCACTGAGCCACATGCCCACCTTTTTTTGGTATTTTATTTAGAGACAGGGTCTCACTGAGTTGCTTAGGGCCTCACTAAGTTGCTGAAGCTGGCTTTGAATTTGTGATCCTCCTGCCTCAGCCTCCAGAGTTGCTGGGATTACAAGCGTGCGCCACCACCCAGCCTCTTTAAAATATTTTATTTCCTTTTTCTTATAATCTCCTTGCCAACTTAGGAGCAAACTTCAAAGAAGTTAATATGTTCTTCCAAACACATTCTGCAGTCCCAGGAGATCCCTATGTGTAGAACTGATGATGGCTTTGCCCTAAAAATAATATTTTACACAAATTGAAGTGTAATCTTTATTTCTTAATGCTTTGAAACAATGCCGCATTTAGATAGTCTTTGCATCTTTTTGAATAAACCCAGGAAGATGAAGCAGACAGAGTTAACTGTGAACTCACAATTAACCTTTTGGGTGCTTTGCCTAATTTCCCTTCACCTCTCCTGTTTTGTAAAAGAATATTTATATTTAAGAAATATCCATTTTCATTCACCCAGTGCTCTTCAAGCCTGATGTGCCCGCAGCAGGAGGAAGTGCTGTGCCTTCTTCAGGACACAGGAACACCTGGGTGGCTCAGCTGAGCTTCTGGAAGTCTGTGGCCTGCTGAGGGCATAGTGTGTCAGAGCTGACGGCCAACTCACAAGGGAGCTTCTCGTTTTTTCTTCTTTGTGGTTCTACATTCAGTTATTTTTCTTTATTATTGTCACCTTCTCTTAAGGAAAAAAAAGTAATTACTACTGTTGGAGTTTGAAAAGCATCTTTGAAATGCTCCTGTAGAGTCTCTCTTGGTTTTTCTTTTTCTGTGCACGTCCTGCCACATGGGAAGGACCTGCTGGTTTTCTCTTAGCGCCAAGCGCTGTCCTTGGTGACATGTTCTCTCTTCTGGACCTCCAGGAGCCAACGTGAATGCAGCGAAACTTCACGAGACAGCCCTTCACCATGCGGCCAAGGTGAAGAATGTGGACCTCATCGAGATGCTCATTGAGTTTGGAGGCAACATCTACGCTCGGGACAACCGCGGGAAGAAGCCTTCAGACTACACCTGGAGCAGCAGCGCCCCTGCCAAGTGCTTTGAGTACTACGAAAGTGAGCCCCTCCTACAGGCCGCTGCGCCTCCCCCTTGGCCTTGCGCCAGTCTGCTGGTTCTCCCTGAGCTCCCACTTAGAGCCTTGTAGTTAGTCCTGAGCTCCTGTTCTCTGTCACTGGGATGTCATTAGAGGACTTCATCTGCGGGAGCTGTTTTGTGCAGGCACACCAGTTCTTCCCAGGTTCTTTGTGGCCTATGGCATCACTGTGGAAAGAGGGCCTGGGCCTGGAGCAATGCTGCCAGCCATTAGCACCTGCCCCAGCATAAACCCTGAAGCTGTGCTTCATTTGTCTGGGTATTTGACAATTGAGACTACCAGCTCTGTCCATTAGTTCTTAGCTGACAAATCCATGTGGCAAATGTTCACAGTGGTTCAAAACAAAAACAAACTCCCTGCTCAAAGCCCAAAACCCACAAAATGAAACCCCAGTAGCCGTCACCTGGTCTTCTTCCTCGGTCCCTGGCTGTCCTCTCTGGTAACTCTGCCGAGGAGGCACACAGCCATGTCCTAATTCCAGGGGAAAGGGAGGCTTTTCCAGTTCTACCTTAGTGTCTTTTAGGCTGAAGGATGTTAGGCTCCTTGCTGAAACTAACCTCAAATACTTCCTCCTTGCCTTTTCCAGAGACACCTCTGACCTTGTCACAACTCTGCAGGGTGAGTTTAAGGAAGGCCACCGGTGTTCGAGGACTGGAGAAAATAGCCAAGTTGAACATCCCTCCCAGGCTCATCGATTATCTTTCATACAACTGAGCTGCAGGAGCATGGACCGTGGTGGGCTGACCGCTTGCCTGGCTGCTGCCCTTGTTATGCCCAGTCTCAGGCTGGAGAGGTTTCTACCCGCTTGTCTGGAACGCCGTGATTGCTATAGATTGAACAACATTCTTTGAGTCCCTTTCAGCTGCCCTGTTTGGTCTTCTCTCTCAAATCCTGGAGAAGATTTCCAAGTGTCTCAGGTCATAATTGTAGGTATGATCCTGTGCTGGTCCTCTGGAACTGATGCCTTCCCTCTGTGTGAGCCTAGGTGTCCAATTTCCCTCTTTTGACCCACCTCTCTCAAAGGCTCTTTCAGGACTGATGACTCCAAGAGCTCAGACAGGGGAGGCCAGGCATGGCTGGGGACTCGGGGCACTGCTGTTGATTTTCATGTGTCTGGGTGGCATGCCATAGAAATTCTGAGTCCCAGGCACCTGATCTTGTGGTTTGGGATGACCACTCTGATGGCATCTTGCCACCTGGATACCTTTTGGGGGCAGCAGTTGGCACTTTCCAAGGCCTACCTGTGCCCAGGTGTATCCACCACTCAGGGGCTTCATACGGGTCGTAGTGGGGAAAGGCTCAAGTTTTGAATTCCCCACACCTAGCAGTGTTTCTTAGGAAGTTTGTCTTTAATATTAGGTCTCAACTCTTTTAAGAAGTTTATGTAGGAGGAAAAGCCTTTAGAAGAGGCATCTGCCGCAACACTAAGGGTCTGTCAATGAGCCATGAAAACAACAGGCAAAGGGAAGGCCCTTTGTGGCCATTCTCATGGCTAGTCATTCCCAGTGTAAAGGGCTGTTAGGAAACTCTGTAGGGACTGTTTTTCATCTGTTTCTACAGTTGCCAAGTGAATTCTTCAGCCACCCTTTCTCAGCAACTCCTTGAAGCCGTAACGCTGTGAGGAGAGGTTGGCACCCGATGAGAACTATACCCATTTGCTCATTCAGCTTGCAGATGCTTGAGCCACCCTGTCATCTGTAAGGCACTGGTCCAGGGCTTTGAACTGGGTCGGAATGAGGCTTACCAGGCAAGGCAGGAAAAGAAAATGTTTCATAGTCCCTTCTTATGGTGATAAAAACCAGTCCTTCTCCTGTTTGGGCCACAAGGTGGTATAGTAAGTAGTGTATTCAGATAACATTTGCCTGACTGACATTCTATATCTTAATTAAAATTAAAAAAGAAAAGAAATAACATGTACAACTGGGAGTTAAACCAGGGAATTTTACACAATTAGATGTATTTAGCTTCTGGGGAAACAGGAGGCTCATGTAGGCCATGCCTGTTGTGAAGCCAGCGTGCCCAGAAGTGGGGACAGAGTGGCCACCAGACAATTCCACCAGGCTGGCTGAGCCTCCCATCCACAGTGTGGAATAGAAGGTGACTGAGCTGGCCACGGTGGGGCTGATGTTGCCACTCCACCAGCCCATTTCCTTGCATGGTTTCTTGGGTGGCGCCATGTAGCTGGTGAAGAATTTCAGGCTGGCTGCCATGGTGTTTTCCATCTCCAAGGTTTTAGCCATTGTTATGGTGGGGCTTCGTCTTATACTGGGAAGTTGATCTGAATAAATCAATGTTTCTGCATGTAATAATAACAATGATACTTTTTCAAAAGCATTGGGTTCTGCATCCCTCTAGCAATGAAATCTGATAATATCTCCAGATGGTATAAATCTTAATAGAATCAGGTGCCCGTATGCGTAAAGCTCAATAAAAGAGGTTGAATAAAGTGCCTTGTGTTCATGTGACCCTTTCCTTATGGTGCAGAAACACTGGATAGGCTTCTTCCTGTGTGGGTGAAGATGGGTCTCTCTCTGTCCAAGGGACCAGTTGACTAAGTGTAGGCTCTCCACCCTTAAACAGGGCTGTGACAAGACAGTTTTCTTACTCCTCTGGGCCTGGGTTGTCCCAGCTGCCAAATTGGGATAACAGGTCAGACCTAGATCATTAAAAGGATCTTGACCAACCACTGACCAATCCCTTCTCCCCACAGGTGAGGAAACGAGACCCTGCTAGCCTCATAGGTTTTCGTGAGGCTGAATTTAGATGATTAAACAATGCTTTGAAAGTATAAAGTGTTCCTTAAGTGTGAAAGTTATGTGGATAGGACTTCTGTGGCTTCGTTGATGTTTGCAGATCCAATAACTTTCAGGGATGCTACTGTCAGAAAACCTCCTGGTTTGCATTTGAAACTCAATGTGCAGTTAACTGATTTGGAGAAGACGTTTGCAAAACATATGACAAATTATTGTAATCAAAATGTAAAAAGATCTTTCTATAAATTATTAAGAAAACATTAACACCCCAATAGAAAGAATTGGGTTGAGCAAAGAATATGGACAGAGGATTTATGGAAGCAGAATCTTCAAATGTCCATTCACATGAAATGTCAATTAATGAATATTTAATTCAACAAAATGATGCTATATACCATCATCTTGAAAAATGTTGAAAGATCTGATAGTTTTATAATGTTGGTGTACCATAAAGATAACTAGGGACTCAGGATACTAATGGGGGAATATGCTGGAACATCTATTTGGGAGAGCAGTTAGTTGGTAGCATGGTTAAAAGGGTACGTAGCCCAGGTCCCCAGGAGGTCTACTTTGATAGAATTGTACCTTAATGACCTCACAGGGAGATGTGTATGGGGATATGTACTGCAGCTAGATTTATCATGGTGAAAGATGGTGTCCGTGGTGACTAAGCTCTAGAAAGTACTTGCATAATGTCTACAGTTAAGATGAATTAGAATTACATGTTTTAACATAAATAGGTCTAAAAAACATAATGGTAGATGAAAAAAGTTGCGGATCCTATAGCTCTACATCCATCTACAATCTTAATCCATTTGGATAAGTTTAAATATGAAAGAGCCCAAGCATCTAAGAGTACATATGTATGAGGCACACATATGGAAACCACACCCTGGCATCCTGGTCATTGCTCTGGGAAGTGAGAAGGGACATATCCCTATGCATAAGAACAAAGGGAAACTTAACTCTGCAATATTCCTGTCTTAAAAAATGATAGGAACTGCGCAGTGGGGCACACCCGTAATCCCAGCGGCTTGGGAGGCTGAGGCAGGAGGATCCTGAGTTCAAAGCCAGCCTCAGCAAAAGCGAGGCCCTAAGCAACTCAGTGAGTTGCTGTCTCTAAATAAAATACAAAATGGGTTTGGGGATGTGGCTCAGTGGTTAAGTGCCTCTGAGTTCAATCCCTGGTACCCACTCCTCCCAAAAAGGGAAAAAAACATGGTAGAATGCTACTATTCGTTTATGTTGAGTTGTGAATAGAAACATAGGTGTTATATGTTTTGGTATTTAGTTTTTTTCATAAAGACTGAATGTGTAGAGGAGCAACAAGGGGTAAGCATGTCTTTCCTCTATATGAGGGAGGGAGGGAGGAAGGGAGAGAGAGAGAGAGAGAGAGAGAGAGAGAGAGAGAGAGAGAGAACTGTGTGTCTCTTATAAACTGGATTCTGCTTTAAAAATTCCCTTCAGCTTCCTATTGGCCATGAGTTTGTGTTTTGGGTTGCAAGATCTGTTCCACCATCTGTCTTTGGATCTCCCCTTCTTAGACCAACAAGACCCTTAGACCCCTAGGACATGCCATGTGGCTCGCAGACTGACCCTCAGCTTGTCTGGAGGAGAGTGATGCATGAAGTGTTGTTCCCTGATCAGCCTCCTCTGCTCTAACTTGGCGTCCTCGGCCCTCAGGTGCTGAAGAGCCTTTTAGATGAGACTCTGGGAAAAGGCCCCAGTTTCACACCCTACCACTTCACAGCTGTATCAGCTGTCTCCAGCCTGGGCTGGGCTGGGCACTGCCTGCCCTCTGCAGGTAAGAGGCATGGGGCAGAGAGGAGAAGGGCTCCATTGGCTCAGCTGCAGCTGTTCATCGGCTGGGGAGGAAGTTTGGTCTCTTCCCGTGCTGCAGAACTGCTACCTGCAGTATCCCAGCTATGCTTCCAGATGAGTCTGCAGAGAGCTTGGAAGTCATTTAAGACAGAAAGAATGTCTTGCTTGTCCACTTCCACCGCTTATTTTGTTAGAAGACTGCTTGTGCTTTCTTTCAGGGGCAACACACTTCCCTTCTAAGCAGTGGCATTTCTTTATTCACCCAAGTGAGCATCAAAGCTCTCCGGCCCACTCAGCTTGCCAGCAGTGGAGCTGTCCTCTGGAGGTGCCCCCACCCTCTGGGAGGCCCGCTCTCTCTGCAATGGCCTAAAAACATTTCCAGACCTTGGAGCTCTTGCCTTTTCTCTTCTCTCCACCATAGTACCACATTGCATTGACGACTAGGCCCTGGTTATGTTGGCAAGAAAGTCCTGTGATCTCTGGCAGTTCCAATGAAAGTATGTCTTAAGTTGACCCAATCTAAACAGGGCGCTCCCTAGAAGCCCAAGGTCTCCATACAATAATAAAGGGAGAAAAGATGAAAGATCCCGCTCTGTCTCTCTCACACACATTTATTTGCTTAAATAACAGTTGATTTCCCAGCAGCTGGTCTCCAGGTGTGTGGTTCTTGTGAACAGAGAATGCTGGGAAGACTTTGTCCCTGAGTCCAAGCCAGGATGTGCCCTTCATTTACCAAGCTCTTGGCAAAGACGGTTCCTTCAGCTTCTCAGCGTTAATCAAACCCTGAAGCTCATTCTGCTGTGCTGGGGACAGAGGCCAAGATGGACAGAGGGCAGGTGTGCTCACTCCTCTGTCCTCTTTCCTATCCCTCCCTCCTCACCCTTCTTTTATTTTCTTTTTGGCCATTGTTGTATTTTAGGTTCCCTGCTGGGCACTAAGGCTATGAGAAGCATAAAACAGATCTCGGCCCTGAAGGATCTCAGAGTCCATTTCTGAGGGAGTGGGCCCAGGGGCAGATACTGCCCAGGACGTGCAGGTTAGGGGCGGGCAGTGGTCTGACCCCAGCATAACGGCATTCGGAGGCCAGGCCTTTGGGAGGGAAGAGGTGATGAAGTGGGGTTTCATGAAGGGGATCCATGCCCTTCTAAAGGAGGCACCGGAGAACTGCCTAGCCCCGTGTCACATGAGGACACAGCGGGAAGGTGCCATTTGTGAGTCACAACCCATGTCTTCACGGAAGTAAACATTACAAGTGATATCTGTGTACACAGGCCAGCCTACAACAATGTACCCTTTGCCTTCAAGAAACATTGATTGGTTCTGATCCTTGCAGCACACATCAGAGTAGTCTGAGGGCTTGTTAAACTACAGGTTGCTGGGCCCCACCCCCACAGTTCCCAGTGAGTGAGTCTCAGGGGGAGCCCAAGGGTTTGCATTTCTTATAAATTCCAGGAAGTGCAGTGGGGTGTTGGGAGGAACCACACTCGAAGAACCACTTTTCTAATCTGCTGCATTTTCCTGTGCACCATCTTCTCTCATTTTAGTTTCTAACCTCATTTTAATTAATGGCCCTTGCAGTCTAGTGTTCTAAGGAGCCCGCTGCTGGAATCTTAGAGAGTGAGGCATGCCAGGCCTCAGCCAAGGCCCCTTTCCATTCTGAACTCTGCTCCTCTCTGCTTTCTGGGGAAATTGCTCCAAACTAGGTTTCCTGAGCTGGAGTCCCTGGAAATGTGCTTTGCAGATCTTGGCTGCAAAGACTCTTATTGTGTTTCCCTCTGCCGCCCCTCGCTAGACTTGGCTTGCAGCCAAGCACTGGAGCCTTGGAAGCTGAACACTATAATCATCTGCA
This sequence comes from Glaucomys volans, assembly GCA_020662805.1. Lineage (NCBI taxonomy): Eukaryota > Metazoa > Chordata > Mammalia > Rodentia > Sciuridae > Glaucomys > Glaucomys volans. The sequence goes on along the minus strand of JAJEJO010003105.1, from coordinate 1,149 downwards.
CTTTGTGCCCATAGACAACCGCTGGTTACCTCTTTCCAGGTGTGAATCATCATTTTCCTCGTGATGTTTTGAACACCGAAGTAAATGATTGATGAATGGGAGAGATCCAAAGACCTTGGGTAATGTCTCTCATATCTATGAATGCTTAAGGACAAACCACCGGGAACTGTTTTTTTTGTTTTTTCCAGTTTCCAAACCATTCAAGGCCCTTGTAAAGTTCTGCCCCTGAGCAGTGGCAGTAAGAGCTGATTCCATTCTCCATATGGAAAAACAGAGCTGCAGAAGAAAAATGAAACTTGCAGAAAAAGTTCCACCCACTAATGGTCCCCTGAAGCCAGGCCTCTGCATGTCACCGCAAACTGCAGAATGGAGTACCCCTCCATATGGGAAAGCCATTGCTTCCAAGGGAGTGGCAGGGTGGGGACAGTTCTTCTCCCTTCTGGCAATAACCTGGAGCAAGTCCTTGGCGGTACTCTCTTTTTTTCAAGAGGTCCTTTTGCTCAAACTAGGACATCTGGTCCTCTTAGCAGGACGTTCACCTGGGCTAGTGGTATGTTCCCAGAGGGACACTGAGGACAGGAGGACTTTCATCATGGCTGCGACAGCAGTACCTACAAGGCTGGAGAGTGCAGCTGCTAATGTTGTTTCTTCTGTCACCCTATCTACCTGTCAATCACTCATCCATCCATCATCTATCCAGCTATCATCTATCAATCTATCAAGCAATCATCTATCTCTCTGTTTAATAGACATGTATGTACTGAATGTCCAACACATGGTTCTGAACTGGGTCTTGGAGGGGAAATGCACAGATCTCAGCTTCCCCATAATACCTTCCAACTTTCAGCAGGTGAAAGATGTGTTAACAACACCAACGTCAATCTCAACAGAAGCCAGATAGAGTGAGAGCGATACAAGGGGAAAAGTCCTTGAGAACTTGTAGTTTTTAAAAAATGTACATGCCTGGAGATGCTTCATGGGAGAGGGGACTCCGAGTTGAACCATGAAACTCCAGTCAGGGAATGGAGCAGAAATGTGTGTTCCAGAAGATTAGTTGGGTTGTAGCCGGGTAGATGGGCAGCTGGTAGAGGTTGGAGGACGGGATCTGTTCGAGGTCCTCCCAGGAGTTTGGGAGAGGTGATGAGTGAT
>JAJEJO010003104.1:0-40005 GCA_020662805.1 Glaucomys volans | reverse complement strand
TAATATTTGCTCAGAGAGAAATGATTCCCATTTGATTTTAAAATGTCCACTAGTTATGTTTGCAGGAATTCCTCTCAAGATTCTTTGCAGTGAGACTATTTGGAGAAAGTCCTGTCCATAGAACTGTCAGTCCTTCCTTTACTGTAAAATGCTGCTAGCTTGGTTTTGATTCCATGCAAGAAGTTATTAACTTGTTTACCAATGATATTGAGACATGGGAGAAAAGACAGGAGAGTTACAGTATATAGAGTGGAAGGGTCAGGCATATATAATTTAGTTTGGAATGGTATTGAACTTTCTGGCTCATTTAGGAGAATGTAGGTTTTGTCTCACTCCAGGCCTTTGTCCTGGACCCTGCAACTTTGGTTTCCAGGAATGACTTGACTTTCAGCTTAGCTACATTGCGTATACTGCCTGCAGTCACACAAATGTCATATGAAATCTCAATAACCTCATGGCTGCCATGGCAATTGGAAACTCTTCAGTTCCGGGATGCTGTGGAGGAAACTTCAAGAGACAGGCTGGCACAAATGTGCTGGTAAGAGGGTTAAGATGCAGGCAAGTCACAGTTTTTTGTTTTTTTTCTTTTTTGGATTAAAGCAGTACTAACTTAAGGACTGGAGAAGAGGTGGCATCATTTGTTGTGTTTGTGGCCCCTCTGGCTTTGAGACATCTGACTCTATCCATGATAAGGAACCCTGCTGAAGCCAGTCAGGCTGCCATACATTCCATGCCCCATAGAGGATGTAGTGCACACTAGGGACAGCAGGAACAATGATTTCCTGGTAATAGGACACCACTGCAGGCAATTTATCCCCACCAAGTGAACTGGACCAGGTAGAGATTTGCGGGTGCCCCAGGATGTGAGGTCCACCAAGGCTAGCACAGGCTGCAAGGGAATGGTCCTATGAAAATATTTGTCCTGGTCTGCACAAATCCCTGTATATTGATATGTCAGATAACTGGCCTAGGGCCTTAGCAGTCACTCCCAATGATGACCAATGACATTTAAGTTCAGAGAAGAATGTGGGGTATCTCTGTGGATTAGGTGAAATTTGAAATGGAAAACATCACACCAACTCTGGTGTGATGTCATGCCTTTCCATGAATACCCAAACAGGAGACAGCATAACCCTGGAATTTATGACTTGACATTAGAAATGAGGAGCTGCTAAGCTCCCCAATGTCAAGAGGAGGGACTTATTCATGAATGAATTAGGATGGAGGCTGACAAGGTGGTGGTAATTTAGGAAATACATTCTATGATTACTCCATTGGCCAGGCCCCAGCACCTCAACTGTTACCTTACAATTAAAGCATACTTAGAAATTGTCTTGCTATGATTATCCAAGGGACCCTTCCACTCATCCTCTGATGAAGAAAGATCTTCACAATGCCTTTTCTCTTAAGGTGTAATTCTCTTGAGCTGTTCATCACCTGTTTGAGAACAGGCCTTCTGGAACATTTCTATGGAACTCTAAACTAGGAACTGGTAGATGCACACTGCATGTCAGTGTCACAAACCCTGGCACAAGCATCCTCAAAGAACTTGAACCTGAGGGATGAAGCAAGAGCCTAATGAGGACAGGATGATCCTGGACCTTGAATGACACAGGAAAACAAGCCTTTACATAACCACTGTGACTTCTGAATGATATTAACAGAATTTAACTCATGTATTCAATGCCAATTCATACAAGTCTTCTAAATGATGTCCATAGAAATGCAAAGCACACAAAACTGAGTAAATTGAGGGCCACATTCAAATGGATTTTGCCTACATCTCTCTGTATTCAAGATGATAATGTGATTCTATTGGAAAATGTTGATTTGTAGAAATCAATTTAATTTTCAGAAAGAATGAAGTGTGCCACACAAACATTCTTCTTCACAAATCCTAGTGCAGTTGACACTGTGAATTTCCTTTCTTGCTGATGGCAAAAACGAACTCCAAAATGTGATGATTGAAATATATCAATTTTAGAAACTGCTGAACATTTTAATCTTGCAGAGCTTACTGAGTAATTACATTTGCCAGAATATTAATGAGACCCTGATTACCTCTGCACTCTTGAGAGTTGTCTTATCTTCAGGAATAATGCCTCTCAAGCTGTGCATGTCTCTGTACAAGCACTTTTAACTGGCACCACAAATGCTTGCTGAATACTCTGTTTAGAATGGACTTGCAATTAAATCTGATATGTATCCAACCATTTGTGTTCACTTGATTGAAGAGAGGAGGTAATGAGAGCCACTGGAGGGTTGGCATTATCTGAGGAGGCTCTTTGTGGTGGATATTTTCCAACCTAACTATGTGATTTGCTCTGGAGAAATATCACCTCGATGAAGAGTCAAATAATTTCTTTCAAATTCTGCAGATGGCTTTTGAAAACAATGCGGTCACTATCCTTTGTCGCAGCTCAAATCCCAAGGTCTAGGAAATAACGAGGAGAGAAAAATTTAACCCTGTCCCTTTTAGGAAAAAGAGTGCTGTAGCTGCTCAAGGAGCTGAAAATGATCCGAGGGAAGCATGGAGTCATGTGGCAGTAGGAGAAATGGGCAATTGTAGGAAATATTATATGCTCCGATCTTTGGGAATAAAGGAAATTTTGGGAATCTTTCACACCAGAGGGGAAAAAAAAAACCTTACTATTCCAAACTGCTCACACCTGTCTCATTGTTTTCATTCTGCCCAGACTTTCCTTGAGGAAATTCAAAACAGTTGAGCCAAATGCATACCCCAGTGGAGATGCTGGATTTGTTTTTCATCTCGGGAATTGGTACTTGGAAAAATTGGATTTCTCTTTCTCTGAATAAGGGAATACCTCAGCAACTCCAGTAGGCACAGTCTGTAAATATGTGTAGGTAATGGGAAGAGGTGATAGATCACAAAATCTATGAGCCCATGAAAAATATTTGTTCGGAAAATAAATGATGTGCATTCAGTTTTCCAACATCAGGTACTTATGTTTGCAAGAATTCCTCTCAACATTCTTTGTGGTGAGATTATTTGGAGAAAGTCCTGCCTATTGACCTGTCTTCATTTCTCTACAAAATGGTGCTACCATTTTTGGGATTCCAGTCAGGAAATGGCTAATTTATTTACCAGTGCTCTTGGGACATGAGAGCAAAAGAGAGAAAAGCTGCAGTATGTAGAGTGGAAGGGGCTGGCATGTGGCTGTTTGGTATGAAAGGTCATGGAATTTTGTGGCCCATGTAGGAAAATGCAGATTTTCTTCTTGTCCCAGTGCTTCTTGGTGGGCCTTAAGGAACTTGTGTTTCCAGGAATGGCTTGATTGTCAGCCTAGCTGCCCAGCACATACCAACTGCCATTACAGAAAGGCCATATAGCAGTACAATGATGTCTCTGTTGCCATGGAAACAAGATCCTCCTCAGGTGCTTGTTTTCATGGAGGAACCCTCAGGAGCACAGCTGGCCCACCTGTGATAAAAGGGAAGAGGAAGCACGCAAGTCCCAGGGGTATTTTGCATGCTATAAAAGCAGTCCTAACTTACTAGGACAGGAGAAAAGGAGTCAATATGTGTTGTGGGTGGGGCCCCTCTGGTTTTGAGACCTCTGACTCCATCCAAGACATGGGACCCTGCTTAAGAGTCATTCTGTCATACTTTCTTTTTCCACTATGTGGTGTGCATACTTATCTGTAGAAGGCATCTTGATTTCCTGAGAATGGGGCCCCCCTGAAGGTAACTGGTCCCTTCAAGGGAGTGTAGTGAACCAGGGAGAGATGTGGGGTGCCCTAGGACACGTGCTTAAGCAAGCACAGCACAGGACACAGGGGCATGGCCTTAGGAAGACATTAGCCCTGCTCTGCACAATCCAGGTGTATTGCTGAGTCAGGAAAGTGGCCTAGGGCCTTCACACCACTCGCAATGATGGTCAATGATTTCAGAACCAAGGAAAATGCAGGGCAGCTAGAAGGCTTAGGTGAACTTTGAACTGGAAAGCATCATCAAGTCTGGAGTGATGCTAAACTTTTCATGAATGACTGATCAGGATACAATTAAATCCTAGGATTGAGGACTTGTAAGTAGAAGTGAGGAGCTGCTAAGCTCCCCAATGTCAAGAGGAGGGACTTAATAATGAATCAATTAGGAAGGAGGCTAGCAAGTTGCTGGCAATAGAGGAGAGACATTTGATGTTCACTCCACCACCAAGCCCCAGCACCTCAACTGTTACCTTACAATTACAGTGCCCTCTGAAATTGTCTTGATATGATTTTCCAAGGGTCCTTTCACTCATCCTTTTATACAGAATCACCTTTCAATGTGTCTTCACTTAAGGTGTAATTCTCATGACTTGCCTATCACCTGTCTTAGAAAAGGCCCTTGGGCACAATTAAATGTACCCCTTAACAAGCAATTGTTAGATGCACACTTCAGGTCAGTGTAAGAGATTCTGCCACAACCATCCTCCAAGAAATTGAAATTGAGGGATGAAACAAGAGCCTGATGATGACAGGATGAACCTATACCTGGAATGACATAGGAGAACCAGGCTTTACAAAACCCCTGTGGCTCCTGAATGATATCAGCAGAAGTTAACTCATATAGTCAGCTTGATTTCATGCAAGTCTTTAATAAATCATGTCTGTAAAAATGCAAAGCACAAAAAACTGAGTAAATTGAGGGCCATGAGCAGCTGGGTTTTTCCTACATCTCTCTGTTTTCAAGTTGATATTGTGGTTGTATTTGAAAATGTTGAGATGTAGAAATTCCCTTCTTTTACATAGAAACTGGAGTGCAGCCCAGAAAGATTCACCTTCTCAAACCTTAGGCCAGGTCATAGTTTGAATGACATTCCTTGCTGAAAGGCAACAATGAAGTCCCAATATGTGCTGAACCTGAAGTTCCAAAGCGACGAAGGGAAAGAATAAATTTTAGACCAGAAACATTTTCATTGTGTAGAATCTGCTGTTTCAATACACTTACCAGTATGTTAATGAGACCTTGATAACCTCTGCATTCCTGAGAGTTGTCTCATCTTAAGTAGTAATGCCTCAAATGCAATCCAGTTCTCTGGGAAGCATTGTTGTCTGGCACCAGAGATAGTTGCTGAATCATCTTTATAGAATGGCCTTGCAATTAAATATGATACATTTCAGACCATTTTGTGTTCACTTGATTTAACACAGGAGGTAATATGGAGACACTGGAGGGTTTCATGTCCTGCAAAGTCTCTTTATGGTACATGACTGCATGTTCCCCAACCTGACTATAAGATATTCTTTGGACAAAAAATGCACCAATGAAAAGCCTAATAATTTCTATGAAATTCTGTAGATCGCTTTTGAGAACATTGCAGCTAGCACCTTTGTTGTAGGTCAAGTCCCAATGTTTTGGAGTAATGAGGAGGGAGAGATTTATCGCTGTCCCTTTGAGGAAAAAGAGTCTTGTAGCTTCTGAAAGAGCAGAAAGTGATCTGAGGGAGGAATGGTGGCATGGGGCATTGGAGAAGTAGGCACTTGTAGGAAATATTATATACTCTGATCATTGTGACCAAAGGAATTGTGGGAATCTCTCACTCCTGGAGATCAAGCCCTTACAATTCCAAACTGCTCGCATCTGTCTCATGGTTTTCATTCCTTTCAGAATTCCCTGAAAAATTTTAAGCAACTAGGCCTAATGCATATCCCAGTGGAGGTGCTTGTTCTTGCTTTTCACCACAGGTGTGTGGGTGATTGGAAAAGATGGACTTCCTGGGCATAGTCTGTGTCTCAGAATGAAAGGAATGTATCCACACTGTCACGAGGCACTGTCTGTTAATATGTATAGGGAATGGGAAGAGATGTTGGATCACAGGATCTATGAACCCAGGAAGTTGGCAAGACTCAGGGGTCTTTTGTTTGCTATAAAATGCAATCCTAACTTCTTAGAAAAGAAGAGAAGTCAGCATATGTTGCAGGTAGGGCTACTAAGGCTTTGAGACAACTTATTCTATCCAAGATAAAAGTCTCTGCTGAAGTCAGTATGGCAGCCCTCACTTCCTTATCTACGAGGTGGAAAAGTGTACACTTGGTTTTAGCCAGTTTCATGAATTCCTGGGATTAGGGACCCTGGCAGGCAATTCATTCCCACCACATATAGTGGACTAGGGGGAGATGCAGGGGTCACCAAGACTAACAGAGGATTCAGGGGAAAGGCCCTATGAAGACATTTGTCCTGGTCTGCACAGTCCCGATATATTGCTGTGTCAGGAAACTGGCCTAGGGCCTTAGCAACACTTGCAATGATGGTGATGGTCAGTGACACTTTAGAGCAGAGGATAATGTGGGGTACATCGGTGGGTTAGTTGTAATTTGAACTGGAAGACATCACACCAACTCTGATGTGATGCCAAACTTTTCAATGAATGTTCAAAAAGGATAAAGCTGAACCCTGGGTGTGAGGACTTGTAAGTAGAATTGAGGAGCTGCTGATCTCCCCAATATTGAGAGGAGGGACTTAATCACTAATCAATTATGAAGGAGTCTAGCAAGTTGCTGGCAGTCGAGGGACATTCTATGGTCACTCCACCAGTCAGGCCCCACCACCACAACTATTGCCTTCCAATTAGAGTGCGCTCAGAAATTGTCTTGCTATGATTTTCCAAGTGGCCCTTACACTCACCCATTGATGCAGAAACACCTTCACAATGCGTCTTCACTTGAGGTGTAATTCTCTTGACCTGCCTATTTCCTGTCTGAGAAAAGGCTCTCTGGCACATTTCCATGGACCCTTAACCAGCAACTGGTAGATGCATTCTACAGCTCAGCATCATAGACCCTGGCACAATCAACCTCAAAGAACAAGAAACTGAGGAGTGAAACAAATCTTGATGGGGATGGGATATATCTGGAACTTGAAAACACAGGTTGACCAGGTTTTACGTAAGGCCTGTGTCTCTTGAATGATATCTGCAGAAGTTAATGCATGTATTCAGCAACAATTCATGCATGTCTTTAATAAATTATGTCTATAAGAATGCAAAGCACAAAATCTGATTATTTCAAGGGTCATATGCAACTGGGTTTTGTCTATATCACTGCTTTCAAATAGATATTGTCATTGTGCTGGAAAACAATGAGGTGCAGAAGTCCACTTCTTTTTCAAAGAGACTGCAGTGATTCCCACAATCACTAACCTTAGTCTAGGGGAAACACTGAATGTCATCTCTTGCTGAAAGGCAACAATGAAGTCCTAATATGTGCTAAAATTGAATGTCAAAATGCAAAAATGTAAAAGAATCAATTTTTCTACCTCATGGGCATTTTGATCTTGTAGAACTTGCTGATTCAATAACTTGCCAGAAGGCAGGGATGCCCTCTTTCACCACTACTATTCACCATTTTTCTTGAAACTCTAGCCAGAGCAATTAGAGAGACCAAAGAAATTAGAGGAATACGAATAGGAAAAGAAGAGACCAAACTATTGCTATTTGGTGATGACATGATTCTCTATTTAGAAGACCCTAAGAATTCCACCAGAAAACTTCTGGAACTCATAAATGAATTCAGTAAAGTAGCAGGATATAAAATTAATGCTCATAAATCTAATGCATTTTTATTCATAAGTGATGCATCCTCTGAGAGCGAAATTAGGAAAACTACCCCATTCACATTAACCTGAAAGAAATACTTGGGAATCAATCTAACAAAAGAAGTGAAAGGCCTCTACAATGAGAACTACAGAACACTAAAGAAAGAAGTTAAAGAGCATCTGAGAAGATGGAAAGATCTCCCATGTTCTTGGATAGGTAGAATTAATATTGTCAAAATGGCCATACTTCCAAAAGTGCTATACAAATTCAATGCAATTCCATTTAAAATCCCAATGACGAACCTCATAGAAATAGAGCAAGCAATCATGAAATTCATTTGGAAGAATAAAAGACCCAGAATTGCTAAAGCAATCCTCAGCAAGTAGAGGAGAGCAGGGGGATCACAATACCAGACCTTCAACTATACTACAGAGCAATAGTAACAAAAACAGCATGGTATTGGTACCAAAATAGACAGGTAGATCAACGGTACAGAATAGAGGACACAGAGACAAACCCATATAAATACAGGTATCTCATACTTGACAAAGGAGCCAAAATCATGCAATGGAGAAAAGACAGCCTCTTCAACAAATGGTGCTGGGAAAACTGGAAATCCATATGAAGCAAAATGAAACTAACCCCATATATCTCACCCTGTACAAAACTCAACTCAAAGTTGATCAAGTACCTACAAATTAGACCAGAGACTCTCTAATAGAAGAGAAAATAGGTCCAAATCTTCATCATGTTGGCCTAGGACCAGATTTCCTTAACATGACTCCCAAAGCACAAGAAATAAAACCTGGAATCAATGATGGGGATAAAGTCAAAATAAAAAGCTTTTTCTCAGCAAAGGAAACAATGAGCAATGTGAAGAGAAAGCCTTCAGAATAGGAGAAAATCTTTGCCACACACACTTCAGATAGGGCACAAAATCTTCAGAATCTACAAAGTACTCAAAAATGTTTACACCAAGAACACTAATAACACAATCAACAAATGGGCCATGGAAATGAACAGACACTTTACAGAGGAAGATCTACAAGCAATCAGCAGATTTATGAAAAAATGTTCAACATCACTCGTTACAAGAGAAATGCAAATCAAAACTACCTTAAAATTCCATCTTACCCCAATTAGAATGTCTTTTATTAAGAATACAGGCAACAACAGGTGTTGGCGAGGATGTGGGGAAAAGGGTACACTCATACATTGCTGTTGGGATTGCAAGTTGGTGCAGCCACTCTGGAAAGCAGTGTGGAGATTCCTTAGAAAACTTGGAATGGATCCACCATTTGACCCTGCTATCCCACTCCTTGGCCTATACCCAAAGGACTTAAAATCAGATTGCTACAGTGATGCAGCCACATCAATGTTCATAGCTGCTCAATTCACAATAGCTAGATTATGGAATCAACCTAGATGCCCTTCAGTAGATGAATGGATAAAGAAACTGTGGTATATATACACAATGGAATATTACTCAGCCATAAAGAAAAATAAAATTATGGCATTTGTAGGTAAAGGGATGATGTTGGAGACTGTTATGCTAAGTGAGATCAGCCAATCTCAAAAATCCAAAGGCCGAATGGTCTCTCTGATAAATGAATGATGATGCATAATGTGGGGGGTGGGGGGAGGGTTGCAATAATGGAGGAAGGATAGATAGCATAGAGGGAAGGGAGGGGTGGGGTCCGGGTGGGGGGTAAAAATAATAACAAAAATTGTGACAGACACCATTGCCCTGTGTACATGCATGAATGCACAGATGGTGTGACTCTACTTTGTGTACAACCAGTGAAGCAATAGCTGTACTCCACTTGTGTTCAATGAATCAATAAGTAAATAAAAAATAACTTGCCAGCATATTAATGAGATGGTGCAAACCTCTGAATTCCTGTGAGTTTTCCCTTCTTCAGGAATAGTGCCCCTAACAGTGCCTGAACTCCAAGTCTCTGGAGAAGCACTTCTTGATAGTACCACAGATGCTTGCTGAATACTCTTTAGAATGGCCTGGAACATAAATCTGATACTTATTGAACTATTTTGTGGTCACTTGATTGAATTGAGTAAGTATTGTAGACACACTGGTTGGTTGGCATGATTTGAAGAGGCTGTTTAAGACAGATGATTGCATTTTCCCTGACCTGACCATGTGATATGCTTTGGAGAAAAACCACCTTGAAAAGAGCCAATTAATTTCTATCAAACTCTTTAGATCATTTTTGAGAACAATGTAGTCACCATCCTTTGTTGCAGGTCAAATACCAAAATCTCGGGAGTAATGAGGAGGGAAAGATTTAACCTGTCTCTTTGAGGAGCAAGAATGCTGTAGCTGCTGAATGAGTAGACAATGATCCATGGGGAGCATGGTGGCATGTGGCAGTAGGAGATGTAGGCACTTGTAGGAAACATTATATATTCTGATCTTTGGGACCAAAGAAAATTCAGTGAATCTTTCACACGCGAACACCAAGTCCTTACAATTCCAATCTCCTCACACTTGTTTCATTCTTTTCATCATTCTCAGCCTTTTCCTTGGCTAAATTCTCAGTCACTGGGCCTAATGCAAATCCCAGTTGGAGGTTCTAGATCTTGCTATTCACCTCAGGTATGTGAGTGCTTGGAAAATTTGGATTTTCCAGGCATAGTCTGTTTCTCTGAATAAGGGAATATCTCATCAACTTCACGAGGCACAGTCTGTAAATATGTATAGTGAATGGAAAGACGTGATGGATCACAGGATTTATGAACCTATACATAATATTTACAAAGCAAAAATATTATCCACATTCAGTTTTCAAAATCCACTATTTATGTGTGCAGGAATTCCTCAACATTACTTGCAGTGAGAAGTTTTTGGAGAAAGTCTTGTCCATTGAACTGTCAGTCCTTCATTTCTCCACAAAATGCTGCTACATTGGTTTTGATTCCACTCAAGAAATGGCTAACTTTTTTTTTCCAGTGCTTCTGAGACATTGGAGCAAAAGAGAAGAGAGCTACAATATGTAAAATGGTGTAGGCTATCATGCGGGAGTTTGCTTTGGAAGGGTGGGGAATTTTTTGGCTCATGGAGGAGAGCACAAGTATTTTGTCTCCCCAGGGTTTTTCTCTGAGCATTGAAAAACTTGGGTTTCAATGAATGGCTGTGCTGTCTTCCTAGCTGTGCTGCACATACCGTCTGTAGTCACAGAAGACGATATGATAGCACAAGCACATCACGGTTGCCATGGCATCCAACATCTCTTGAATTTTGTTCAGAAAAATTCTGGCCCAACTGTGCTGGTAGGAGGGAAGAAGAAGCAGCTAAATGCCAGATGTGTTGCATTTTCCACAAATGGGATCCAACCTCTTATGCTAGGAGAAGAGAAATAAGAATATGTTGTGGGAGGGGCCCCTCTGGCTTTGAGATCACTTATTACACCCAAGATAAGATTCCTGCTGAAACCTGAAATGCTGTCATACCGTCCATTTCCACGAGGGGGCAATATGCTCCCTTGGAGGAAGAAGGCATCATGATTTTCTGGAAATGGGGACAAAGTTGTAGGTAATTGGTCCCCAGAAAGTTTAGTGGACCAGGGAGAGATGCAGTGGTGCTAGGAGGATGCTTGAGTCACCAAGCATAGTACAGGCCTCAGGCTCATGGCACTATGAAGATATTTATCCTAGTCTGCACTCATGTGGTATAATGCTGAGTGGGGAAACTGGCCCAGGACCTTACCATCCACTCCCAATGATTGCCAATGACATTTCAGAGCAGAGGAGAATGCTGTGCAGCTCGGTGGGTTAGATGAAGATTGAACATAATACATCACAACAAGTCTGCTGTGATGGCAAACCTTTCCATGAATGTCCCAAAAGGAGGCAATTGGAACCTGGGATTTAAGTCTTCTAAGTAGATGTGAGAAGCTGCTGAGCTCATCAATGTTGAGAGGAAGAACTTAATCATTAATCAATTAGGAAGGAGGCTAGAAAGTTGCTGTCATTTGAGGAGAAATATTCTATGCTTACTCCAAAGGACAGACCTCACCATGTCACCTATTGCACTACAGTTACAGTGCACTCAGAATTTGTCTTGCTGTGATTTTCCAGAGTCCTTCCATTCACCCATTAATGCAGAAACACCTTCACAATATGTCTTCACTTAACAAGTAATTCTCTTGACCTGCCTATCTCCTGCCTGAGAAAGGCCCTCTGGCACATTTCCAAGACTCCTTGATCAGCAACTCCTTAATGCAGACTAGAGGTCAGTAACACAGACTCTGGCTCAAAGATCCTCCATGAATGAGAATCTGAGGAAAGAAACAAGTGCCTGATGAGGACAGGTTGAGCCTGGAACTTGAATGATATATGGAAAACAGGCCTTACATAACCCCTATGACTCTGGAATGATACTAACAGAAGATAATTCATGTATTTAGCTCCAATGAATCCAAGACTTTGAAACATAATGTCTATAAAAGTGCAAAGCACAAAAACCTGAGTAAGTCATGGGTGAAGTGAGGCTGTGTTTTGTCTACATCTCTATGTTTTCAAGATGAGATTGTGGTTGTGTTGGAAAACTTTGAGGTGTAGAAGTCCACTTCATTGTTGAGACATTTGAGTTAACTCCACAGAGCTTCTCCATAGCAAATGTTAGTGCAGGTGATATTTTGAATGTCATTTCTTGCTGAAAGGCAACAATGAAGTGCCAGTATGGACTAATCTGAACTTCAAAATATGATAATGGAAGAGAATTAATTTTAGAACCTAGTGAGAATTGTCATCTTATAGAACTTTCTCATTCAATGCACTTGCCAGGCTTTTAATGAGACTGTTATAACCTCTGCATTCCTGAGAGTTGTCTCATTCCCAGGAATACTGTCTATTTATAAATCCAGGTCCCTGGGGAAGCATTTCTGTCTGCCACCACAGGAGCTTGCAGAATGCTCTTTTTATAATGGGATTACAATTAAATCTGATACTTTTCCAACCATTTTTTATTCACCTGATTGACCAGAGGAGGACATGCTGAGACACTGGAGGGTTGCCTTGATGTGAAGAGATTCTTTGAAGTAATTGACTGCATGTTCTGCAGATGTGACTACATGATATGCTTTGGAGAAAACATCACTGCAATGAAAAGCCAATTAATTTCAATCAAAATCTGTTGATCACTTTTGAGAACAACCCAGCCAACATCCTTTGTTGCAGGTCAAATCTCAATTTAAGGGAGTAAACAGGAGAGAAATATTTATCCCTGACCCTTTAAGGAGCAAGAGTGTTGTAGCTGGCCAACAAGCAGACAATTATCTGAGAGAAATATGGAGTCATGTGGCCATAGGAGAAGTAGGCATTTGTAAGAAATATTATATGCTCTGATCTTTGGGACCAAAGGAAATTGGTGGAATCTATCCCATCTGAACACCAAGCTCTTCCAATCCCAAATTCCTCACACCTGTCTCATTCTTTTCATTCCTCCTGGACTTTTCCTTGGGGAAATGCTAAGAATGAGGCTAAATATATATCCCAGTGGAGGTGCTGAATCTTGCTTTACACCTCAGGTATGTGGGTGCTTAGAAATGTTGGATTTCCTGGGCAAAGCCTCTTTCTCTGTTTAAGGACATGTCTCATAAACCTCATGAGGCATAGCCATAAAATATTTATAGGTAAAGGAAAGAGGTGATGTCTTACAGGATCTATGAACCCATGAATGATATTTGCTCGGAGAAACATAATCCCCATTCAGTTTTCAAATGTCCAGCATTTTTCTGTGGAAGAATTTCTCTCAATATCTTTGCAATGGGATGTTTTGGACAAAATCCTGTCCATTGAACTGTCAGTTCTTCATTTCTCAGCAAGGTGTTGCTAACCTGGTTCTGATTCCACTCAACATATGCCTGACTTCTTTGCCAGTGCTCCTGGGACATGAGACCAAAAGAGAGGAGATGTACAATATGTAGATTGAAGGGACTGGTATGTCAGAATTTGGTATAAAAGGGCGTGGAATTTTCATGTTGCAGAATGCAGCTTTTGTCTTTCCCTCAGGCTTGATACTGGACCTTGGGCCTGTTGAGTTTCCATAAATGGCTAGAGTGTCATCCTAGCAGGGCTGCACAATCCATCTGCAATCACAGAATGCGATATGATAGCACAGTTGCATCACAGTTGCTATGACATCTGGAATATCTCCAACACCTGGATGCTGAAGAGGAACCTTCAAGAGAAGTGCTGACCCAGTTGTGCTGGCAGGAGGGAAGAAAGAACAGGCAAGTCCCAAGTATCCTTTGTTTTCCACGAAGGCAATCCTAAACTCTTAACCCAGGAGAAGAGAAATCAGAGAGTGTTGTGGGTGCAGACCATCTGGCTTTGAAACATCTGACTAAAACCAAGATAAGGGACTCTGCTGAAGCCTGAAAGGCTGCCATACTATCCATGTCCACAAGGGCCTGATGTGCTCACTTGACCTCAGGAGACATCATGATTTCATGGAAATGGGGACAAAGCTGCAGGCAGTTATTCCCTACCAGGTGTAGTGAACCACTGAGAGATGTGGGGTACCTGAGGATGCATGAGTCACCAAGCGTAGCACAAACCTCTGACATATGGCCCTACAAAGACACACATCCTGGTCTGCAGCCACCTGATACATTGCTGAATTTGGAAACTGGCCTAGGGCTTTAGCAGCCACTCACAACGATGGCTAATGACCTATTAGAGCAGAGGATCATGATGGCAGCTTGGTGAAATAGGTGAAGTTTGAACTGGAAAACATCCACACCAACTCTGCTGTGATGCCACACCTTTCCAGGAATACCTCAACAGGAGACAGCTGGAGCAAGAAATTTAAGACTTGTAAGTAGAATTGAGTAGCTGCTTCATTCCCTGATATGGAGAGGAGGGAGTTAATCACTAATCATTTAGGAGGGGGGCTAGGAAGTTGCTGTCAATCATGAAGAGACATTCTGTGCTCACTACATTAGCCAGGCCTCACCACCTCTGCTGTTGCCTTACTACTAAGACTGATATCTTCCTTACAAACAGAAAATGTCATGCTCTGTATTTCAAATTGGCCTTTCTACTCAACCCTTGATGTAGAAGCACCTTCAAAATGTGTCTTCAATTAAGTTGTAATTCTCTTGACCTGCCTTTCGCCTGTCTGAGTAATGGCCCTCTGGCACATTTCCAAGGAACCCTTAACCAGTAGCTCATAGATGTAGGCTACAGGTCTGTGTCACAGAACCTGGCACAATGGTCATCCAAAAATATGAAAGTGTGGGATTAAGCGAGTGCCTGATGAGAACAGGATGAGTCTTTGTCTCGAATGATACATGGAAACCAGGTTTTACATAACCCCTATGGCTCTGGAATGATATTATCTGATGTTAATTGATGTATTCAGGGCCAAAGCATACAAGTCATTGTGAAATGGTGCCTATAAATATGCAAAGCACAAAAACATGAGTAAATTGAGGGCCATGAGTAGTTGTGTTTTGTCTACATCTCTCTTGTTTCAAGTTGATATTGTGGTTGTGTTGGAAAACGTTGAGGTGTAGAAGTCCACTTAGATTGCTAAGAAACTGTAGTGAAGCCCAGAAAACTTCTCCATTGCAATCCCTAGTGCAGATGATATTTTGTATGTCATTTCTTGCTGAAAGGCAACAAAGAAGTGCCAGTACATGCTAATCTGATCTTCAAAACGCGAAAATGGAAGAGAATCAATTTTAGATATTGTGAGTATTTAAAGCTTGTAGAACTTGCTCATTCAATGCTCTTCACAGCATATCAATGAGACCATTATAACCTCGGTGCTCCTGAGAGTTGTCTCATCTCCAAAAATACTGCCTCTTTAGAAATTGAGGTCTCTAGGGAAGCATTTCTGGCTGGCACAAAACATGATGGTTGAATACTGTTTTTGGAAAGAGTTTCCAGTTATATCTGATACATCTCCAACCATTTTGTGTTCACTTGATTGAACAGAGGAGGAAATGTTGAGATACTGGAGGCTAGCATGATCTCTTTGAGATATATGACTGCATGTTCTGTAGACCTGATTATGTGATATACTTTCCAGAAAAACCCCAAGCCAGAGCCAAATAAGTTCTATCGAATTCTGTAGAAGGCTTAGGATAATGATCCAGCCAGAAACTTTCATTGCAGAACAAATTCCAATCTCTAGGTAGTCTTGAGCAGACAAAGATTTATTCCAGGCCCTTTAAGGAAAAAGAGAGTTGTAGCCCTTCAACAAGCAGAGAGCCATCTAAGGGTACCATGGGGGCATTTGGAAGTAGAAGTAGGCATTTGTAGGAAATGTTATATGCTCTGATCTTTGGGACCACAGGAAATTGAGGGAATCTTTCACACCTGAGCACCAAACACTTACCATCACAAACTGCTCACAACATTCCCTTTGTTTATATTCTGGTTGACCTTGTTTTGAGGAAATTCTAAACAGCTGGTCCAAATGCATACCATAGTGCAGGTGCTGGACCTTGATTATCACCTTAGGTACATGGGTCTTTGGAAAAGATTGTTGTCCTCAGAAAAGTCTGTTCCCCTAATTAGGAAAAATCCCAGGATTTTGGTGATGTGAAGTGTGTAAATATGTATATGGAATGAGAAGAATTGATGGTTCACAAGAACTGTGAATCCATGAATAATGCTTGCCCAGAAAAAAAAATCATTTGCAGTTTTCAAACTTCTAGAATGTTATGTTTCCAGGAAGTCCTCTCAACATTCTTTGCAGTGTGATTTCTTGCAGGATGTCCTATCCATGTAACTCTCAGTCCTTCATTTCTCTGCAAATTGCTACTAGCCTGGGTTAATGCCACAAATGACATGTATGTTTACCAGTGCTCCTGGGACATGAGAACAATAGAGAAGAGAGCTACAGTATGCAGAGTGCAAGAGCCTGGCATATGGGAGTTGTGTTTGAAAGGACATTTAGTTTTCTGTCTCATGTAGGAGAATGCAGGCTATTGTGTTTCCAGGGCTTTATTCTGGGCCTTGAGCAACATGGGTTTCCATCAATGGCTTTGCTGTTAGCCTACCTACACTGCACATATGACCTGCAGTCAAAGGCCATATGACAGCACAATGCCATCACAGTTGCCATGGCAACCAGAATATCTTCAGGTTCTTGCTACTGCAGAGGGACCTTCAAGAAAAGCTCTTTTCCAGCTAGACTGGAAAGAGTGAAGGGGAAACAGGTGAGTCTCAGGGGTCTTTTTATATCCCCATATGTGATTTCTCTAAAGAGGAATCAAGGTGTATAGAGAGCATGCCCCAATGACTTTTGGGACATCCACCTTCATCCAAGATAAGGGACCTTGCTGAAACCTGGCAATGATTGCCAATGACATTTCAGATAAGAGGAGCATGCGGGGTGGATCGGAGGGTAAGGTGAAATTTGGTCCGGGAAACGACGAGAAAAAAGTCTGGTGTCAAACAACAACTTTGCCCAAAGGCCAAACAGGAACACAACTGATACCTGGAATATAGGACTTCTAAGTACAAGTGAGGAGCTCTTGATCTCCCCAATGTGTTGAGCTGGTGGTCTTCACTAAACATTTAAGGTGGAGGCTCTCAAATTGCTGGAACTCTAAGAGGGACATATAATGCATACTCCACTGACCAGGTGACACTACCTCTGCAGTTGATCTACAATTAGGGTGCACTCAGAAATTGTCTTTGTATGAGATTCCAAGGGGTCCATCAACACACCTCTTGGTATAGAAACACTTTCACAATGGGTCATCACTAAAGGTGTAATTCTCTTGACCTTCCTATCACCTCTCTGAAGAAAGATGCTCTGCACAATTCCAAAGACACCTTAACCAGCAGATTAAAGATGCTGACTACAGGCCAGTGCCATACACCCTGGAAAAATGATCCAATTAAAACTTAAAATTGGGGGATGAAACAAGTGCCTGATGAGGGTAGGATGAGCACATTGTTACAGGGCATCACACAAAATTTGAACATGCATCTAGCTGAGACAGGAAAGTTAGAAAGCCTGGAAGTTGAATATTCACTCAGGGATGAGCAAAGGATATTTCTTGTGCACTAAATGCAGATGGGTGATGGAGAGGAAAGCAACTTCTGTGAAGTGACTCTAAAATAGGTTGTCCTTGAGAGTGGTCTTTCCAAACATTCCAGGAAAATTCTTCAGCTGCAAAGTGCTATGAAATTTCAGCAAGACATAGGGAGCAGATCCATCTGTCATCAAGGATAGTTACTGAGCACAAGTGCAATTACTGAAGACCTCAAGCCCCACTCCCATTGCTGACACTACTGCAAAGCTTACAAAGGATAACTCATTAAGCATATGCAGATTTAGCTTTTCCAAAATATGACCTGGACATAAAGGCCTTCCTTCACCACAGCATGTGCACACAGCACTGCGATTTACACAAGTACAAATTTGCATAAGGACTGCTCAGTGCTGACTCTGGAATTAAAGTCTGCACTACAACATTGCAAATCTAAATAAAAACATCTCTATTACAATGCAACAATGAAGACACAGTATGTGTAAAATCTTAACTTGAAAAAGAGATAAAACAATGGAAGTATGAAAAGTGTGATAGGACTTAGGGTGTAGGAAAAGGAGATCCTACAGCATAACAAAATTCCAAGTCCTGATTTGTTAGAATTATGGGTATCCAAACAAATCATGCCATATAATTATTGTCCCTGATTTCATGTCTTCAATAGGATTATTTTAAATAGAATTTCTTGGGTCAACCCCACACTAACATAAAAATCAAATTGCTTTCATTTTCTTGCTAAAAATCAGAATATACCATCCTTCACCAGTCCTGGTTGAGATACTGGATTTTTGGCATGATTTGAATAGGCTTCTTAAGGAAGAGGACTGAATGTTGTGCAGGCCTGACTATGTGATATGCTTTGCAGATAAACCCACTCAAGGCAGAGTGAAATAAGTTCTATCAAATTATGTAGATGGCATTGTATAATAATCCCATCAGAAACATTTGTTGCAGGATAAATTCCAATGTCTAGGTAGTCATAAGGAGACAAAGTTTTATCCCAGTCTCTGTAAGGAAAAACAGAACTGTAGCTCCTCAAGGAGCAGAAAATTATCTGAGGAAAACAAGGAGTCATGTAGCAGTAGAGGAAGTAGGACTTTGTAAGAAATAGCATATGCTATGATTTTGGGACCAAAGGAAATTGAAGAAATGTTTCACACCTGAACTACAAGCCTCACCATGGCAAACTGCTCACACTTGTCTTTCTTTTATTCCTCCTGACATTTATCCTTGAGGAACCTCTAGCAATTTGGGCCCAATGCATACCCAAGTGGCAGCCCTGAACCATGGTTCTCACCTCAGGTAAGTGGATGTTTTAAAAAGGTAATTTTCCTGGGTAAAGTCTGTTTCCCTAATTAGGGAATGTCTCTGAATCTTGGCGAGACAAGGTGTGTAAATATGTATAGGGAATGGGAAGAGGTGATCACTCCCAGGAGGTGTGAATCCATGAATAATATTGGATTAGAGAAAAAAATTTCCACATTCAGTTTTCAATCTTCCAGTAGTTGTGTTTGCAGTAATTCTTCTCAACATTCATGCAGTGAGATTTTTTGCAGAAAGTTCTATCCTTTGAATGGTGAACCCTTCATTTCTATACAAAATGCTGCTACAATAGATTGATCACATTCAAGAAATGTGTAACTTGTTTCCACGTGGTCCTGGGACGTGAGAGCAAGAGAGAGGAGATTTACGGTATGCAGAGTGGAAAGGGCTGCCATGCAGGAGTTTGGTTTGTAAGGGTGTGGAGTTTTCTGGCTCATATAGGAGAATGCAGGGTTTTTTTCTCATTCCAGGGCTTGCCACTTTGCTTGAGCAACATGAATTTCCGTGAATGGCTTTGATGTCATGCTAGCTGTGCTGTATATACAGCCTACAATCACAGAAAGGACATATGACACCACAGTAGGGTCACAGTTGCCATGGCAAACAGAATCTCTTCATGTTTTGGCTACTGTGGAGGAACCTTCAAGAAAAATTCTTTTCCAGCTGTGCTGGGAAGAGTAAAGAGGAAGCAGCCAAGTGCCAGGGTTCTCTTGTTTTCCACAAATGTAATGCAAACCTATTGACACAGGAGAAGAGAAATCAGGGTGTTTAGTGGGCATGTCCCCTTCGAGTTTTAGACATCAGACTTCATCCAAGATAAGGGTCCATGCTGAAACCTGACAGGTAGCCTTATCATCCATGTCTGTGAGGGGTCAATGTTCTCAATGGCACCAGCAGGAATTATGATTTCCTGAGAATGGGGACCCCTGTGGGAAATTGGTTCCCACCAGGAGTAGTGGAGCAGGGAGAGAATCAGAGATGCCCAGGGATATGTGGGTAAAGAAGCCTACAACACACCCCAGGGCCATGGCCCTACGAAAATGTTCCTGATGGTCTGGACACACTTGGCTTATTGCTGAGTCAGAAAACTGGCCTAGGGCATTACAAGCCCCTCACAATGATGGCCAATGACATTTCAGAGAAGAACAGCAAGTGGGGCAGCTTGGTAGCTTAGTTGAAATTTGAGCCTGGAAACAACACATCAACTCTGATGTGATGCCACACTTTTCCACGAATGCCCCAACATGAGACAGATGGAACCTCAGATTTAGGACTTCTAAGTAGAAGGGAGGATCAGGTGAGCTCCCCAATGCGTTTAGGAGGGTTTTCATCAATAAACATTTAGGATGGAGGCTATCAAGTTGCTCTCAATCTAGGAGTGACATTCAATGCTCACTCCACCGTCCAGTCACATCCACCTCTGCTGCTGTATAACAACTAGGGTGCACTTAGAAGTTGGTTTGCTGTGATTTTCCAAGGGGTTCCTCAAATCACCCTTTGATGCAGAAACACTTTCTCAATGTGTCTTCACTGTAGGTGTAATTCTCTTGACCTGTCTAACTTTTTCTGAACAAAGACCCTCTCACATTATCAAGGTGAACTACACCTGCACCTTGAAGATGCCAACTACAGTCCAAGGTCACAATCCCTGCAACAATGATCCTCCAAAAATGTGAAATTGAGAGATGAAACAAGTGCCTGATGAGGGCAGGGTGAACACATTTTTGCAGGGCATTTCAATATTTGAAGATGCATCAGGCTGAAATCGAGGAATGGCAGAAACCCTGGAAATTGAATATTCCAACAAGGGTTAGTAAGGATATCTCTTGTGCTCTAAATGAAAATGGAGAGGAAATAAACTTCCGTGAAGAGACTCAAAAGAGGTTGTCCTTGTGAGTAGTTTCCACAAACATTCCAGGAACTTTCTTCAGCTGCAAAGTGCTATGACAATACAGGAAAAGGAAAGAACCTCTTACTGTGGGCCAGATCCTTGTGTAAGCAAGTGATGCAATACACTTGCAGCATATTGATGAGACCATGACAACCTCTGTGTTCCTGAGAGTTGTCTCATCTTCAGGAACACTGACTCTTAAGAAATCTAGGTCTCTGGGGATTCACTTTTTTCTGGCACCACAGCTGCTTGCTGAATACTCTCTTTAGAAAGGGCTTCCATTTAAATCTGAGACTTATACAAACATTTTGTGTTCACTTAATTGAAGAAAGGAGGGAAGGTTGAGATACTGGGGGGTTGGCATGATCTGAAGAGTCTCCTTAAGATTGATAAGTGCATGTTGTGGAGGACTGAAAATGTGATATGCTTTGAAAAAATTCACTGAAGGCAGATGCAAAAAATTTCAATCAAATTCTGTTGATGGCTTTGGAGACAAATCCAGTGAGTAACCTTTGTTGCATGTCCAATCCCAATGTCTACGGAGTCATGAGGAGGCAAAGTTTTATCCCTGTCCTGTAAGGAAAAAAAGTTGCAGCACCTCAATGAGCAGAAATTATTGGACAGAAACGTGAAAGCTTGTATCAGTAGAAGTCAGCCTTTGTAGGAAATAAATGCTCTGATCTTTGTTACTAAAAGGAATTGAGGGAAACTTTCACACTTGCACACCATCGCCTTACCATCACAAACTGCTCACACCTGTCTCTTTCTTTTCATTCCCCCTGGTCTTCTGCTTGAGGACATTCTAAACAGCTGGGCTAAATGCATAAGGGACTGTAGGTGTTGCAAATTGTTTTTCCCCTCAGGCAATTGGGTGGTTGTAAAAGATGGTTTCCCTGGGAATATTCTGTTTCCCTAATTAGGGAATGTCTCAGCATCTTGGTGAGGCACAGTGTGTAAATATGCATAGGGAATGGGAAGAAGTTATGGGTCACCAGATCAATGAATCCATGAATAGTATGTTTTCAGAGAAAATATCATCTACATTCAGTATTCAAACTTCCAGTAGTTATGTTTGCAGGAATTTCTCGCAACATTCTTCCCAGTGAGACTTTTTTCAGACAGTCCTATCCATTGAACTGTCAGTACTTCATTTCTCCTCAAAGTGCTGCTATCCTGAAATGATCCCAATGAAGAAATGGCTCACTTGTTTCCATGTGCTCCAGGGAAGTGAGAGCAAGAGAGAAGAGAGCTGCATTTTGCACATTGGAAGGGGCAGACATGCAGGGAATTGGTTTGTAAGGGCGTGGAATTTTCAGGCTCATGTAGGAGATTGCAGGTTTTTTATCTTTCCAGGGCTTGTTGCTGGCCTTGAGAAACATAGGTTTTCATGAATGACTTGACTATCATCCTAGCTGTGAGGCACATACTGTCTGCAATCACGGAAAGGACATATGATAGCACAATGACATCACAATTGCCAGGGAAACCAGAATCTCTTCAGGTTGTTTCTACTGTGGAAGAAGCTTCAAGTAAAGCTCTTTTGCAGCTCTTCTGGGAAGAGTGCAGAGCACATAGCAGAGTCCCAAGGGTCTTTTCTTGGGTCCAAAAGTCATCCTAACCCCTGAACACAGAGAAAGAGGAATCAGGGTGTGTAGAGGGCATGTCTCATTGGGTATTGAAACATGAGACTTCATCCAAGATAAGGGACCCTACTGGAACCTGACAGTTTGCCATATTGTCCATGCTTTGTGAGGGTGTGATATGCGCACTTGGTAACAGCAAGCATTATGATTTCCTGGGAATGGGGAACCCTGTGGGCAAATATCTCCACCAGGATTAGTGGATCTGGGAGTGAGTCAGGAGTCCCAGAGGACAGTTGGATATCCAAGCCAAGCAGAGGTCCCAGGAGCATGGCACTAGTTTGACAATTCTGCTTGTCTGGATTCACTCAGTTCATTGCTGAGTCAGGAAACTGTCCTACGGCATTAGCAGCCCCTCACAATGACGGAAAATGACATTTCATAGAAGCAGAGCATGAGGGGAGGCTCAGTGGGTTAGGTGAAGTTAGAACCAGGAAACATCATAAAATTCATATGATGCCACACCTCTCCCTAAATGCCCCAAGAGGAGTCAGCTGAAACATGTGATTTAGGATTTCTACATACAAGTGAGGTGTGACTGAGATTCCCAACATGTTGAGGAGGGTGTTCATCAATGACCATTTGTAGGGAAGCCAGTAAGTTGCTGGCAATCTTGGAGAGACCTCCTATGCTCACTCCACTGGTCAGGCACCACCATGTCTGCTATTGTCTTACAATTATGGTGCACTCAGAAATTGTGTTGCAATGAATTTCCAAGGGGAACTTCCACTCTTTGTTTAATGAAGAACCACTTTCACAATGTGTCTTCATGAAGGTGTAGTTCTCTTAACCTTCCTATCACCTGTCTGTACAGGAACAATTGCATCTTTCCAAAGCATTTTAACCAGCATCTTGAAGATGCAGACTACAGACCCGTGTCATACATCCTGAAACAAAGATCCTCCAAAAACATGATATTGAGGGATGAAACAAGTGCCTAATGAGGGCAAAATGCACACTTTGTTACAGGGCATCACACAAAATTTGAACATCGACCCGGCTGAAAGTGAGGAATGGTAGAAAGCCTGGAAGCTGAATATTCAAAGAGGGAGGACTAAGGATATTTCTTGTGCACTAAATGAAGAAGGGTGTTGGAGAAGAAACCATCTTCTGTGAGGGGACTCTAAAAGATCTTGTCCTTGTGAGTGGTCCCCACAAACACTCCAGGAACTTTCTTCTGCTGCTATGGAAGTACAGCAAGAAGTGGGGATCAGATTGTTGTGTAAGGAAGGATAGTTACAGGTCGCCAGTGCGACTGCTGAAGAACTAAGTGTCCACCCCCATTTCTGACTCTATCCTGAAGTTTACAGGGGATACCTCAATAAGCATATGCAGATTCACCTTTCCTGGCATAAAATCTAGTAGGATAGGCCTTCATACACCACAGCAAGTACACCTGAGCACTTCAATTTCCACAAGTACAAATTTGCATATGAAACAATGAATGTTGCCTCCATAAATAAAGTATAGAGCACAACATTGCAAATCTTTAAAAAATCATTTCTGTTACAATGCAACAATGAAGACTCAATACGTGTGAATTCATAAATTGAGAAACAGAAAGCAGGCGAAGTGTGAATGGTGTGATAGGACTTAGGGTGCAGGAAAAGGAGATCCTACAGCATGTCGAAATTTCAAGTACTTATGTGTATGAATTACAGGCATCCACACCAATCATGACAGATAAACTAAAGTCTATGATTTCATTTCTGCAATAGGTTTTTTTAAAATAGGATTTGTTGAATCATCCCTGCAGTAGCATCAGATTCAAATCATTCCCATTTCTGTGATAAAATTTAAAACATAGCATCCTAAACCCATCCCTACACAGCATCTCTTTAGTCATCCCTCAAAATTAACAACAGTCAGAAAAAATGCTTCAGTAGTAATTAACCTGGAACTCGAGCGATACAGGGAGACCAGGCCTAACAGAGCCCCTGTGACTGTTGAATGACATTAGTGGAAGTTTACTTTTGTATTCAGTGCCAATTCAAAAAGTCCTTAAAAATTGATGTTTCTAAACATGATGAGCACAACAAACACAGTACAGCAAAGGCTACCTGCAGCTGTGCTTTTTCTATATCTCTTGGTTTTCAAGTTGATATTATGCTTATGTTGGAGTACATGGAGGTGAAGAATGCATTTATTTTGCAGAGAGACTACAGTGTGCCCCCAGAATTTTTCTCCTTCACAAGCAGTGCTTCTATCAGTATTTTGAGAATCATTCACTGCTGAAAGGCAACAATGAAGTCCCAAAATGTTCTCAGTCTGATCTTCAAAAACTGACAATGGAGAAGAACACATTTTAGAAATGGGTGAACATTTTCATGTTGTAGAACTTGCTGATGCAATGCACTTGCCAGCATATTAATGAGAACATTACACCTTCTGTGTTGCTGAGAGTTGTCTCATCTGGATGAATACCATTTTTTAAGAAATCCATGTCTCTGTGGAAGAATCTTTCCAGGCACAAGAGCTGCTTGATGAACACTCCCTTTACAATAGATTTCCAACTCAATTGAGACTTATCAAACCATTTTGTGTTCACTTGCTTCAACAGAAGAGGAAAGGTAGATACTGGAGAGTTGGCATGATTCCAAGAGGCTCCATAAGGTATATGACTTCATGATGTGTAGGCCTGATACTGTGTTATGCTTTGCAGAGAAACCAACCATAGCAGATGCAAATACTTCCTTTAAAATTCTGTAGAAGTCTTTGGAGAACAACCCATCCAGAAGAATTTTTTTGCAGGTCAGATACCAATACCTAGATATTCATGAGGAGACAAAGTTTAATCAGTGTCCCTTTAAAGAAAAAAAGAATTGTGGCTTCCCATTGAGCAGACAATAATAAGAGGGAACCATGGAGGCATGTGGCAGAAGGAGACATTTCCTTTTATGGAAATATTATATGCTGTCATCGTTGGGACTGAGGGAATTGAGGGAAGGGGAATTGAGGGAAGCTTACACACCTGTAGACAAATTCCTTACCATTGCAAACTGTTCAAACCTGTTTCTTTCTTTTCACTCCTCATGGCCTTTTCCTTGAGGATATTCTAACCAGATGGGTCCAATATATACCCCAGCAGAGGTGCTGGGCCTTGCTTTTCACCTCAGGTATGTGGGTGCCTGAAAAAGTTGGTTTTCCTGGGAAACATCTGTATCTATAATTAGGGAATGTGTCAGCATGGTGGCAAGGCACACTGTGTAAATATGCATAGTGAATGGGAAGAGGTGAAGTAGCACAGGCTATGTGAATCCATGAATAATATTTGCTCAGGGAAAAAATTATCCACATTCACTTTCCAAATGTTCAGTTGTTATGTTTGCAGGGATTTCTCTGAACATTCCTTACAATGAGATTATTTGCAGAAAGTTCTATCCGTTGAACTGTCAAGCCTTCATTTCTACTCAAATTGCTGCTACTATGGTTTTGATCCCACTCAAGGAGTGTCCAAATTGTTTCCGTTGCTCTTGGGACATGAAAGCAAGTAAGAGGAGAGCTACAGTATGTAGGTGGAAGGGGCTGGCATGTGGGAGTTTGGTTTGGAAGGTTCTGGAGTTTTCTGGCTCATGTAGAATAAGATTTTTCTCTATCCAGGGCTTGTTGCTTGGTCCTGAAAAACTTGGTTTTCCAAGAATTGTTTGACTGCCATCCAAGCTGTGCTGGAGTTAAGACTACTGTCACAGAAATGCAATATGACAGCACAATGGCATCACGGTTACCATGGCGACTGGAATGTCCTCAGGCTTTGGCTACTGCAGAGAATCCCTGAGGATGAATTCTTTTCCAGTTCTTCTGCCAATTGTGAAGAGGAAGCAGGTGAATCCCAGAGGTTGTGTGCCACAATTTGGATGATTACCTCTTACACAGTAGAGGAGAAATCAGGGTGTTTATAGGATGTGTCCCCTTGAACATTGTTACAACTGACCTCTTCCATAAACAGGGACCCTGTTGAAACCTGACAGGTTGCAACATCATCCAAGTACTCGAGGTGGGGATGTGCTCACTTGGATGCAGCTCACATTATCATTTAGTGGAAATGGGGACCCATGAAGGCAATTTGTCCCCACTCAGAGTTGTGGTCCAATGAGAGAAGCAGGACTGCTGAGGACAGGTGGATTACCAAGCTTAGAACATGCCCCAGTGGAATGGATCTACATAGACACTCCTGCTTTTCTGGATTCACTGGGTACATTGTTGAGTCTGGAAACTGGCCTAGGGCATGAGCAATTACAATGATGGCAATGACACTTCAGAGAAGAGGGCATGTGGGGCAGCTTGGTTCGTTAGGTGAAGTATGAACTGCGAAACAGCACACAAGCCCTGCTATGATGCTACAGCTTTCCACAAAGGCCCCTACAGGAGACAGCTGGAACTTGGGTCTTAGAACTTCTAAATACAAGTGAGGACTGGTGGAGTTCTCCAAAATGTTGAGCAGGGTGCTCATGACTAAACATTTAAAATGGAGATTAGAAATTTGCTGCTAATCTCAGAGAGACATTCTATGCTCATTCCACTTGTCAGTACCCACCACATCTGCTGTTTTCTTACAATTAGTGTACACTCAGAAATTGTCCTGCTATGAGTTTCAAAGAGAACCTTCCACTCACCCTTTGATGCAGAAACACTTTCAAAATATGTCTTCACAGAAAGTGTATTCTCTTGAACTGCCTATTGCCTGATGCGAAAAGAAACCTTTGCATCTTTCCAAGGCACCTCACCAGCAATTTGAAGATGTCAGCTACAGAACATGGTCAAAGATCCTGTAACAATGATCCTCCCAAAACATGAAATTGAGGGATGACACAGGTGCCTGAAACAGACAGAATGAGCACTTTGTTACAGGGCATCACTTGACATGAACATGCATTCATCAGAAACAGAGAAATGGTAGGTCACCTGGAGGTTGAGTATTCAATGAGGGAGGGTTAAGGATGTTTTTTGCTCTAAATGCAGAAGGGTGTTGGAGAGGAAACCAACGTCTTTGAAGGCATTCTAAAAGATGTTGTCCTTCTGAGTGGTCTCCACAAATACTCCAAGAACTTTCTACAGTGGCAAAGTGCTATGCAAATACAGCAAGAATTAGGGGCAGATCATTTTATAAGCAAGGATAGTTACTGAGAAGAAGTACAATGTTGAGGACCTAAAGGCCCTCCCCCATTGCTGATTCTACCTTGAAGCTTACAAGGGATACCTCATTGAGGATAAAAAGATTTAGGATCCTGGCAAAAGACCGGGTGTGAAAGGTCCTCCTTCACAAAAGAATGTATACCTGAGAACTTCAGTTTATACAAGTACGAATTTGCATATGGACAACTGAATGAGGCTTCTGGAAATAAATTGTGCAGCAAACTATCAGAAATCTAAACAAAAAAAGTGTCTGTTACAATGCAACAATGAAGACACAATATGTGTGAAATCGTATTTTGGTAAACAGAGAACACAGCATATGTGTGAATGGTGTGAAAGCTTTTAGGGTGCAGAAGAAGGAGATTCTACAGCATTTTGAAATTCAAAGTCCTTATGTGTAGGAGCTACAGGCATTCATACAAATTGTGCTACATGAGTAAAGATTCTGATTTCATTTTTTCAAGAGGATTTCTTTAAAATAGGCTTTCCTGGGTCATCTCTGCACTAACATTGGAATCAAATCATTCTCATTTTAGTGATAAAAGTCAAAACATAGGGTCCGTCACTGATCCCTACACAGTCTCTTAACTCATCCCTCAAAAGTAAAAAAAAGAGTGAAAAAAATGCATTAGTAATGAAGCTGGATCTGAAGTTATAAAGGGAAAGCAGGCTATATGTTGCCCCTGTGACTGGTGAATGATAGTGGAAATTTACTTATGTGTTCAGTGCTAATTCATACAAGTTTTTAATAAATGGAGTCTGTAAACCTGCAGAGCACAAAAAACTCAGTAGAGCCATGGCCAGCTGCAGCTGTGTTTTCTCTACATCTCTCGGTTTTCAAGTTGATATTGGGGTTGTGTTGGACAACATTGAGGTGTAGAGTGCATTTACTTTGCAGAGAGACTGCAGTGTAACCCAAAATTCTTCTCCTTCACAAACAGTAGCTCCAGTGGTATTTTGAGTCATTCACTGCTGAAAGGCAACAATAAAGAACCAATATGTGTTCAGCCTGATCTTCAAAAACCAATAATGGAGAAGTATTCAATTTAGAACCAGGTGAACAATGTCACGTTGTAGACTTGCTGATGCAATACAATTGCCTGGAAGTTAATAAAACCATTAGACCCTCTGTACTCCTGTGAGTTGTCTCATATTCAGGAATACCGACCTGTAAGATATCTTTGTCTCTGTGGAAGCATCTTTTCTGGCACCACAGCTGGTTCCTTAATATTCTCATTAGAATGGGCTTCCAAATAAATCTGAGACATATCCAAATGTTTTGTGTTCATTTGATTGAACAGAGGAGGAAAGGTAAAGATAGTGGAATTTTGGAATGATTTGAAGAGGCTCCTTAAGATATATGACTGCATGTTGTGCAGGAATAACTCTCTGTTCTGCTTTGCAGGAAAATCACCCAAGGCAGAGGCAAATACTTTCTTTGAAATTCTGTAGATGGATTTGGAGTACAAGCCATCCAGAAACATTTTTGCAGGTCAAATCCCAAAGTGTAGATAACCATGAGGAGACAAAGTTTAATCCATTTCCCTTTAAGGAAAAAGAGAATTGTAGGTGGTCAAAGAGCAGACAATTATCAGGGCAACAATGGACTCATGTGTCAGTAGGAGACATAGGCCTTTGAAGGAAATATTATATTCTCTGACCTTTGGGAATAAAGTAAATTGAGGGAAGCTTACACACCTGTAGACAAAGCCCTTACCATCAAATACAGTTCAAAACTGACTTTTCAATCCTCCTGGCATTTTCCTTCTGGAAATTCTAACCAGAAGGGCCAAATGCCTACCCAAGTAGAGGTGCTGGACCTGGCTTTTCACCTTAGGCATGTGAGTGCCTGAAAAAATCGTTTTCCTTGGAAAAGTCTGTTTCTCTCATTAGGGAATGTCTCAGAATCGTGGTGAGGCACAGAGTGTAAATATGCATAGTGAATGGGAAGATGTGAAGTATCACAGGACATGTGAATCCATGAATAATATTAGCTCAGAGAAAAAATCATCAGCATTCACATTAAAACGTTCAGTTGTAGGGATGTCTCTGAAAATTCTTTGCAGTGAGATTGATTGCAGAAAGTTCTATCCATTGATCTGTAAAGATTTCATTATTATGCTGAATGTTGCTATTCTGGTTTAAACCCAATCATGAAGGGACAAACGTGTTTCCCTATGCTCCTGGGACATGAAAGGAAATGAGAGGAGAGCTACAGCATGCAGAATAGGAAGGGCTGGCATGTGGGAGTTTAGTTTTGAAGGGCGTGAATTTTTCTGACTTATGAGGGAGAATACAGGCTTTTTCTCTTTCCAGGGCTTGTTGCTGGGTCTTGAGCAACTTGGGTTCCAAAGAAAGGGTTTGTTGTGGTAGACAAACTGTGCTGCACCAGGACTACTGCCACAGAAATGCCATATGAGAGCACAGTGGCATCATGATTGCCAAAGCAACCAGAATCCCTTCAGGTTCTGGCTACTGCAGAGAAACATTCGAGAAAATTTCTTTGCCCGCTGTGCTACCAATAGTGAACAGGAAGCAGGTGAGTCCCAAGGGTCGTTTTTGTGACATAATTGGGCTGCCTTTCTCAGAGCACAGGAGACAAGTAGTCAGGGTGTTTAAGGGACACGACACTTGGGCATTGATATATCAGACTTCATCCATGATCAGGGATCCTTCTGAAAACTGACAGGTTGCAAAGCAATCTATTTTCACGCTGTCGTGATGTGCTCACTGAATAGCAGCACCCATTAAGATTTCCTGGGATTGGGGAACCCTCCAGGCAGTGGTCCTCACAAGGGCTGCATCCCAGGAAGAGAAACAGGAGTCCCCGAGGACGTGTGTTTTACCAAGATTTGAACATGCCCCAGGGACATGGACCTGCTTAGACACTCCTGCATGTCTGGATTCACTGGGAACATTGCTGAGTCTAGTGACATCTAGGGCATTAGAAACCAGTCTCAATGATAGCCAATGACATTTGGGGGAAGAGGTTATGCAGGTTGGCTGGTTGGTTAGGTGAAGTATAGACTGCGAAGCAGAACATCAATTCTGTTGTGATACTAGGCTTTTCCACAAATGCCCCCAGAGGAGACACTGAAACATGGAATTTAGGACTTCAAAACACAAGTGAGAGATGGCTGAGATCTTGAAAGTATTGAGCAGAGTGTTCATCACTAAACATTTAGAATGGAGACTAGGAAGTTGCTGCCAACCTAGGAAGATATTCCATGCTCACTCCACTGCTCAGGACCCACCACATCTGTTGTTTTCTTTTAATTATGGTTCCCTCAGAAATTGTCCTGCTAAGGATTTCAAGGGGGACCTTCCACTCATCCTTTGATGCAGAAATGCTTTCTTAATATGTCTTCAGTAAAATTGTAACTCTCTTGACCTGGATATTGCTGGTATGAAAAAGAAATCTCTACATTATTCCAAGGCACCTTAACCAGCACCTTGAAGATGTCGACTACTGGCCATGGTAAAACAACCTGTAACAATGAGCCACGCAAAATGTGAAATGCAGGAACAAAACATGTGCCTGAAAGGACAGAATGAGCACTTTGTTGCAGGGCATCACAAGATATTTGAACATGTATCCATCAGAAACAGAGAAATGGTAGGTGGTTGGAGGTTAAATATTCAAAAAATGAAGGGGTAAGGATATTTTGTGCTCTAAATGCAGAAGGATGTTGTGGAGAAAGCCAACTTCTCTGTCAGTACTTTAAAGATCCTGTCCATGTGAGTTGTATCCACAAGCACTCCAGAAAATTTCATCAGGGGCAAAGTGCTATGTAGATACAGAAAGAAGTCAGGGCCAGATCATTCTGTAAGTAAGGATAGTTCCTGATCAAAAGTGCAATGCTGATGACCTAAAGCCCTCCTCCATTGCAGACTAAAACCTCACACTTACAAGGGATAGCTCATTGATATTATGCAGTTTTACCTTTCCTGGCCTGAGACCTGGTTGCAAACATCCTCCTTCACAACACCATGTAAACCTTAGAATTTCAGTTTACATAAGTACAAATTTGAAAATGAACAATGGAATGATGCTTGTGGAAATAAATTGTGCAGCACAATATCGCAAATCTAAAAAAAAAACATATCTATTACAATGCAACAATGAAGACACAAAATTTGTGAAATCCTACCTGGGAAAACAGATAAAGCAGAATAAGTGTGAACAATGTGAAAAGAATTAGGGTGCAGGAGAAGAACCTACAATATTTCAAAATTCAAAGTGCTTATGTGTAGGAATTACATGCATCCATACAAATTGTGCCACATAAATAATATCTCTGATCTCATTTTCTAGAGAACTTTTTAAAAATAGGATTTCCTGGGTCATCATTGCACTAACATCAGAATCAAATCATTCTCATTTCCCTGCACGAACATCAGAATCAAATCATTTGGTAAAATTCAAAACACAGCCTCCTTCACCAATTCCTACACAGCATCTCTTAAGTCATCCCTCTAAAGTAACAACAGTTGGATAAAAAGGTTTTATTAGTTTTGAACGTGGATCTCAAGTGATACATGAAAATCAGGCTTTACACAGCCCCTGTGGCTACTGCATGATATCAGTGGAAGTTGACTTATGTATTCACTGCCAGTACATAGAAGTTTTTAAGTAATGATGTCTCTAAATGTGCAGAGCACAACAAACTGAGTATAACCACGGCTACCTGCAGCTATGTTTTGTCTATATTTCTCGGATTTCAAGTTGATATTGTGGTTGTGTAGGACAACATTGATGTGTGGAGTGCATTTATTTTGAAGAGAGACTGCAGTGTGCCACAGAGTTCTTCCGCTTCATCAGCAATTGTTCTGTTGGTATTTTGAAAGTCATTCACTGCAGAAAGGCAAAAATGAAAAACCAAGAGGTGCTTAGCCTGATCATCAAAAACCAACAATGGAGAAGAATCCATATGAGAACCAGGTGAATATTGTAATGTTGTAGAACTTGCTGATGTAATACAAATGTCCGCATATTAATGAGACCATTATGACCACTGTGCTCCTGAGAGTTGTTTCGTATTCAGGAATTCCTACTTTTAAGATATTAATGTCTCTGTAGAAGCATTTTTCCTGGCACCATATTTGGTTGCTAAACACTCTCTTTGGAATGCTCTTCCAATTAGTTCCAAGACTTATCCAACCATTCTGTGTTCACTTGATTGAACAGTGGAAGAAAGATAAAGACACTGGAAACATGGAATAATTTGAAGAATGTCCTAAAGCTTTATGACTGCATGTAGTGGAGGCCTGCCTCCATGTTATGCTTTGCAGAAAACCACCCAAGGCAGAGGCGAATACTTCCTTTGAATTTCTGTATATTGTTTTGGAGATCAACCCATTGAGAAATACTTTTGCATACCAAATCCCAATATTTAGATAGCCATGAAGAGGCAAAGCTTAATCACTCCCCCTTTAAGGAAAAGAGGATTCTAACTGGGCAAAGAGTAGACAATTATCAGAGGGAAGCATGGAGGCATGTGCCAGAAGTACACGTAGTCCATTGAAGGAAATATTATAATGCTCTGAACTTTGGGACTGAAGTCAATTTAGGGAAGCTTACATACCAGTACAAAAAGCCCTTACTAGGCAAACTGCTCCAACCTGTCTCTTTGCACTCCTGCTGGCCATTTCCTTGAGGCCATTCTAACCAGCTGTGCCAGATGCCTACCCCAATGGAGATGCTGGACCTTGCTTTTCACCACAGGTATGTGGATGCCTGAAACAGTTGGATTCCCTGGGAAAAGACTCTTTCTCTAATTATGGAATGTCTCAGCATCATGGCGATGCAGTGTGTAAATATGTATAATAAATAGGAAGAGGTGAAGTTTCACATTAAGTGAATCCATGAAAAATATTTGCTCAGAGAGAAAATCATCAACATTATATTTCAAAAGTTCAGTTGTGATGTTTCTATGGATTTCCCTGAACATTCTCTGCAGTGAGATCATTTGCAGAATGTTCTATCCATTGACCTGTAGAGACATCATTTCCTCACAGAATGCTGCTGTTCTGGCATAGAATCCACTCATGAAGGACCTAACTTGTTTCCCAGTGGTCCTGGGACATGAGAGCAAGAGAGAGGAGAACTACAGTATGCAGAGTGTAAAGGGCAGGAACCTGGGAGTTTGACCTGGTAAGCAAAACACCAACTCTGCTGGGATACTACACTATTCAAAACATCACCCTATAGGAGACACTGGAACAAGGGATTTAGGACTTCAAAATACAAGTAAGAGGTGGCTAGATCTCAAAAATATATAGCAGGGTGTTCATCACTAAACAGTTAGAATGGGATTAGAAAGACGCTGCCAAAATAGGAATATATTCCATGCTCACTCCACTGGTCAGGACCCACCAAATCTACTGCTTTCTTTTAATTATGGTGCCCTCAGAAACTGTCCTGCAACAGGTTTCAAGGTGCCCCTGCCACACACCCATTACTGCAGAAATGCTTTCACAATGTGTCTTCAGTAAAGTTTTAGATCTCCTGACCTGCATATTGCCTTTCTGAAAAAGGCATCTATGCTATTTTCCAAGGCACCTTAACCAGCACTTTAAGATGTTGTCTACAGGCCAGAGACAAGCACCCTGTAACCATGATCCATAAAACATGAAACTGAGACATAAAACACATGCCTGAAAGGGCAGGATGAGCATTTTGTTGCAGGGCATCACAAGAAATTTGAACATGTATCCTTCGGAAACAAAGAAAAGGAAGGTCACCTGGAGGTTGAATATTCAATGAGTGAGGAGTAGGATATATTAGTGATCCAAATGCAGAAGGGTGTTGTAGAGGAAACCTGGTTCTCTGTCAGCATTTCAAAGGTCTTGAACTTGTGAGTTGTCTCTACAAACATTCCAGGAACTTTCTTAAGCAGCAAAGCTCTATGCAAGAACAGCAAGAAGTGGGGGGCTGATCATTCTAAAAGCATGGATACCTCCTGATTACAAGTGCAATGCTGATGACCTAAAATCCTCCTCCATTGCCTACTCTAAACTCAGGCTTACAAGGGATAGCTCATTGAGCATATGCATTTTTAACTTTCCTGGCCTGAAACCTGGTTGCAAACATCCTCCTTAACATCACCATGTACACTTGAGAACTTCAGTTTACACAAGTAGAGATTTGCATATGTACAATGGAATAATGCTTCTGGAAATAAACTGTGCAGCACAATATCAGAAATCTAAACAAAACATGTCTGTTATGATGCAGCAATGAAGACACAATATGTGTGAAATCATACCTTGGAAAACAGAGAAAGCAGCATAAGTGTGAATGGTGTGAAAGGAATGTGGGTGCAGGAGAAGGAGATCCTACAACATTTCCAAATCCAAAGTCCTTATGTGTAAGAATTGCAGGCATCCATACACAATGCACCACATAAGTAATATCTCTGATCTCATTTTCAAGAGTTTTTCAAAAATAGGATTTCCTGGATCACCCCTGCACTAAATACAGAATCAGATCATTCTCAATTCCCTGCACTAACATCAGAATCAAGTCATTTGGTAAAATTCAAAACACAGCCTCCTTCACCCATTCCTGCACAACATCTCTCAAGTCATCCCTCTAAATAAAAACAGTTGGAAATATATATTTTTTTTTTTAGTTTTGAACGTGGATCTCGAGTGATACATGAAAATCAGGCTTTCCATATTCCCTGTGACTGCTGCATGATATCACCAGAAGATGATTTATGTATTCAGTGCCAATACATATAAGTCTTTAGGAAATGATGTGCCTAAACATGCAAGGCACAACAACTGAGTATAAACAAAGCCACTTGCAGCTGTGTTTTGTCTATATCTCTTGGTTTTCAAGTTGATATTGTGGCTGTGTAGTACAGCATGGAGGTATAAAGTGCATTTAGTTTGCAGAGAGACTGCAGTGTGCCCCAGAATTCTTCATCTTCACCAACAATAATTCTGTTGGTATTTTGAAAGTTGTTCACTGTTGAAAGGCAGCAGTGAAGAACCAAGAGTTGATCAATGTGCTCATCAAAAACAGAAAATGGAAAAGAATCAATTTTAGAACCAGGTGAATATTTTCATGTTGTAGAACTTGCTGATGCAATATAAATGTCAGCACAATAATGAGTCTGTTACAACCACTCTGCTCCTGAGAGTTGTCTCATATTCAGGAATTCTGACTTGTAAGATATCAATGTCTCTGTGGAAACCTTCTTCCTGCCACCAAATCTGTATGCTGAACACTCTATTTAGAATGGGATTCCAATTTAATCTGAGATGTATCCAACCAATTTGTGCTCTCTTGGTTGGACAGAGGAGGAAAGGTAAAGATACTAGAAAATTGGCATGATTTGAAGAGTTTCCTAAAGCTTTATGACTGCGTGTTGTGCAGGCCTGCCTCTGTGTTATGACTTGCAGAGAAACCACCTAAGGCAGATGCAAATACTTCCTTTGAATTTCTGTAAATGGTTTTGGAGAACAACCTGTTGGGAAATATTTTTGCAGGTCAAATCCCAATCTCTAGTATCCATGAGGAGACAAAGTTTAATCTGTCACTTTTTAATGAAAAAGAGAATTCTAGGTGGTCATGGGGCAGACAATTATCAGAGCAAAATATGGGGGCATGTGGCAGAAGGACATATAGGTCTTTGAAGGAAATATTATAGGCATTGGCCTTTGGGACTGAGGTCAATTGAGGGAAGCTTACACACCAGTACATAATGCCCTCACCATGCAAAATGCTCCAACCTGTCTCCTTGCATTACTGCTGGCCTTTTCCATGAGGAAATTCTAACCAGCTTTTCCAAATGCCTACCCCAGTGGAGGTGCTGGACCTTATTTTCACTTCAGATATGTATGTGCCTGAAACAGTTGGGTTTCCTGGGAAAAAGACTATTTCTCTATTTTGGGAATATCTCAGAATCATCGCAAGACACAGTGTGTAAATACACGTAATAAATGGGAAAAGGTGAAGTTTCACAGGATGTGTGAAACCAGGAATAATAATTACTCAGAGAGAAACTCATCAGCATTCGCATTTCAAACGTTCAGTTGTGATGCTTGGATGGATTCCCTGCATATTCTCTGCAATGAGATTATTTGCTTAAACTTCTCTCCATTGACCTGATAAGACTTCATTTCTCCAAAGAATGCTGCTACTGTGGTTCAGAACCCACTCATGAACCCACCCATTCATTCCTGTGCTTCTGGGACATGAGAGCAAGAGAGAGGAGAGCTACAGTATGCAGATTGGAATGGGCTGGAACTCGGGAGTTTAGTTTGGAAAGGCATGGTTTTTTTCTGGCTCATGAAGGAGAATGTAGGTTTTTCTTCTTCCAGGGCTTGTTGCTGATTTTTCAAGAATTTGGACTTCCAAGAATGGTTTGGCTGTCATTCAAGGTGTGGTGTACCATGACTACTCTCCCAGAAAGGCCATATGACACCACAATGGTGTCACAATTGCCAAGCAACCAGAATGTCTTCAGGTTCTGGCTACTGTGGAGAAACCTTCAAGAAAATTTCCTTGCCTTCTTTGTTGGCACTAATGAAGAGGAAAGAAGCAAATTCCAAGGGTTGGTTTTGTAATACAATTGGAATGTTTTTCTCTGAAAACAGCAGACAAGAATTCAGGGAGTTTTGTGATTGCATACACTTGGACTTTAATACATCAGACTTCAACCCCCATCAGGGATCCTTTGAACCTGCCAGGAAGCCATGCAGTCCAACTTCATGCAGTGCTGAGGTGCTCACTGTATGTCAGCACCCATTATGATTTCCTGGGTATGGGGGCCCTGCAGGTAAATCTTCTTCACCAGGGCTTGTGTCCCAGGGAGAGAACAGGAGTCCCGGAGGACAGGAGGTATTCCAAGACTGGAACATGACCCAGGGGCATGGACCTGTGTAGGCACTCCTGCATTTCTGGATTCACTGGGTACATTCCTGAGCCCTGAGAATTGTCTAGGGCATTAACCACCAGTCCCAATGATGGCCAAAACCATTTTGAGGAAGAGGTCATGTGGTTTGTCTTGGGTTTTTTGGGGTGAAGTTTGAACTATTAATCAGCACACCAACTCTGCTATGATACTACTCTTTTCCACAAATGCCACTACATGAGAGAGCTGGAACATGGGATTGAGGACTTCAAAATACATGTGAGGGGTGGCTGAGATCTCCAAAGTGCTCAACAGGGTGTTCATCACTGAACAATTAGAACGGAGACTAGAAAGTTGCTACCCAACTAGGAAGACATTCTATGCTGACTCCACTGGTCAGGACCCAGCAAACCTGCTGTTCTGCTATGGTTATTGTGCCCTCAGAATTTGTCCTGCTATGGGTTCCAATGGCACCCTTCCACTCATCCTTTGGTGCAGAAATGCTTTCACAGTATATTGTTAGTGAAGTTGTAAATTTCACCACCTGCCAATCATCAGTCTGAAAAAGGAATCTCTGCATCTATCCAAGGCACCTTAACCAGCACCAAGAAGAGGTCGCCTATGGGCCAAGGTCAAACAACCTGTAATCATGATCCACCCAAAACATGAAATGGAGATGTAAAACACGTGCCGGAAAGGGCAGATTGAGAATTTTATTGCAGGGCATCACAAGAAGTTTGAATTTGTGTCCAACAGAAACTCAGAAATGATAGGTCAACTGGAGGTTGAGTATTCATGAGTGAGTGGTAAGGATATATTTGTGATCCAAATGCAAAAGAGTGTTGTGGAGGAAACCAGGTTGTCTGTTGGTATTTTAAATGTCTTGTCTTTGTGAGTGGTCTCCACAAACATTCCAGGAAATGTTTTCAGTGGCAAAGCTCTATGCAAAAACAGCAAGAATTGGGGGCCTGATGGTTGTGTAAATAAGGATAGCTCCTGATCACAAGTGCAACGCTGATGACCTAAAGGCCCTCTGCCATTGCTGACTCTAATCTCATGCTTACAAGGGATAGCTCATTGAGCATATGCAGATTTAACTTTCCTGGCCTGAGACCTGGTGGAAAATGTTCTCCTTCACAACAGCATGTACACCTGAGAACTTCTGTCTACACAAGTATAGATTTGCATATAGACAACGGAATGATGCTTCTGGAAATATATTGTGCAGCACAATACTGCAAATCTAAACAAAGAATGTCTGTTATGATGCAGCAATGAAGACACAATATATGTGAAATTTTACCTTGGAAATCAGAGAAAGCAGCATATGTGTGAATGGTTTGAAAGGAATTAGGGTGCAGGAGAAGCTTCTCCAAATTCAAAGTACTTATGTGTAAGAATTACAGGCACTCATACAAATTGTGCCACATAAGTAATATCTCTGATATCATTTCCCAGAGATTTTTTAGAAGGAGAAAGTCCTGGAGCATCCCTACACTAACATCAGAATCAAATTTTCTCATTTCCCTGCACTAACATCAGAATAAAATCATTTGGTAAAATTCAAAGCACAGCCTCCTTCTCCCATCTTTCACAGCATCTCTTAAGTCATCTCTATAAAATAAAAAGAGTTGGGAAAAATGTTTTTTTACCTTTGAAAGTGGATCTCATGTGATATATGAAAATCAGGCTTTACATAGCCCCTGTGACTGCTGCATGATATTGATGGAAGATAACTTATGTATTCAGTGCCAATACATACAAACCTTTAAAAATGATGTCTCTAAACTGGCAGAGCACAACAAACAGAGTACAACCATGGCAATATGCAGCTGTGTTTTGTCTACATCTCTCAATTTTCAAGTTGATATTTTGGTTGTGTAGTAAAACACGAAGGTGCAGGGTGCATTTAGTTTGCAGAGAGACTACAGTGTGCCCCAGAATTCTTCTCCTTCACAAACAATAGGTCTCTTGGTATTTTGAAAGTCATTCATTGCTGAAAGGCAAAAATGATGAACGAAGAGGAGCTGAACTTGCTCATCAAAACCAAAAATGGAGAAAAATCCATTTTAGAACCAGGTGAATATTTTCATGTTGTTGAACTTGCTGATGAAATACAAATGTCAGCACATTAATGAGACTGTTACAAAAACTCTGCTCCTGAGAATTGTCTCATATTCAGGAATTCTGAGTTGTAAGATATCAATGTCTCTGTGCAAGCATTTTCCCTGGCACCACAGATAGCTGCTGAACACTCTCTTTAGAATGGGTTTCCAATTATATGTTGGAAGAACCAACCAATTTGTGCTCACTTGGTTGGACATAGGAGGAAAGATAAAGACACTGGAAATATGGCATGATTTAAAGATTTTCCTAAAGATTTTTTATGCCTGAATTTTCTGCAGGCCTGCCTCTGTGTTATGATTTGCAGAGAAACCACCTAAGGCAGCGGCAAATGCATCATTTGAAGTTGTATAGATTGTTTTGGAGAACAATCCATTGGGAAATATTTTTGCAGGTCAATTCCCAATATCTAGCATCCATGAGGAGACAAAGCTTAATCCCTTGCCCTTTAAGGAAA